>PVKZ01001682.1:0-340648 GCA_004027375.1 Macroglossus sobrinus | reverse complement strand
AAGTAAAGGTTGATCAAATGACATGCTTTAGAAAATGCTTTCTATAAAGTATGATGTGTTATCGGCTTGTTGTTTTTCATTTATTTCTTAGATAAATATTTATTGAGTGGCTACTATGTATAAAGCATGAGGGATACTATGTTGAACGGAATAGTTCCTGCTCTCATGGAGTTTAGTTTTCTGTTCACTATATTAATGCTTCTAACACTCCTGTATGAAATGTCGATTTTCCAGATGTCTTCATTGCCAAAAGGTAGATACATTTATTTCAAGAAGTAGGTGCAAATTTATTTCAACAAGCTACTTTCGGCATAATTTAGAAAACTACTTTGTCAGAACAGTGCTTTGTGTTGAAATTTAGACCACTGAGAAAATGACTCCTCAAAGAGTGAAAAGGAATTGCATTTCAGTAGGGAACTGTGGCCTTTACATTTCAGAGTAAACAAGTTTACAAAGGCATTAAACTGCATTAGTATTTTGATACCATCTTAAGTTATCTAAGGTTTTTGATAAGCAACAGAGAAGATTGGAATGTGACACTGGAATGTGAGTCATTCTGTGTTTCAAAATGAATGCTTAGCTGAGATTCTTGATGTTAACCCTTTACCTTACCAAGAGAAGCTTTTAAACCTTATCCAAATCAAGAACACACATTATTATAAAGCTGCAACTAAGCAACTGTATTTGATAGAGGTAAAAGGCAGTGAGACCCTGAGACTTTTTGACCCTTTCCCCTCTTGAGAATCAATGAAAGCAGTAGGGCCCTCTCCCAGAGAAATGCACAAGAGCACATTTCACAAAACCTCAACAGTTGGCAATTTCTTTGATCCTGAATGCCAACAGATAAAATTGCTGCGATGTTGCCCATTGCTTCCAGCAGGAACAAGGAAGGATAGAGAGAAAATGAATGATGAGTGAATGAATATGAGAATGAAGAGAGGAAGAAGAAGGAAAGGGATCAGAGAAAGGAAGATAGAGGCAGGAGTTGGGTGATGGGGAGAGGCGGCCAGCCCTCCCTGGGCCATCCAGGAGAAGCACTTTACTCCCTCTGCTCCTGCTAGCCCCTCTGACTCCCTGAACTCTCCTGCTTAAAGACTGTCCCACTTCTCTGCTTCCTTCCACAATAGATGGGTTTTCTACACCTGTTGCCTTAAATAAAAAGTGGCATAAGTACCTTTACAATTATAACCATTTACATTGTTTTTAAAATTTTTTATCACAATTTTAGATAATATACAATATTGGTTTCAGGTGTACACCACAGTTATTCAGCATTTATATACTTAAAGAAGAAATCGCCATGTCAGACCACTATCTGACACCATACAAAACTATTACAATATTAACATTTACATTGTTTTGTAGCCATTAAGCACTATTCATCTCCAGAACTTTTTCATCATCCTAAACTAAAACTCTACGCGTTAAACAGTAACTCCCATTAAATGAAACTCACATTTTGTCTAGAAGTTTTTCATGACAAAACTGAAAATAACGAACATTCTACAAGGAATGATCTTTAAGTAGATTAAAATGATCTCGACCCAATCCCCATCTCCCCTGCGGTGGACTACTTAGGCTTACACAGCAGCAGGAAGGCTTGAGAGGTCGGGCAGGTAATGGAACTGTGACTTGTAACTTCAAACCTGGTCATTTCCCACACTTGGTCCCAAAGAAGAGTGGGTGTGGTCTTGTGATGACCATGGCCACTGTCACTCTACTGGAAAAACTGCCCGAACAACCTGCCACTAATCATGAGTCAATTATGTCATCATTGTGTGGGAAGAATGACCTAATTATTACCATCTCCTGACTAAATTAGCAAATCACAAATTACTTGTCTCCCTGTTAGCCTCCTGCACTTTCCCACCTCCCCCCACTTCCAGTCATTCCAAAGTCTTTGAAATAGCAGTGTTGTGCATTTTCTTTTCAAGTTCCCTTATTCATTCCTGTTCCAGAATGTCTCAACTATGGTTAGATGTCTGGCTTCTGGTCTCAAGCAGGTGGTCATATCTGATTCCATGGTCTCTTCTGGCGCAGTAGCTGGTGTTTAGTCAACAAAATTCTCCTACTAGCATCTCAGGGATTAAAAAGTGTCCTAGATGTGCACTGGGAAGCCATGGCAAGAGGTGAAGCTGGAGAGGGGGGGCAGATCTCAACCAGGGCAGTGGTCCCTGATCCAGCTTTCTCGCCTCCAGCAATGGATATAACGGCTGCCTACTAGTTGTTTGGGGAAGTAAATGAGATATTTGGAAGATGTCTACTACAGTGTCAGGTGCTGGGGGGTGGGGTGGTAACGAATGTTCGGTTCTCTTCCTCCTATCAAATTACTTCTTCAGGTTCAGGGGAAAGAAAGAGCCACCTGGGTTTTGGTCTAGTTGAATTTCTGATGAAGATGCTTGTGAAAAGCAACTGGTGTGAATTCAGAAAAGCATTGGAAATGGCCCAGGCTTTGCCATAAGCCTCGACTGTTCCCATGGCGGCAGCCAGGTAGAGGTCAGACAGACAGGTGTGGGAGCTGCGAGGGAGGCGAGGAAGGAGCAGGTGTTCGGAGGAGGGGCCCACCTTCTCTGGCAGCGGGGCTCAGAGGCTGCTCCCCGGGCTTCCTGCAGCAGGTGGCGGAGCCCTGTCCTCCCTCGGGGGTTCTGGGGACGAGGCGGGCGGGGCTGCAGGTCAGCAGCGGGCCAGCCCCGGGGAGGGCGAGCCTCCCTCCCCCCCGCCCGCGGCCCCGGGCGCGGCAGCCGCGGCCTGGAAGTCGTCGGGGCCGCCGGGCCGCCGCCAGGCGCTCCGCGGCCGCGGGCAGGGGTGCGCGGCCGGGCAGAGGGGCGGCCCCGCCGCGGTGGCGCGAGCGCGGGGCGGGGCCCGCGGCCCGCCATTGGCCCGGCCGGCCGGCCAATCCCCGCGGGCGGCGGGCGGAGCGGGGGCCGCGGGCGCGCGGGACGCAGTCGCACCGAGCCTCCGAGGCACCGCCCGCGCCGCCGCCGCGCAGAGCAGCGACCCCCGGGCGTCTGGCGCCGCGGCCTCTCCTCGGGGCCCGCAGCCGCGAAGCCGAGCGCGAGAACCCCCGCCGACCGCCATGACCCACTTCAACAAGGGCCCGTCCTACGGGCTCTCGGCCGAGGTCAAGAACAAGGTGCGCGGGGCGCGGGCGGGGTCCCCGCGACGGGACCGGCGCCGGCCCGCGCTGCCCCCGCGCTGCCGGCCGAGCGCCGCGGCCGCGTGTCCCCCCGTCCCGGCCCGGGCCGCCCGCCCGCCCCGGCCGCGCTCCTGGCTTTGTTCCTGCGCCGCGGGCCGGGCGGGCCGGGCGGGCCGGGCGGGGGCTCCGGCGCCGGGGGTCCCTCCGCGCGCGCGGGGGCCGCGGCGTCGCTCGTGGCTGCGGAGCGCGCCCCTCCGGGCAGGGGGCGCTCCTGCGTGGCCGGCCGCCCTGAGCTGGGGCCGGTCGGCGAGGCTGGGGACCCCACTGCTGCCGCCCCTGCGCCCCCTCGCGCCCCAGCCCCCGGGGCGAGCGCAGCCGCGAGCGGCGCGGGGCGGCGGCGCGGGCCCCGCATTGTTCCCCGCACTGTTCCCCGCGCCGCCGCCCCGGGGACCCTGCGCGGTCTCCCGGGCCCCGGTGCCCCGCGGCTTCCGTGGGGAACCGAGACAGAGCCCGGGGGCGCCGCTCCGCAGCGTCCTGGGCCAGAGGCTCCAGGGTTTTCGGGAAGCCCTGGGAAGGTTGCGCGCCGAGGCTGTAACGGTATCGAGAGCGCCTTCGTGGGTTTCTTTTGTTCAGGGTTGAGTTTTCTAGGCGGGCTGAAGTTTCGAATGATCGAGTTTGGGGTGCGCTCAGTTTTGTCACTCTGTCTAGCAGAAGAATACGCCGAGTTGATCTTGGGACTGTGGGTCTGGGAAGGAGATGAGCGGCGCCCCCCTCCCCAAATCCTCTCCTTCCTTCCTCCCTCCCTGCATTCCAAGTCCATGACATCAGGGGTTTCTGGGGAGCGGGACCAGCCAATCGGCGCGGAAACTGCGCACAGAACGCTCATTGTCTCCTTCCTGCTGCTCTGGCCAAAGCACCACAAAGGAGGGCCGCTGTTGGAGTCCCCTTGGCCGCCCCGAGCCGCGGCGCCTGGGGTGCCCCGGCCTCGTCAGAGCGCTGGCATCCCCGCGGCCGGGGCTGCGCGCCGTGGGGTGCGTTCTGCAGCCAGGAGGCGCACCCTCATCAAACCCCAAGGGAGGGTTGTGGCTCTCCTCACCCCGTACAGTCTCCGCATCATATTATTGAGTCGTTAAATTCTGAACCACCTTTGTAGCAGAGACTTGATTCTAGTCCACACCTCTAAAAGTCGAAATTTTTAGCTCCTTTACTTTGTCATTTACATTAATTTTTGCCCTGAACATTTTTTTAAAAAACAGAAAAGTGAGTGGTTTGTGTATGGTTGACTGCAACCCTCACCCACTGAAAAACTTGCAAAATGGTGTCCTTTTTTTCCCCCAAGGTTCACACAGGGAGCGTTAGGAATCTTTTCACGGGAATCGGCTTGTCCACGGTGTTGAATGTGATACCGAGGTCTGGCTTGGGCACATTAATTTTAATTCGCCCTTGTGATTCTTGGCTGGCAGCGGTGGAGTCTTTACCTTTTGCATTGTGAATGAGGTACTGATAACTTTGGCAGTCCTTCAAGTGAAGGCTTCTCTTAATAGTCACGTTAATGTCTTTTAACTAATAAAGTGATTTCTGCCCTCTTCCCACTTATTATTGAGTAGACTTAAGGAAAGGCATAGACTGAGGCTAGACCACTAATTAGTAGACTTTTTTAAAAAAACAGTGAAACCCGTGTTCAGAAACTTTGGAAAGTTATAACTTCGGGTTTATCCTTTAAATACCAAACTCCTCTTTTAATAACCCCTTTCATTTGCAAGGTCCTTTCATGTAGTATTCCTTTCATACAAAGTCTTTCGATCTTAACAGCCCTCTGAGGTGGGGAGGATTATCCAACATCATTTGCAGATCAGGAGGCTGAAGCCCAAGATTACAGAAGAAAGTTGGAATATTCTAAGAATTTTAACCCTAAGAGTGGTGTCTTAGCTTAGTGAAGTATTCAGGGATGTTCTACAAGTCCCTTTTGTCCACCCTCCCCAACCCCGTTTTGGATGCTCACCTGTTACTGACATTGTGATTCCTCATGTAATTCTGTTTTCATCTGTTCTGGACTTGAAAATCAAATCTCCATTTTGCTGGGCCTTTGCATTTCAAATCAGGGCTCAGAACCACCTGAAGAGTGGGTACATGGAACAGGAAGTTTGACTTTGCTTGGTTTGGACACCTTTCAAGTCCTTCCTGCTTTCTCTTTATGTACTGCATTCAGGGGTAAGTCACTTAAATGTAAGAGTCATTGTTTTTCCTTGAAACCTGATTTAACAGAGTGGAAACAGCGTAAGTATCCCGGGGATGCGGTATGGAATGGACCTTGGAGTCAAGCAGACGTGGTTCCTAGTCCTCCACCACTGCCACTTACTGCTTTGTATAACGTTGGGCAAGTTATTTGATATCTCCGTTCTAGTTTCCTCATCAGTAAGATGGGGGGAATAATGGTTACCACCCCTAAACTCTCCATTGTCGAGACGGGTCTGGCTTGTAGTAAGTACTCAATGACTTACGTTGTAGTTGTTCTTAGTAATAGAAAATTACTTAGCATTGATGCTATATTTCTTACATTCATATGTCACTGCCTCTTTGAGTAGTATTCCATTTCTATTAAATAAGCCTTTGGTCTTTATATTTGACTTGTGAAAGCAGTTCATCAGTGAATTGAGAAAGTCCTGGTTTTAGATACTTGGAGTTAGTAAAATTTTAGGGAAAAATCTGTAAACTTAATATACTTCTTTGACAAGATGATAATAGCTGGTAGGACATACAAACTTGTCCCCTCCCCGCAATGGGCAAGATGGTGTTTTAAAACAGCCTAAAAAAAGAATCCTTCAGCCTGGAATATGAACGTCTCTTTAATAACAATGAAAAGATCAATAACTTGCAGTCTGTAAAGATCGTAATAGAGTAGAGGGTCAGGAAAAATGCAGAAGCTCGTATAGGTCATTCGGCGAGGGGTAGAAACACTCGTAAAGTAATAGGGTCCCACATGTACTGTCCAGACCCTTGCCTGCATCTTGGGGACAAGGATGAAAAGGGAAATACCATGTGCCTTATGGGCCATGGGAAAACACAGAAGGTCCTAAAGAGAAGCACAGCCTCTCCTGATACTTGGCTCCGAGGGAGACGTTAGAGTCGGCGTAGTTTCTTGCAGAAAGCTCAGGATACCGGGACGGATGTCTGAGAGCGCATGCTGCAGGAGTTTTCTCACAGGTCTCGGAAAACTGGGAGAAGTCGGTTGTTGAGGGACAGTCGGTAGAGCTGACTTTGATATGTTTTCTGGGAGGAAATACTAAGTGTGGCACCGGAACGCACAGCCTAACAGTTGTCTGTTCCTGTGGAATGTCTGATTGGAGCAAAATAGCTCTGAGTTCTCAGAAACTGCTTGGCTACAGAACGTTAACTCTCAACAGCTAAAAACCATGTTGGAAGACATTACTAAAACTGTAAGTCATTGAGAAGAGTAAGTTTAAAAATCCTATAGTAATAATTCAGTTAGACCCAGTGTCTCATAAGGCCCTGCTGGCCTGCCTGCCCAGTGCCATTTGGACAAGCAGTTGCTCCAAGGGTGCCCCTGATCAGAGTAACCCCAGGATGACTGTGGACTCCCACTGTAAATAGTACCCTAAGGTGGTCTGCCTTGTTATACTGCAAGAACACCAGAATCATAGTAAAAATGCATAGATGCGTTTATGGTTAACTTTTTTTCACTTTACAGTTCGGAAGGTATGTAATTCAAAACTTTTTCTTTATTATTTTTTTCCAGTAGAAATTCACTGATGATATACGTAAGATCTGTATTTTAGACTAGATCTTGACACATAGTAGATGCTCAAAAAATGTTTGTGGATTTAATGAATTGATCCACAAGAAATAGATTTTACTATCTTTAGAAACTAGAAATTAACCCTGTTTGAGTCGTCTGTGTAAAGGAATTCTGGAGTGCAAGTGTGATATTTTTGAAGGGTGGTGTGATTTTTATACTTATTTTTCTTCAGTTTCTGTTATTAATATTACATTGAAAACTTATCAGTAACATAATTCTTTCCTGGTTGCTGAGGTTCTTTCTTAGACTCCCAAATGAGGGAGGAACCAGTAGAGGTCCCCTCTTGACCAAAACGGATCAAGAAAAAACACTTTGCTGATGTAAGAGGTGCCATGCTGCCTCTTTAAAATGCTCAGATTTATCCACTTTGGAGTGTTAGTGAGCATCATTATCAAGCTCACTATCCTGTGACCTACGCTTTGTGGAAATTGTGCCGTTTGCCTCTATTCATTCATTTAGACTTCAGAAAAAAGCTTTGACAATGAAGACCTGGCTAGCACTATCATCAAACCAGAGGTATATCCTTTTTCTCACTATGCCTTTTTCCCTTCCAAGTGAGATCATGAGGGTTAGTGAGTGTTTTCAATTAACAGTGTATCGTGAAGCACAATTAATATTACCTGTGATGTTAAAACACACACACAAACGCACAATTTGATGGCTCTGGTTTTTAAGCCAGTCATCATTATATCCAGGAGAGTGAGGACAGGCTTCATCTCCCTTCTCAGTATGACTAGGTGGTGGAAAGGAGCTTGTCCTTAGAATTTCTTGGCAAGTGTCCTTTAATTCTAGGCATTAAGCTTCTACAGCATATGTACTATATGCTCCGGTTACCTTTAACACTGAACTTACAGCCGTCATGAGCTCTTCACTGTTAACTCAGATGTACCTGTGCTCAGGTTTTCATTAAGGATTTCTTGAGCCCGGGGGTAAATCAAGGGTTTTTGTGGGGCCTGAAGTTTACACAGTTTGTGAGTCATCATTCCAAAGACATAGAAAAATACCTTGCAAATATTATAAAACATATGACCATGGGAATCCTTGTGGACTTGAAGATGTTTCGTGGGTCTTCTCCAGGTTCTTGCCAGTGAGAAAGTGGGACCAAGTGGCTAAGAATGTGGACCGTGGACTTCGTCTGGGTTAGAACCTTCGTTCTGGTTCTTACTCTGACTTTTGGCAAGTGAACTAACTGTGTGTGTCTCATCTGTAAAGTGAGGCTTTGGTAGTCCCTACTGTCACAGGGTTGTTGGGAGAAGTAAGTAAGGTAGACAGTCCATGTGAAGTGTTTAGAATAAGACCTGGAACCAAGAGTACATGTTATGGAAATGTTGACGTTTTGCTGGCTGGTTCGCTGCTGGTTAGGTTCTGTGTTCTCCTGAGCTTCCTTTAGTTTCTAGATGTTGGATGTATTTCCAGGAGTTGGACATTCGTGCGTGGAATTGACTGGATCTGAATGTGGCTTCTGGCAGACAGGGGACAGTGATGTCCAAGCGGTTGCTCTGTTTTGCTTCTGTCAGGACTGTGGTCTGCCACCCCACCCCCCCGCAGAGTCCCCATCCAGGACTCCTCCCAGGCAACCCAGGATGCTTCCCTTCACTGAAATCCCAAGGTCTCTAACCCTGGGCTTCTGTGGAGAGTTAGAGGCCTGTATATCTGGGCAAGGTATCACCTGGCTTTTCTTCCTAACGCATAGATTTCCATTAAACACGATACATCTTTCATTTCTTGATTTCAGAGAGGGTTCGTATTTCTCCATATAGAACTGATAAACATATTTATCATCTAGCACTCAAATCTCGCTTGTCACCGGAGGCTCCACCAAGACCTTTGAGAACCAAGTCCATGAGTAGACAAGACTAATTCCTAGTTTTCCCCATGTTACGGTAGGGAGGGAACTTATTCAACATCTTCCCCATGACATGGAAGCTTCGGGGAGTGAGGGGACTGTTGGGCGGGCACATCAGCAGTGGGAAGGCCAGGGCATGGGGATGTGAGTGTGGAGAAAAGAGGAGGCCCCTTGGGCTTGGCAGTACTCTCCTGGGTAAGTCAGAACCTTAAGCAACTGGTGGCTGTTTTTCTTTCTTCCCCAACAAATTTTCCAGGGGCTCCTCGCTGCTGAGTGGCTGGACAAGGCTGGCTGTGATGTCACTGTTGTTTCTTCTCCTCCCCTTCTCAAATGTTTGCACGCTGATCTTTCTTCATTACCCCAGGCCTCTCAGCCTGCTTAGCGCTGCACACGGCTCCACAGATGGATAGAGTGTGTGCCTTTTTATTGCAGTTTGCCCTCCCTCCTTTTGTTTCACGTGGAAGGAAATAGGAGAGGAAATAATCGATACCATGTGGCGTAAGTCTCTTGTAATTCAAACATGTGATTCTACTTTGAATGCAAAAATAGCAACAGCAGTCATACTTCTCACAGAGTCTAGAGATTATACTTACATTAAACATCGAACCGTGAGTTTGTCAGGGCTCTTGGTCTTTCCTTAGCCGCTGAGCTGAGACCACAGGGCTGCTCTTCAGAGTCCACCGGTGGCCACATCCTTCCCCCGCATGGATCTGCTCTGAAGAGTGACTGTGCCTTTGTCTCCTGCCTTTTCCTTACCTTTCTTCAAAGACCCGAACTTTGCTTCATGGCCCCACCCGCCCCGCCCCGCCCGGCCACACACACAGGCCTGTGCTTGGCTAGCTAGGCTTTCCTTTCTTTTTCTTCCCCTCTGGGCTTGATTTGAAATGTCCTTTTTCTCCTGAAGCAACAGCTCTGTTGTTGACACCCTTTCCTGAAGTCCGCTTGAGACCACCTTCTGAAACATGCATGTGGTAGGAGGCTGCTTTTCATAGGGTCCCATGGCAGAATGGGAGTGTTTTAGTCTGAGATATCTCTGCCAAATCTCTTACGATGAACTCGTGAACCGTGCTGGCAGCACCCTTTGAAGCTGCTGTTTCCCGAGCGCCGGTTTGAGGCCGCGCTCCCTCCAGCTCCACAGCTGATTCACGCTGCTCAGCCGCACACCAATGGCAGGGTGGCTGCTTCTGGATGCACTCGCTGCCCTACGTGTCAAAAGGACTTCCGTTAAGCCAGAGTCAAAGACACTGCTCTGCTCGGTTCTTAAGCCTCCTTCCACTGCCAGTTGGAACTCATGGTTCCAAGCATAGTTGTCTGGGTCACAGCCTGCGGCATAGACTGTGTGGTACATACAGAGTTCCCCTGTCTCAGCTGGGTTAGGACAGCGGGGGTGGGAGGACATCTGGTGATGGGGAAGACAGGCCGTGGACCCAGACCTGGTCCAGATCCCTGCTGAACCTGAACCCTCCGAACAACTTATCTCTGCAGGAAAAGTATGCATCTGCCTTGGGGTGCCATCTCCTTGCCTATGATGTTTGCTGTGGAGGATGCAGACACCAAGATCTAAAAGTAAAGAAGTGAAAGTGTCCTAGAACTTCTGTCCCAACCACTTGTACAGCTTTGAATATTGTTCAATCATTTTAGGAACTGAATTAGAGTCTGTATGATTTCCATTATTCATTACTTTCCTGCCAGCGGGTATTTAAAAGTATTTGTGTGGAAAAGTGTATAACTTTTGACCTAACATTTACTTGCATTATAGGTATTACCAGATAAAATGGCTCTTTAATTAAGTCGGTTTATACTTCCCACCAATGGTAAGGAAGGGGAGATCTTCTCTTGACATTAAAACAAAACTGCGTCAGAGCAGCCTTGTCAGAATTTAAGTCATTTGCTTTAGTCTCCAGTCACTGACATCTGTGACCCCTACTCCGCGGACCACACCCACCAGACTCAGGCGGGAGTTGCCAGTGAGGCCAGGCGAAGGAGTGGGACGAGGGCATCTCTTTTGCAAGTATTTGGTAACATAAATCATTTTTAAAATAGAAAGCTTAGGCAGCATCAAAATGATCCCGTATCAAATGGCTATCAAACAGTGTCAAATCATTGGTTTTTATGATATCGAATTTGAAGGAGGAAATCTCAGTATCTGGACAAAAGTGGCTAGCAAAGCATAGGTAGAAGGACAAAGGTTGATATTTTTTGAGTTCTTAAAATTTATATACATAAAGTCTTTGATTTCTCCCAACAGTAAGTGATGTTAATGATCTTTGATTTACCGGGGAGGAAACTGAGGTACGGTAGAGATGGGATTCCGGATCGAGCATCGGTTTCCAGAGCGCATGCTCCTAAACATTTTAATTGAGGTCAGAGCTCAGGAGGATTGGTGTCTTTTGAGAGAGAAGGAGAAGGCAGACCAGGGAGGAAAGCTTCAGGCGGGTATCACTGAACGGGAAGCCTGAGGAAGAGACTGGAGGGGCCTCAGAGTGCTGCAGAGAGCGCCAACCAACAGGCCACTGGCGGCCTCTGCGTGATCATCTTAATTAAGTAGAGAACATTTCTGGGGAGGGGAGTTAGGAAGGAGTACTAAGTGAGGATATGGAGAAGTTTGTCATGAAATCTGAGAGAGACAAGACAGTGAGGCTGGCCACTGGTTCGATCAGAGATGCTCTTGTTTCAGACAAGCGGGGGCAAGTAGCCACTACTGGCTAACCCGGTCTCTCCCGGTGGGCCATGTCTGGTTTCTCTAACCTTTTCCCCACCCAGTTTGCTCCTTCTAAAAACTGATGTCAGTGTGTCAGTGCCCCCTTTTAAAGTCTGGCACCCAGAATTGATCACGGTAATGCCAGAGGTGTGGTGTCATGTACCAGGTACAATTGGGTTATTAAGTGGTTCCTGTGTTTTACTACAAAGCACGTAACTCATTCCATTTTGACAACGTAAATCACCTGGTCAGGTAGACAAAGCACCTACATAAGGGGGGATTCTAAGCCTCGCTTTGGCAAATTGATGTTCTCTGTGTCTGGTGCAGGTGATGGTAATTGCCTCAGGTTCAATAGTGTGTTAGGAAGAATTGCATGCCTGTGCAGACAGAGGTAGCATTAGCTCTTTCGGGCTCCCTGAGTAAGCATTACGACTCATGTCTAGAATTTTGGGACGGGATTTTGCATATATCTTAAATAATTTGTTTATTAAGCTAGGATCTTTCTGAATCTAAATTTTGCTTCTTTCTACTATGCCAGTATGACTTCCTATAAGTTTAATAAGCATGCCAAATAGTTTCCAAATCATAAGTTCCCCAAGCAGAAGAGATCTAAATGTAAGCCTCAGGCACACACCCCAGGAGCTCCCGCTGCCTGGGTGACCTCAGCACAGTGGGCCCCTCTTCTCAGATTACTCAGCGGGACCGAAGGAGTGCCGTGGACATAAGGGACTTTTATCAGACAGTAAAACAAATAGGTCCCTAGCGATCCCTCTAAGATTACTAGATTGGTAGATCAAAGAGATGTGACACCTGTGAAAACCAGCAGCATTCAACTGCAGATGCCCTTCCTTCACAAGGGAGATCTTGAAACCTGGCGGTTTCATAAGCTATTAACACTATCAGTGGATGCAGAGTCATTTGTTGAGCACTCACTGTGTGTCAGGTATGAGCTGGAGGGGTACAAAGACCAGTAAAGCCTGTCTCACCCCAACAGGACACAGCAGGTGTTCTTCGATAGGCTTCGTGCAGCTCCGCGGGCCCTGCCCACCCGCGGGCCCGCGCTCCCTGCAGGCCCCTGTCATGCCGTTTGCCGAGGTTTTTTTCCTCACATAGTGGCTGTTAAACACCACATCTTTGTTAATCATTTCTGAGTCTAGATTCCTCTGGGAGTCCAGCCTCTATCTGCACTCTGTCCTTGTTTAAATTTGAACTTTCAAAATCCACTTTTAACTATGCATGTTCTAAACTTTGTAATCTGAAGGTCATTTTCTAGATAGAGAAGACAGAATTGACATTCTATTGGTTCCACATTTTTCCTGTTATTTGTTAGTTTTATTATTTGCTTTAGTCCCCAAAACAACCCTTCTTAAGTTATTTTCAAAGCTTTAATTTCTTGTCAGTTTCATAGTATTCATACAGCGAATCATATAATGTCTTTGTATTTGTTTGTACGTAATTGGAGGGGGAAGATCGTGCTGGTGCCACATGCTGGTACCTTGATCTGCAGGCCCAGCTGTCGCGTGCTCTTAGACAGCACTCCTGCTCACCAGAGGCCAGGGTGCTTTGCCACAGTTTTTAAATATAGAGTGAGGGGTCCAAAAAAAAAAAACTTTTTCTTTCAGCTTTTTAGTTCTGGCTGGGCTGATAATCAAATTAACATGAGACAGATTAAGAGAAAATGTCTAGAATTTATTATGTACATACATACAGGGGTTCCAGAAGAAGATGAGTCCCAAGAGTACACTGGGCAGCAGAGGCTTATGTGTCATCTTGAGCTAAGGAGAAGAGGGCCAGGGGCTATGCTTTGGGACGTCAGAAGGCAGAAGGCAATTCACATGGAGATGTCAAAGCAAATATTTGGTAGATCAGTGTTTGCCAGGCCATCTGTAATCACAGGACACAGGGAAAGAAGACTTTGATCGAAAGGGGCCTTGCTAGGTTCCTCCTTGTCTGTCACACCTAGTTTATAGTAAACTGTAGTTATCTGTGATGGTAACTCCCTTCCTGGAGCAGGTCCTCTATCAGTTCTTTTAGGCAGTTAGGGGAAGGTCAGCGGTTTTTCCTGAATCTTCTGTTTCTGGAAAATGGCCAGCTTTTTAAAATAATCTGTATCCCAAAAGGCATATTTTGGGTAGGAAAGTCTGCTTCCCCTCACTAGGCATTACCCATCAAATCTTTAGCAAGTTCATACTATAGAGTGGGCCCCAGATTCTGCAGTGATCTTGAGGAAGGCATGCGACTACCTTGACATCACTGTCCCAAATTTCCTCTAGAATTCCCATTCCCTTCGCCACAAGATACAAACCTGCTTTTTAAAAAAGTTTCTCTGTCTTTTTTTTTTTTTTTAATCAGTGATAGTGTGAAAAAGAATGAGACTTTGGGATGCAAAAACAGTCTTAGTAGAGAGGCGCAGAGACAGAGAGGTAGGAACCAGCATGCAGATGATGGAGGTGGGGAGGGACAGTGGTCTTGGCCTGGAGCCATGGCGAGCCTGTCTGCTCTGGGCCTTTCTGTTTAAATTGTAGACAAACTCAACAGTTTGCAGTGGGGCTCAGAGAAGAGAAAGCTTTGCTCAGTACTCAGCTGATACAAAGGAAATGTGTTAACTCTGACATGTACCAGTCATTGAGACCTGCCCCTTTGCCTGTGGCATGGGTTTCATCTCACAGTGATTCTGGAGGGAAGGAGACTCTACCTGTGAGAAATGGGGTCAGCCAGGGTTAAGGAACTTACTTAGGTCACACTGGAATTGGGAGCACAGATTTGAGAAGTTTTTGAAGTTTGACGTCAAAGCATGTGCTCTGTATCTTTAGTCCATTGTGTTCCCAGCGTGAAAGCTTAAACCTTTGAAAAGTTATTGACACGTTTGAAGGCTCCACTGCGGGAGGGGTTTAAGTGGGTGAAAAATGTTAAAGCCTGTTTCTCGTCTGCACAGGGTATCAAAATGGTAAGTGGTAAAGAAAGGGGAGGCGCATCTTGATATTTCAGGTAGAAATTTGTTTTCAGTTTTGAGTCCTCTTCCCATTTTTCCTTTATTTTCAATACCCTACTTTATTCCTTTTTGGGCAGATGTCTTAACACATTTTATTTAACCTTTGTCCACTGGAATGTAAGCTTGTAGGGCAGAGACTTTGCCTCTGACCCATGCATGGTACAGAGTGGTCATCTGCACGAAGGACAGAAGGAAGGAGTGATGGAGAAAGCAGTTGAAGGAAGAATCCAGGACACAGGAACACTTGGGAGGGGGAAGCTAATGTCGAATGTGGTTTTACGTGGAAAGTTTAGGGTGGTGCCGGATTGTCCTGGTGGTCAAAACAGGTGGTCTAGTGAGAGTTGAGAGCTCAGGCATCACTGAAATTTGACGGACACTGTCGTAACCACCAGAGACAGTGACCTGGAATTGTGTGCTTGCGGGTTTTAACAAGCATCGTTATGGGAACATATCGTAAGAAGGAATATGTGGGAAAGACAGGTCTCCATGCTTTAGTAGATTCTCGTATATCACTGGGTTTAAGCGAGCCCATCAGACAGTTCTTGGGCATATATGTTAGCACGCTGCTTCAGGCCAGGTGCACCCTGTGTTGTCACTGATTGCACTTTGGCTGGATGCTCACGCCGAGAGGTCCTGTCCAGGGGCCGCACTTCGGGTCAGTCATGGAGATGGTTTGGGAAGCATGGTTTGCCTCCTTGCTCCTTAACGCTCATAGGGATTGCGAGGGAGACTTCTCAGAGCTCAGTGCCAGGAAGGGCTTGGCTCTGTCTTAACCGGTGGGCTTTTATCTCACCTCGGGGCACCCTTTCCTGTCAGGAAGTTCAGGCCTGAGACATGAGCTTTGAAGAGGACCTTATTGTAGTGCTGTTTCAGTCAGACATGACACACTGTAATGGATAGGAGCTTACCTCTAGGGAGGGAGCAGGATTTGGGGGCAACGGGAAGAGGGTCCTGCTCTTTTTACTGTCTCAATGTTTCTCAACTGTTTTTATCATTGTTTGCCCAGAGTCTTTGTAGACATTTTTTCTAATTGCCTCATAACCCCTGTGAAATTGAATACACAGGAACAGAGTTGTTGGGAGAGGTCACACATTACTGCCATGTCTAAGGTTCTTTCCACCCCTCTGGGGGTCAGTATCACTTCCACTGAGAATTCCTGCTCTACATACTTCCATACCATTTACCTTTTTAAAAATATATATATATATTATTTTAGAAATTTAAAGGTTACTAGCTAGAGAGGATTGGGCTGCCTTTGAACCTGAGGGTGACTCCAGACTGGTGCTCTGAGCCGTTCTGAGGAGAGAGCCATGGGAAGAGCAAAAGGCCGAAGCCCCCCCGGGCCTGAGCCCAAGGGGAGGTAGGCTGATAGCAGCTGCTGCAGATGCCGGGGGTGGGAGCATGGTAGTGGACATTGAAGAAAGGCTGATCGACTGTATCAGATGTCCCCGAGGCCTTTTTCTTGGTCTTTATTTTCTTTGCCTCTTTTTAAATACATTTTTTTGGGGGGTAACATTGGTTAACAAGATCATTAAGCTTCAGGTGTTCAGTTCTGTAATATATCATCTGCTCACCACCCAAAATCTAGTCACCATGTATTTGACCCCTTTACTCTCTACATCCTCCCCCCACCCTTCCTTCCCCTGTTCTCTGTGTCTATGAGTTCGTTTGTTTTGCTTTCTGTTTTATATCCACATATGAATGAAATCATACGGTTCTTGTCCTGTTCTGTCTGTCTTTCACTTAGCATGATACTCAAGATCCATTCCTGTTATCTCAAGTGGCACTGTTCTTTGCCTTCTGATTGCGTTTGGCAAGGGGCGTGCTGGTGGGCTGTGGTGAGAAGCCTCCAGCAGGTTTTCTCTGTGTGGAATTGTTTGCAAGTGTGCCTTGCTGTGAGACGGGGTGGAGGCCCTGCGTGCAGGAGTCCGGGCGTTTAGCAAAGGAGGCTTCGGTATGTGAGGAAAAGGGCAGCTGTGGACTGGAAAAAACCAGTCAGAAGCTCGAAGTCATGGGAAGGTCAAATAAATCTTGAAGAAGAGTAAAGAAAATGATGTTTAGAAACAACTTGGAAAGTAATTTTTAAACAAATTAGAGTAAAATTTCCATGAGGTAGTAATGAGAAGATTAAGCTAACTTTCTTGTTGCAAGGAAGAAAATGCCATCATTTTCTGCTTGATGTTCAAAAATCAAAGCTTTTAAAATGAAAATTGAATAAAGTTTACTTGTTAAAGCATACTTCTTATATTTAATTGCTCCCAGTCTCTCGATTTTAAAAGGTCTATATCAAAAGCTCAACACACCCTAGCATAGTTAGAGAACGTAATCGTATTTGCTTGGGTTGCGTTCTGATATACTTCTAAAGCAGCGGTCCCTAACCTTTTTGGCACCAGGACTGGTGCTCCTATGAGAACCTAACGCCTGATGAGCTTAGAGCTGAGGCGGTGATGCCAGTGTTGGGGAGCGGCTGCAGATACAGGTGGTGCTTCTCTTGCTCACGGGATGCTCACCTCCTGTGCTGAAGCCTGGTTCCTAACAGGCCACAGACCGGTACCTGTCCACCAACCAGGGGTTGGGGAAGCCTGTTCAAGATTTCTGCGTCATGTGGAACAAATGCTACAGGCCAAGAGCTAAGACAATTTGAAAATGACTTGTTCCCTAGATAATAGAATTTTTTTTTCATTTTAAACTCTTTTTTTTTTTTTTTTTTTTTAGCAAGTAAACGTTTCTAAACTTGAATTCTAGTTAGCTGGCTTAACTGCAGGAAGCTCACTTATTTAAAAAAATATAGCAACATTTGGGTAGGAAAACCTTAAGTCACAATCAACAGACGCATAATGTAGGTGCATACCTAGTTTTCATTTTTAGTTTACCACTTGCGGCCTTGAGCTTTGCACTATGTGCTCATACATTTTTTCTGGTGCATGTGCCACTACATTGAGTCTCCGAGACAGACTCAGCTGTCCAGAGCCCTACCCTGTAACTAACTAGGGTCAGATTTGAGCTCAGGTGCACCTGACGTCAGGCCTTGGTTTTTCTCTCATCACTCCCTTGATGAGAACAGTCAAAAGAGAAGATGAAATATTTTCTCTGGAGTTCCTCCTGGGATATTTCAAGTTAGATCTGTAATCACTTTTGTAGTTTGGGGCATGGTGTTGAATCTTTCAGACACATTTTGAACAGAGGACACATAAATATGCTTTTATATTTTTTTGGTTTAATTATTGGCCTCATTTGGTTAAGAATTACCACCACCACCCCACAAAACACCTAAAAGCCCTCCAACATAACTTCCATCTCTACACTGGAAAAAGTGAGGAGAAAGAATTTCATTATAATTTTTGCTGATTAAATTGTTTAGACAATGCAGTCATTGAATTCAGCTTTCCTGTTGTATAGACAGGAAATGGATCAGAAGTTACATGAAATAGCCAATGGCCCATATAACAAGATGGGTGGAGCCAGGCTCAGAGCCAAGGCACACACACACCCTAGCATATCAAGTTTGTCTTTAGATTTATTGAACTGTATCTTGTAGTTGAAAGTGCTTTCACTTTAGGAAAAAATTCAACTTGGAGGTGATTTTCCATAGCTCATGCTGAAGGCGTACTAGTTTCTCCTTTTTTTCATTGCCTGTTTTTCTCTGATCACTCTTAACCCCTGCAAAGTTATACAGAATTTTTTTCTAGCTACCTATAACAAGACTCCAGTACGAAAATTTGGTCAAGTGTTAATTTTTATCCAACAACTTCTTATTTCATTTTTTAAAGGTGCCATATGTGGATAGGTATGTTGGCAGACGCATTATGTAAGAATATTTATCAGAGGTTAATAGGAGTTAACGTCTCCCTCCTACCTACGGAGGCCAGTGTGTCCCTGTGGCAGAACCTTCAGCACCAGCACCTCCCTCCCTCCCACATGCACATACCTGTAGAACCCATACTGGCAGGAAGCCAGGACAGATGTGTGCTTTTTAGGGGATGGGGATACTGGGGGGCAGAAAATAATCATACATTTGGTACTGGCTTCATGTTGTGCCTAAACTATCTTTTATATGCTAACCTTCAGGCCAAAATTTGATCCAGGAACATTGCACTGTGTTAGTTAACAATATAAACTCATTGACTTTCCATTTGTAATCTTGGTTAAATAAATCTACAACCTAAATAAATTATTCATTATTCTGTCACAGGGGTAGAGCCATTTCTCTAATTTGGGAGGAAAATGCTAAGGATGAAGGACTGCTGTCTCCCTCCATGATACAGTAGTTAGTGGAATCGTCCCCCCCTTGGTGGTGAAAGGGCGGGAGAGGGCTGGCTGGGGTAGACTGGAACCTGAAGGGTCTCTCCATGACAAAAGTGTCATCATCCCATTTAATTCCTTTCAGCAATTAAGCCAAATCATGTTTTGTGGAAGCAAGGCTTCGCACGTTCATTTCCATTTCTGAGAGCGCTCTTTAACTGCCACTGTCTACCTAACCCCGACATTCTCACCTGTGCTAAAGAAAGGAGCATGACACACGATCTTTCCTGCCGGCTGTGTTCTTAATAACTAACGGGCGAGCCTCTTTAAGGACCCTAGGACAAGGACTAACTTGAGGACTTGAACATGTGGTTTTTAACAATATTTTGCATCAATTTTGTCTTTTTTTTTTTAAACTGAAGTTTATGGTTTCATTTTGGAGGGATATTTCAAAACCTGTGGTAGTTGTAGTATGTATAATAGTATAGCATCTGTGTTGGTAAGTTGCCTTCATTGTAGAATTCTGTAAGAATTAACAAATACTCTTTTAGTTTTATTAGATGTTTGGATGTCAGATACAGTGCCAGGTACTAAGAGCCCGGAAGTGACTCCTGTGAGGAGTCGAATAGGATGTAAGCTACATAAACAGAATTGTACAATAATGAATAGTGTGTCTGGCTCAATAGAAGGTGTAGAAATACCAGAATTTTCCAGGCAACAAACTGTTGGATTGATAGGTCTTGGCCAGTTGCGATACTATATAAAATAGTTGTTTGTGTCAGAATCCTACCAGCCTCTCTTTTTAGAATGTGGCAATTAATGACTTAATATTGAAAGTTCAATGTGGCTGGTGCTATATTGTAATATATTATTAACTCTTGTCACTTCCTATGAGTCACGAGTGGTAATCTGTGTTATCTTGATTCATATTTTCTCCTTGTCAGTCTCAGCTTCTCTCCTCATGCTATTCAAATTTTATACACCACCAACTTAACCAAAAACATTTTTATTAGTTATTGAAGCTTTAATCGTGGGTTAAGTTCATCAATGAATGCCAGTGAGTGTAATTTACTGCACATGACAGCTGTGGTCTTAATAGGTGAATAAGTCAGGAGTTTCTGATGGTTTCGTGAAAATTCTCAAAGTTACTTAACTTGTGTTTCAGATTGCTTCCAAGTATGATCATCAGGCAGAAGAAGATCTTCGCAATTGGATAGAGGAAGTGACAGGCATGAGCATTGGCACCAACTTTCAGCTGGGCTTAAAAGATGGCATAATCCTCTGCGAGTGAGTCTTGGCCCTGATTTGGCCATTTCTGTTCTTCTAGTCCTTTCCCTAGGCCTCTGCCGTGACCTCCTTCCTAGTGCAGGTGTCAAACCTTGATACTCTGCAAATGTTTTTAATGCTTCCTCTGCTGCTGTTAAAGGAACCAACTCTGCATTCCAGTCCTTGTTTTTGTGACCGATACGTAAGGTATCCCATTTTTCTTTTCAGACTTATAAACAAGCTACAGCCAGGCTCAGTGAAGAAGGTCAACGAGTCCTCATTAAACTGGCCACAGGTAACGCACAGGCAAACCAGCAACCTCCTGTTCTAGTTGGTTGATCTTTATGTAGTGAAACCTTGATTATCGTTTTAACATAGACATTTTAGCAGAAATTTGTGCACATGGCAACTTTTTTATCGTATTGCTTTTCATGTTTCCATAATTACTTTGAATTAGTTCTATAGATGTTTAACCTAGAATTTTATATTTAGCCTATCTAATCTCAAAAGGGAATTTGATAGCTTACACAGAGAAATACAATCCAGACCATAAAGATAAAAGAGGGAAAAGCAAGGAATTTAACATAACTAATGGCTGACTATAGAACACCGTATTAAGCATAGTCTTAGTACATGAATGTGTATGATTAAGTAAAATTGGACAATTTAGTCTTACTTTGTATTTTGAGATATAAGAGAATAACCACTTAGTAACCACAAATTTATTTTTAAATTAAAACAATAAATTATTGATGTATTATGTGCCTTTGATAAAGAAAATTTTAGCCCTGGATACCTCTGACACAGAATTCTTAAAAGCATGTAAGAAAGATCTTGCCTTTGAGGAAATGAAAAAACTTTAAAGTTTAAAAATATTAAAAAGACCATTTTATGACCCATTCTGAAATATGTTTCTTTTTATTCCTTTCTGTTTTTCAGAGAGAGCTATGCTTAGTATATACGGTCAGGAATTCTTGCCAAGTAGTTTTCTGCCTAGAATCTTAATATCTAGCCATGAGGGCTTAGAATTCTTAGATAATATGAATGTCACTATTTAGCTCCAAAAGTTATATAACTCTTTTTCTTTATAGTTGGAGAATATTGGCAACTTCATTAAAGCTATTCAGGCTTATGGTATGAAGCCACATGACATATTTGAAGCAAATGATCTTTTTGAGAATGGAAACATGACGCAGGTTCAGACTACCCTGGTGGCTCTAGCAGGTCTGGTACGTATATGCCTTTAATAAATGGCTCATTAAAACATTCCCACCATCGTGAGGATGAATTGCGTCTTTGCTCTCCCATGGGAGTTTAGGCTGGGCAGGGAGGAGCCCCTGTCCCTTTCATAATTATTAGCTTTGGAAAGGCGGCTGACATCATCTCCTTCATATAAGATAGCTTAATTAGAACACTCACATTTTCGAGGTACAGTGTATTACTGAATGGCCTTAAATAGGTTTTTCAGCCCTATTTTGGGTGGTACTTCATGAAGTCTTCATCCATGGACCGTATCATTTCTTCATTGTTCCTTCCATAAAACTGTTCTGGCAGAATTTTCATGTGTGTTTATTTTCAGTAAGTGTGCATATTTCTGTCTAGGCTAAAACAAAAGGCTTCCATACAACCATTGACATTGGAGTTAAGTATGCAGAAAAACAAACAAGACGTTTTGATGAAGGAAAATTAAAAGCTGGCCAAAGTGTAATCGGTTTGCAGGTAAGTAGTGTGGCACTACTTAATCCATTATTCTGTATCAGTCCTCACCATACAAAGTATCTCTCATTAGTAACGAATTGATGGACCATACTGTAGGTCTTGGGGTGAATGTGTGGTTTATACAGTTTGTGCCCATGTAGAGCCCATGGCACGATGATGGCTTTAGGAGAAATGCTGGGCATACCGTCTCACTTGGCAGTGTTTCTCTAGGAAATGATTTTCCCTCCTATTTACATTGCCTTATTTAAGAAAATAAGATATTCTTAAACATTATTATTGACTCAACGAGGCAATTTTACAAATCCTCAATGCCAAAGTCATTTTTTAGGAAAGCACTGTACAAGCACTATTAGAATTTGTCCATTTAATTCCCCGGAAATACTCAGTTCACATATTTTTTTCTTTTGTTCCCGGTGTTCCCCTGGAGAGTGTCAGAAAAACACCATGGCTAAATGTCCGATATGCAAGGGACATTTCCTTTTTGACACCTGCTTCCTATAGTGCCCCTCTTGACTGAGTCTATGTGAGGTGGATTTATTTCCATACAGTACAAAGTTGTATCAGTGGTAAGAAACCTGAACTTCCAAATAGCAGTCAGTTGGTTAAATTGTAACTCTGTAAAAAGAAGTAGTAATGTAAAAATGATTCACAAGAATTCCAACATTAAGGAGAACAAATCAGGTAATAAAATACTATGGTTAGTGTTATCACAACTTTATTTAAAAGATGCACATATTTTCTATGTAAATGTTTATTTATAGATATATACACAGACACATAAGGCGAAACTAGGAGGATACACACAGATACAGCAAATATCTGGATGGTAGGATTACAATGATTCCCCTGCTTTTTGCTTATATATGTTTTCTGAACCTTCTCCAATGAACAGGTTTCACTTTTAGTAAGAAATTTTTCCTTTAATTTTTTTAAGGAATAAAGCAACAGTAGAAATGTCCCTAGCTAGTAGAACAAGGCATACTGAGGGTTGGTCCTGGAGCTGTATTATCCCCAGTGGGGATGGGAAGTTAATGATTGATCCTCTGAGCTTGGTTGAGGTCACATCCCTCATTCTGCCTCTGATTCTACACAGTGACATGAGAGTTGGAGGAATAAAACGTGGTTCTTTTCCCATGAAAATGTGGGTGATTTTGATGAAGCTTAAAGAACCCCTGTTAAGTTGCCAAACGAGACATCCTGGCGTTTGCTACCATATTTTATGCGACACATACGTGGAGCAGAAAAGCATATTGCCCAGCCAGAGATTGCTTCTGTCCCCTTAAATGGTTGAAGCAGGTACCCCTTAATTTAGTTGTCTGTGCTAGGGAGAGTTAGGGGGGAAGAATAGCAGAAGACATTTATTCATAATTCAGCCAATGTAATAACTTCTTGTGATCTGTCCATTCCTTGTGTGCATGTTTTTATATAGTTAATCATGTTATGAGGTTTTAATATCCAGTGAATTGTTTGAAATTGTTTTAAAAGAGCACCTTGAAATTTGGGAAAAAGCATGAAGGATCCTTTGTATTTAGTTGTCCACAGTCTTGGCACAGGAAGGGACTTAATTTTGCCCTTTCCATCTTTTTAGTAGAACAGAAAGTTTTCTCTGTGTTATATATGTTGTTGACTTCTGGTAATTAGTGCTAATTTTATTTTTTAACTTAAAAGATGGGAACCAACAAATGTGCCAGCCAGGCAGGTATGACAGCCTATGGGACCAGGAGGCATCTTTATGATCCCAAAATGCAAACTGATAAACCTTTTGACCAGACCACGATTAGTCTGCAGATGGGCACCAACAAAGGAGCCAGCCAGGTAAGCAGTCCTTTTTATATTTGTAGCAAAATGTACAAAAGGGCCATTTCAATGAGCATTTACCTTATTCTTATTAATAAATTCAAAGTAGGTATTTTTGTATGGTATATTTAAAGTATATTCCTTCAAGAAAGGAGGTTTTGCTGAGAAGGCAAAAGAATGAAAGGACCTTTTCTGTAGCAACACAAGTATGGTGTCACTCATGGCTCTTGTTGACAGTTAGAACCGCTGGCCTGTCTACCTAACCAGAAGGCAAACAATGTTTATTACAGTGTTCTTGCTTCAAATCCAAGTACACTGTTCATTCCAGTGGTTCTGACTTTTATTTTTAAAGGAGCCCTTACTTAACTTGGTAGGTAAAATTATCTGGCATTCTACTAAGAACGCCGTAGCCTGGTGTGCTGGTTAAGTGTGCGGATGTGAGTGTAGCAGGTGGAAGTGTGCAGCGCCATGAGAATGGCAGGATTCTAATGTCACACAAGATGGAAGTGTCTTCTTGTTCACGGACCACCAGCACCTCATCGAGAGGTTCCCAGAACCATCGCTGAACAGAAAGGTCTCACAGCCAACCAGAGTGTGCTTTTGCTTAATGACCCCAAGAGGAGATGTGGTGGTGTTCTTTTATGGGACATGTCCTGCCTCATGTGGCATGGTACCTCTCATAGCTGCCACCCAAGTTTGCTTTCTTATGAACTTTAAATCTGGAAGCATGTGCCTGGCATTAATGGAGAACAATGAAGTGTGAGTTTACTGTGCTCTCAGAAGCGGGGGAGTGGTTGTTCTGAAGACATGGCTCTTTTGTGTCTCAGAGCCTTTCGAAATTGGTCACCCAGCTCGTGTATATCATCATAATAGACACTCACATGTGACTTTCAGGTCTGCCAGCATGATGCTTTGTTTTTACATTCTTTACATCTAATCTTCTAAATCCAAGGTAGTATTGTCTCCATTTTGTCTATGAGAAACCTAAAACTAAAAGTAAGTTGCTTGAGGCACCTAGCAAGTAGTTTCATAGCAGGACAAGGATTTGAAGTCAGGGTGACCTAGTTCTAAAGCCAATGAATATTATTTTCATAAGAGAGATTCACCATCCGGGTATTTTGGTAAGCTAGCTTTACCCCTGAACCAAAGGAAAGTTATTGATCAGTGTTCACATTCATTGTAATTTCACTGATTAGAAAATATTCACAAGAATAGATTTTAGCTGCTCTTTTAACTTTTATACTATGCTCTGATTCTAGGCGGGGATGCTAGCACCAGGTACCAGGAGAGACATCTACGATCAGAAGCTAACCTTGCAACCAGTGGACAACTCAACAATTTCTCTACAGATGGGTACCAACAAAGTCGCTTCCCAGAAAGGAATGAGTGTGTATGGGCTTGGGCGGCAAGTATATGATCCCAAATACTGTGCTGCTCCAACAGAACCTGTCATTCATAATGGAAGCCAAGGAACAGGAACAAATGGGTCGGAAATCAGTGATAGCGATTATCAGGCAGAATACCCAGAAGAGTATCATGGCGAGTACCAAGATGACTACCCCGGAGATTACCAGTATAGTGACCAAGGCATTGATTATTAGATTCGCAGAGAGGAGCTCAGTATTTAGCCCATTATTTTTATTCAGTGAGAACCAAGCTAGCCTTGAGTAATTTTTATCTTGTCTTCCTAAAACACTATTATGCTTATTGTACCTAAAAGAAATATTGCCTTACATACATTCCTTTTTCTGCCTCTTCCCTAAATAGTTGCCTTTTAGTGCTGTAACAGTTGAATCCTACAGCATAACCAGTAACTCACATATGAAGTAAAAAGGAATACTGTGAAAGGGGAGTACTCCTGTACAGCCAATTCTTTTAGTACAGATCTATGCATTTTTACAATCTTCTACTTAAATTGGTGTTTTCAAACAATAGGAAGCTTTTTTTGTTTTACAGTTTAGTGTCTGGTTTCTATGTGGAAGACTAAACTCATGCTTATAGCTAAAGGGGTGTTTGCCAACTAAATTTAAGATGCAGCATTTTAGAAATTTACATATCGATGTTTCTATAGTACTGTTTGCTAATTTTGAAATAAAGTCCTGATCTGTGTGCATTGTGATTATATGTGTACTCATTCTCTCACCAGAGCTTACAGTACCTTTTCAGAGTGGTGTTTCTAAAGGAGCGTGTACAAAATCGGCCTGCAGACAACGTAGGTCTGGGTGGTGCGTGTGTTATTCCTGTTTGTGCCAATGTATCAATGTAGAGTTGCTCTGTTTTCTTCAACTGTATTTATTGCTGCATTTCTCAGCATAAACTTATCCCATTGCATTTTTTATAAATAAATATTTTTGAACATTTTATATGAGCCACAGGCTGATTATTTTAAAAGTACGCTTTCCCAGGTACTGTTATAAATAGGTACAGTAACATTTCTTTAACCCACACAGCAGTGCACTCTGTGCTTGAGATGGAGGCCTAGAAGAATGAAGGGACTTGCCACTGCACTCAGTAGATGGCAGCCAGGATTAATGGACCCTTGCTAGTTCTGTTGTGACTCAGCTGCCCCAAATTTATCTTAAATCTAGTTTAGGATAATCTTAATCATCTTCAGGAACACTGGTGGAGATGGGGTGGGGGGCATTTTATATTCAAATTCTAGGGTGAACAAGTGATAATAGGAAACATAAGGCGGAGTCAAGGTGGCAAAGTAAACTCAAGTTTGCCTCCTCCCATGACCACATCAAAATTGCAACAAATAGCCATCACAGAACCACCAGAAGACTAGCTGAACAGAATTCCTATAACCAAGGATATAAAGCCACATCAAGACTGGTAGGAGGAAGGAGATGTGGACTAAGCAGTTCCCATACCCAGTGGCAGTTAAGAAACAGGAGTAATACCTCATCTTCAGAAGTGCCTCCAGAGGAGCAAGGGGTCAGCCCCACACCAGGCTCATCTGCCAGGAAGAGGAGTCTCCACATCTGGCTATGAAAACCACTGGGGACTGCGTTCCGGAGGAACAAGGGGTGGGCACAAAAACACTTGGGTCCAGCACAGGGACAGTAGCTTGAAAAGCACCAGGGGCATGTGGGTAGGAACTGAAATGATTAACTTCAGGGTGAGGGCCTGAGAACAAGGGGTTGAAAGAACTCTCCAGGGATGGAAGTGTTGGCAGGTGCCATTGTTTCTCTGTTGAGCTCTCCTTCCACCCAGCTGGCCTAGTTTAGGCAGGTGCCAAATTTGTGCTCTCCATTAATAGTTAACACTAGTTGCCCTGGTTGATGATTCCTTGAGACTGCCTCACCCAACTCGCACACCAGGCCTGAGCTGCTTCCAGCAGCTCTGTACAAATGGCCTTTCTTGGTTCATGCTACAGACTCACTCAAAGGACCATAAACACTACACAAGCAGAAGCTGGCGTCAACTTGCACTGTAACAGCCACCAACTGTACCCAAGCTTGGCATTACTGGTAGCTGGCCTCGGCTCACATTGTGGCCCCTCTCAAGCACCTCCAAGTCCAGCACAAGCAGCAACTAACCACAGATCATAGATCTTACCAAGCACAGATCACAGTGCAAAAGGATGTTGTCCTCAGCCTACAACAGAGCCCTTCCCAAGAGTACCCAAACCCAACACACCTGGTGGCTGACTTCAGACCACACCAGGTCCACTCAACCAGCTCCAAAACTGACACACCAAATGAATGGCCTTGGCTGGCAACAGAGCCCTTTTAAAGTGACTTCTGTTCAATGGAGTCAGCCCTTATGCAATAGCTCGTCTGCTATAGTTGTGGAAGGCCATCAGAGCCAGTCAATCTGAGGGGAAGCTTCCCCCACCAATGTGCCACCAGCAGTGAAAAGCCCAGCTATAACAGGAAGGCACATACAACCTACACAGGAAATACCCCTAGAGAACCAGGCTTGGGTAACTAGAGGAAACTGTGCCATTAGGCCCTATAGGATACCTACATAAGATCACTCTTTCAAGATTAGGACACACAGCAGACCTAGAAGCAAACAGAAACACAAAGAATCAGCCAAAATGAGACAACACACCCAAAAAGAACAGGACAAAACTCCAGAAAGAGAACTAAATGAAACAAAGACAAGCAACTTACCAGATGAATTCAAAACACTGGTTATAAGGATGCTCGGTGAACATGGAAGAGAATAGATTAACTCAGGAAGAACTACGACAAAGAGAAAACATTAAAATGAACCAATCAAAACTAAAGAGTGCAATAACAAACGAAAAATACACTAGAGGGAAGCAACCGATTAGATGAAGCAGAGGACTGAATCAGTGATTTAGAATACAAAGTAGAGGGAAAACACCCAATTAGAAGAGCAAGAAAGAATCCCCAAAAATGAGGACAGTTTAAGGGACCTCGGTGATAACATCAAGCATACATCATAGGGGTCCAGAAGAAAAAAGAGAAAGAGATTGAAAACCTATTTGAAGAAACAATGACTGAAATTTCCTAACATGACAAACGAAATAACATGCAAATTCAGAAAGTGCAGAGTCCCAAATAAGATGAACCCAAAGAGGCCCACACCAAGACACATCATAATTAAAATGCCAAAGGTTAAAGACAAAGGGAGAACCTTAAAAGTAGCAAGAGCAAAGCAATTAGTTACCTACAAGAGAGCTCTTATAAGACTGTCAGCTGATTTTGCAAGAGAAACTTTATAGGCCAGAAGGGACTGGCATGAAATATTCAAAGTGATGTAAATGAAAAACCTACAACCAAAATTACTCTGCTCAGCAAGGCTATCATTTAAAATCAAAAGAGAGATAGTTTCCCAGGCAAGCAAAAGCTAAAGGAGTTCATCACCACTAAACCAGCATTACAGAAAATGTTAAAGGGACTTCTTTAAGTAGAAAAGGCCAAAATAAAAATAATATATAGGAAAGAAAAAAAATCTCACTAACAAAGGTAAACACTTAGTAAAAGCAATGGATCAACCAAATATAAAACTAGTATGATGGTTGAACGACAAAAGTAGGAAGATCATATGTGAATATAATAAGTAATTTTAAAAAACTAAAAGATCAATTAAATCAAGAGCTGGTTCTATGAAAATATGAATAAAAACAATAAACTTTTAGCCAGATTCATCAAGAAAAAAAGGCTTCAAATAAAGAATATCAGAAATGACAGAGAAGTGACAACTAACACCATAGAAACACAAAAGGATTATAAACACAAACGATTATATGCCAACAAATTGGACAACCTGGAACAAATGAATAAATTCCCAGAAACACGAATTTTTAAGACTGAAGAAGACACAGAAAATCTGAACAGACTAGTAATGAAATTGAATCAGTAACTAAAAAACTACCAACAAACCAGATGTCTTCACAGGTGAACTCTACCTCACATCTGAAGAAGGATTAATAACTATCCTTCTAAATTAACCCCAAAAAATGAAGAGGAGGGAAAATTTATAAAGGCATTGTATGAGGTAAGCATCCTAATATTCAAAGACACTACAAAAAATGGAAACTAAAGGCCAATATCCCTGATGAATACAAATGCAAAAATCCTCAACAAAATATTAGCAAACCTAATTCAGCAATACATCAAAATGATCATACACCATGATCTACTATGATTTAGTCCCAGGAAACAAAGATTGGTTCAATATGTGCAAATCAATTAATATGATACACCACATGAAGAAAATGAAAGTCAAAACATAGGCTCTATCAATAGATGCAGAAAAAGCATTTGACAAAATCCAGCATCCATTTGTGATAAAAACCCTCAGTAAAGTGGGAATAGAGGGAACATACCTCAACATGATAAAGGCCATATATGACAAACCCACAGCTAATATCATGCTCAATGGTAAGAAGCTGAAAGCTTTTTCTTTAAGATCAGGAACAAGACAAGGATGTCCAATCTTACCACTTTTATTCCACATAATAATAGAAGACCTAGCTATAGCAATCAGCCAATAAAAAGAAATAAATGCTGTTCAAATAGGAAAGTAAGAGGTAAAATTGTCATTATTTGCAGATGATATGATACTATAGAGAATCCTAACAAGTCTATCAAAAAACTATTAGAACTGATAAATGAATTTAATAAAGTAGCAGGATACAAAATTAATATTCAGATATCAGTTGCATTTTTATACAATAACATTATCAGAGAAAAATTAAGAAAACAATCCCATTTACAATTGCATCAAAAAGAATAAAATACCTAGGAATAAATTTAACCAAGGAGGTAAATGACCTGTATTCAGAAAACTGTAAGACACAGAACAACTTGAAGAAGACAAAAACAAATGGAAGAATATTCTGTGTTTATGGATTGGAAGAACTAATATAGTTAAAATGTCTCTATTACCCAAAGCAACATACAGATTCAGTGCAATCCCTATCAAGATACCAATGGCAGTTTTTCATAGAACTAGAAAAATAATTCTAAAATTTCTATGGTACCACAAAAAACCCAGAGTAGCCAAAGCAATCTTGAGAAAGAAGAATAAAGAAGTAACATGTTACCTGATATCAAAGTATATCCTACAAGGCTACAGTAATCAAACCTCATGGCACTGTCATAAAAACAGACACATAGATGAATGGAACAGAATAGAGAGCCCGGAAATAAACTCATGCCTATATGGTCAACCTATGACAAAGGAGGCAAGAATATACAAAGGGGTAAAGACAGTCTCCTCAATAAATAGTGTTGGGAACACTGGACAGATAAATGGGGGGAATGAAACTAGACAACTTTTTTATACCATACACAATAATAAACTCAAAATGGGTTAAAGATTTAAATATAAGACCTGAAACTTGCTAAAATTCCTAGAAGAAAACATGGGCAGTAAAATCTTTGATGCTGGCTGAGCAAATCAAAAATAAATGGGACTACATCAACAAAACAAAAAGATACCTACTGAATGGGAAAAGATATTTGCAAATGATATATCTGATAATGGGTTAATATCCAAAATTGATTAAGAACTCATATAGCTCAACATAAAAAAAAACAATTAAAAAATGGGCAGAGGATATAAATAGACATTTCTCTATACAGGACATACAGATGGCCAAACCACATGTGAAATGATGTTCAACATCACTAATCATAAGGAAAATGCAAATTATAATCACAATGAGATATCTTCACACCTGTCAGAATGGTTGTTATCAATAAATCAACAAGTGTTGACAAGGATGTGGAGAAAGGGGAATCCTCGTTCACTGTTGGTGGGAATGCAAATTGGTGCAGCCACTATGGAAGAGTATGGAGGTTCCTCAAAAAGTTAAAGTAGATCTATCATATGATTCAGCTATTACACTTCTGGGTATTTATCTAAAGAAATCTACACACTAATTTGAAAAGATATATGCACTCTATGTTCAAAGCAGCATTATTTACAGTGGTTAAGATATGGAAGCAATCTAGCTGTCTATCAATAGATGAATGGATAAAGATTTGGTGTATCTATGTATAATAAAATATTACCATAAAAAAGAACGAAATCTTGCCATTTGTAACAATGTGGATGGAACTAGCAGGTACTGTGTGAAATGAAATAAATCAGAAAAAAACAAATACTGTATAATTTCACTTACCTGTCAAATCTAAAAAACAAACAGATAAGAGCACAAACTGAAACTTGTCAGATGGGAGGGTTCTTGGGGGAATGGGTGAAAAAGGTGAAGGGCTTAAGGAGTACTAATTGCCAGTTACAAGAAGTCCTAGGGATCGAAAGTACAGCATAATAATATTGTAACAACTATGTATGGGATCAGATGGGTACTAGATTTACCAGGTGTTCACTTCACAAGGTATACATGTCTCATCACTATATTGCATACCTGAAACTTTATAATACTGTATATAAACTATAATTGAAAGATAAATTTTTAAAAGGGATGCATTACCTAGAAATTTAGCACACAAAATGTTTAAATGAATAAAATTTTTAAATCATTTACAATAACATTATTTTTAAACAATTGTTCATCTGTTCATTTCTAATAAACATACACTTTAAAAAAAAGAAACATACAAAATCATGAATAGGATATGCTGTTTGATGATTAACTAGGGTTTATAGTATGAAGTATTAGAACCTTCAGTCATGACACAATGAAGGACAAATGGCTAAGCAAGTTGTAATGACAAAAAAAAAAAAAAAAGAATCCATTCACTAAAAGAAAACTGGCAACTCATACTTTCTGACATTTTCTCAGCCAGTGATTCCTTCTGTCTGGGCTAAGGGTGAAGTGTGCCTGCTTGTGTTTTGCTAAGGCAGATAACGAGGACATACACAGGGTGTGCTGCACCCACAAAAACGGTCTCCTTACTTATCACGCCCCAGAGCCTAATGAATTTCCAGAAACTGCTCTGTAAATTCCTTTTCTAAAGGAGACTTTTGGAGCTCAACTCATTCCATATTGCTGTTTAGGAAAAAAGTGGTAATTTACATTTTTAAAGCAGTCCTGAGCAGCAAGCTCTTTCTTGCCATCTCTGAAGAGGGGTTTCAGGAAGCCTTCTATGCTTTGCTTGCCCCACAAAGGAGCCAGACTGGTCCTGTTTACCCGCTCACCTAACTGAAGTGAGCCTGACAGTCAACATGCTAAGTATTCCTATTTGTTTAAAGCTTTCAAAAGGAAACCTGCCCCCCACCAACACACCCCCTACCATTGAATCTAATTCTCTAGGGATGGAGTCCAGGAGGAAGTATTATAAACCTTCTTCCAGGTGATTCTCCAGGGGGGCTGTGGTTGAAAATAACTTTTCCAGAGCGTTTGTTAATTTGCAAGAAGTAGCCTTGTACTTTTAACCAACTAAAGTGTATCTGGTTAATCTTCTGCCTCTGTTTTAGATCATGCCCATCAGGTGGCTGTTTTGATTTTTATTATCACAAAATCTAAGAATTGTATTTTGCAAAGTTATAACACATTTAGCACAGTTCCAGGATTGGACTGAGTTGGGAAAAGTCCTGCTCTATACTAGACAGCATTCCAGAGATTTCTGCTAAGGTTTATTTACTGGTTGTCGATGAGGGGTACGTTTTTCATCAGTGCCGTGAAATAAGTGTTCACATAGTGTACTTTTTAACTGATGCAGATAAACATGTTCTTAAAAGCTTTTTCTGTCTCATTAGGTACAAAAAAGGTTGTAAACTTTTATGATCCTAGTACTATAACATGGCCAAACAATAAGGACCAAAAGAATGACGACGAATACAGTCTATCAGGGCTTATCATTTATTCTGTGAATGTCTCTTAAAGAAGGGAAACTTTTTCCAGGTACAAATACCTAATGGGGCTCATCTCACAATGGGCCGGAGTTCTGTGCCTTCTTCGTTCCTTAAGTTCTTATCTCTCTGTGCCCTTGCATAGTTTAATTTATTGATCCTTTTTATAAAACTCTGAAAAACAAAAGAATGAGTTAGACCAGGGTTGTGTGTCTACATTGTGGGCAACCATTTACTTGGCTATACCATTCTGAGGAATTTCTTTAAAAAGTTTCCCCTGTTGAATTAAAATATTTTGGGGGTTAGATTTCACAGTGGATTTTTAATTCCAATTTTTAATCAGAAAAGTGTAAATCAGAAAAAGCTTCCTACCACCATCAGAAATATTTTCTTGAGAGAATGTAAAAATTAGCTAACATGTTATTGTGTTTTTATGTTTTATATGGAGAAGGATGAGGACACGTTACTTATAAAACTATTGAAGTGCCCATTGAACTTCAGTGCCTGGCTGAATAGAAGGATGGTCCGCTTTGTTTAAAAGCAAAGGGGCTTTAATATCTCAGTTTTATTGCAATAGAATGAAAGAAAATTATTAAAACATCATAACCCAGACAACGGAAAGATGAGAGACTTCATACAGCTCTTAAAATATCTCTGTCTACACACGATAAGGCAAATAACAACTGTGTCGCAGAAGCTGTTGGAAACAGCTGCCTGCTATTTCCAGACGGAGGCAACGTGGGCCTCCCTGAGGGTGTGGCTTTGCTTGTGGTGGTCTGCGTGGGTTAATAAAGGGCCTGAGATCGCAGATCTGCCCATACTGGCACAGATGGGGAGGACTCTTCACTGGAGTGTGTGCCCCCTAACATACAATGCGTTTGATGTGACACTTGGGAACACAAAAATGCTTTAGAAAAGATCAGCTATTAAACCTCCAGATCATCTGAAGGGCCAGACCAAGCCATTAGAGGGACTTGGACTGCTACTGTGTCCAGAACACCTCCGACCCAATGTCACTTGGTCAGTGTTAATTGTTCAGCTTCATTTGCCTCCAAGGAGAAGGTTACAATAAGGGAGGTGGGTTCAGCCTCCAAAAACAGCCCATGTCTCATTCACAGGATACGTTCATGCCATGTGGGAAAAGCTCAGAGAGACCCCAGGAAAAGAAAGTGAAGCTAGGTACATGCCTCCTTTGTACATCAGTTTTCATCACTTTTATGAAGATGGAGATTACAACAGGAAATGAAATGCCGGCTTACCAAAATCTCTTGGTCCATAAAGTAGGGCTTTTCTGATGATCCATCATTTGTTTCCAGATCAACAGCAAAACACAGGAAAAGTGCATCCAGCACAGTTTCAAACACAGATAAAAAACTATGGGCCACTAAGTAGGCAAAAAAAGCAACCAATAGCAATGGTATTGCCCACACCTGGAGTGCACGGTGGTAGTTAAATGCCATCAGTCCTCCAAAAACAGTGAAACACACCACTAACACCTGTCAAAACAAGAGGTTTTTTGCAAATCTTTATAAACTGGTTGGTTAGAATATTGTACAAAAGATTGTTAGTTACCATAGTAGCATATACATGCATGTGTGTGTGAGCGTTTGTGGGTACCCCACTGTAAAAAATGCTTGTCAGAAAATTTGGTAGCATGAAATAGGGAAAAGAAATGAAAAGCTATGATACAAAAAAACCTTAATTTGGAGGATGGGAAGAGTATATGTACTCTCTGTGCCTAGTTTTGTATTTATGTAGATATAACGATACTTCATAAACTTGTTTTTTCTCTTAGCATCACAATAAGCATCCTCATTTAAAAACTTTTTCATAAATGCCATTTTTTAAATAACAGTACAACAAATCCATTGAGTGGATACACTGTAATTTAATATGTGATTATTTCTACCCTAGGGATTAAACAAAAAGGTTTTTCAATGCTGGTGTGGGGAGATAACACGATTACTCCAGGCTTTGGCTATATGTAATAATTATATTTCCAGGAACAGGATTACAGGCTAGGGTGTACCTAATTCTTTAACAGACAAGATGGAGCCCATCTGGAGTCTGCACTGCCCGTGGATATCCACAGAGATGGACATGACTGTCTGAATGCTACTTCACTCAAAAAACAACAACAACAAAGAATCACCAATTTCACATGCTCATTAGAATATCATTAGCAATTATGTGTTCCTTAACGGAAGTATATGAAAATGGATTGTTGCTTTAAATAAAAGATAAGTCTTTTGTAAAGATGAAATCTCACTCCAAAAATGTCTGGAAGTAGTTATTAGAAAATATATCACCTATAATACTACCGAGATGACATAAATAATATTAGCCATCTAAACACAGCCTAAACTAAGATTATTTAGGCTGTTTTGAAAGGCATAAGCAGTTTGTGCTTCTAAGCTAATGTCACATGGAAAGTCTCTAGGGCCCAGCTGAGCCTTAAAATATATGCGTAATTAACACACACCTGTGCAATCCAAGCATGGCATAACTTGTTACCAACACAGCTAAATATGATAATAATGCACAAGAGAGACACCAAATGCCACAGACACAAAATGCTAAATAAAGAGCCGAGTCCCCACATTTGGCGTTTCCAGGTCACAACTGGAAACTGAGCTCTTGTTTACTCTGGGGCACCACTAAAGACCCCGGCATTCGTGTCCTATGTGGAGGAGTGTTTGGAAGAAGCGAGGATGTCTAGCTTGGAATAGCAAAGATGTGGCAGATGTCTTGATCAGACATCTCTGATCAAGAATTTGAAGGGCAGTCAAGTGTAAGTGGAGTTAGGACAACCAAGGGTGCAGAATTAGGCCCAGTAGGTGACAAACACATGGAAAAAGACACACTATGGCACAGTATAAAGAACCTCCAACTTGAGGCTTGGGCAAGGTGGGGCTGAGGCACCACTTTCATCAATATTCCAGTTACTCCCCTCTCAACCTAGAAAAGGCATGTGTCATCTTTAGTTTATAGGTATGACAACTGAGGTTCAGAGTTATAGATCCCAACTTCAAGACTCGTCCTTCACACCATGAGATGCCGGAGCCCCAAGATGCTCCTTTGTCCACAAGACTACAGGTAGTTCCCTGCAGAAGACGAATCAGGTGATGGTAGAAACGTAACCTTGGCTCCGTTTGTAACATCTACAATTCTGTCTACTTATAGTCTTAATGCCCTCACATAATGTAGACATTTTATCAGGTTTCAATACTATTTCCATATATTATATGACATCCCTCTCCAAAGTTATTCATTTTCTGAGGCTAGTAGCATTTTTATTTTAGACATAAACAAGTGGTACTCAGAATAGTAGAAAGCATGACTCACAGGTAAGAGAGTAAGCCCAGGATTCAAAGCTTGGTTCTACCTATTGTGGGATCCTGGACAAGTTATTAAACCTTAGCATTCTCATCTGCAACACAGGGATAGTTCACAGGGCAGAGTGTTAAACGACATGAGGGAGCACAGCTTCGACCATAGAGTAAGCACTCAAGAAACAGTCATTCTTGTTTTAAGCCTTACTGCATGACTTAATTTTGGTATCTCAAGTTCCCTCATTTATTATTTTAGTGACAACATCTCACCTTTCCTAGAAAAATTATGAAGTCTCCAAAGCAGTTAAGAGATGTGAACTGACTTGAATTCTTGGATAAAAGTTTGAGTGCATCTTTTGCTGATGTACAAAAATCTGTCCCATTAATGGCGGTGGTAGTATATGCATTCTGAAACAAAAGACAGTAGTTACAAAGATGATGATTCGTACTGTTTTAAAGACAACATAATGACAACACAGAATATTTTCAAAAGTAAAATGATTACTATAAACCCATAACAAATCATTTCATTTTATAGTCCCTTCCAGTCAGATTATATGCATATATATTTTCATAGTCACAGTAAATGGAAAAGATAAAGAAGTACTTTTGGTCAGTATGGTGGATTAAAAATCCCACTACAAACATATAGAAATGAGGGATAAAGTATAAATTATTTTTCAATGCATAGCAGAGTTTGAGGGCCAGAAAGGAAGTTTAGGTGCTGGAAACAACACAACTCCTAGGGACTGGTAGGAGCTGACCCCAAATATTCAATGGGCATGGGCTCAGTAAAGGCTTTGGGGGCTGGGGACCTAGCCCCTTATGGGTAAGAGACGATGCTCAGGCTCTAGCAAGGGAACTGAGCTCCCTGCACAAATCCAGGATCTGTACTCAATTCAAACTCAACCAGCCATCCCAAGAACGTGGTAAAGATGTACAGCATCTGCCTGGGACCACTGGAATCACTGCAGTCTAGGAAGGCAGAGAAAATCACACCACCTACCCACCCTCCCAGGCCAGGGAAAGGTGAACTCCCACACACAAGCATCCTTGAGGAAGATAAAAAGTGTTCACAGGAAAAATTTACAGAAAACCCAAGGAAATAAATAGCAGAACACATGAAGAGAAGCTGAGACAAAGGACTCAAGGGACGATGCTGAAGATGCCAAGGAAACAGTGGAAGGAGCAATGACCATAAAGAATGAATCTCCTGGTGTGGAAAATGAAGAGGCGGCGTAGAAAACAAACTGAATAGAAACCTAGAGATGAAAAAATGTACAATTTAAATGGTGTCATTATACATCTGACTTTTTTCCTCCATGTAATAAGCATTTTCATCCATGGCTTTTATAATTTTAATTTTTAATAGACACACATTCCACCGGTAGTATGTGTGTATGTGCGTGTAGCTAGGGCATATTAGACTATTTCAAATATTTTGCTCTTATAAATAACTATGCACTGAACATCTTAATTTCCTGATTTTGAATAATTTCTTATGGATGAATTTCCAGAAATGGGATTACTTAATCAGAGAAAGAGAGAGAGAGACAGTTTATGTTCCCATAAGAAGATTCCTTAGATCATTTTTAAAAATACCAACTATATGATCATTTCAAAAACATCTACTTCTTCTATTTCCCTTGAAAACTATAAAAATACTATTTGCCCTGCAGTTTATAACAAAGAATTTATAGCTTTCTTGGGAAAATATTACCTGCTTGGATTTTTGTCATTCCATTTGGCTCGGACAAAGGATAAAATTTTCATCTCGTGATATACAAATTATCACACCCCCACTCAGAAACATTGTAAGGAAAACAATTTGGAGTTCTGTTGCAGTAATTCGGGCCCAACAAGGCCGGTCTGACTCAATCAGAGCAAGTGATGGAGATGGAGAGGAGTAACAAACATGGGATTAAAGAAGTAAAATTAACTGACCCACTTTACCAAGCTCCTTCTTCACCAAGCCAACTGGAAAGGAACAATTGGTTTTTAAAGACAAAAGGCTAGGCACCCACCTCCCCTCACAGGGCACCCTGTTTGCCTCAGAGGAGTTATTCTCAGTCAGATGAAGTCCCTCGGAAAGGCCTTAATGGTTTTCACAAACAACTTTAGGTTTCTGACTTCGAATGTGTGCAAACGGCTATTGGTGGAAAGCTGTTCCCAGTTTGGGGACTTAAGTCTTCAGTAAGGATGTGGAAACTCATTTGCTAATTATTTAACAAAGCATCTTCAGTCACCTAAGGTTCTTAGAACCCTAAAGACTAACTTATTAATTCCAAAACCACATTTGTTGGGTGGGAGGGGGCGATGACGGCATAATCATTCCTTTATGGACTGTATGCAAACCAAGTGCCCTGGCAATCAGGAAGCTTTGTCTTTTTCTTTCTTTTTTTTTAAATCTAACCTTCTGAACATTACACTATCAGTTTTCATTAGAATAAAATGCTATTTAAAAGGGTGGGGGTTGATGTAAGCACAGGCTCTGTAGCCAGATAGTCTCTGGGTTCAAATCCCAGTTCTACTACTGGCTGTCAGTTGTGGGCAAGTGATTTCACCTGTCTCCAGACCTCGAGTTCCTCATCTATAAAGTGAGTTACACAGCCTGCTTCCAAGTGATGCTGGGAGGATTAAAGACCACGTTCCCCAAAAGGCACTTAGCAAAGCACCTGGCACATGGAAAGCATGTAACAAAGGGTGCTAATTATCATCCGGACCTCACCAAAGATGATCTCATTTACTGCTGGGAAACGCAGAGGCAACTCTGTAGGCACCGAGGAAGTGCTGGAAGGGCCAGTTTCTCTGTGTTGGGCTCTAACCCCGCCCACTCGCAGGGGGCCCAGAAGGGCAGGACTTGCCCTGCATTCAGGCTCTGTCCCCAGCCCATCACCCCACCAATGCCCCTCTAAACGGAGGTTCTCAGTGTTCTTCCCGGTCCATACTGCAGAAGACGGTTTGTATGGGCACTTCCTTTCCCTAAAGACCATGGTCCTGGAATCGATTCAGCACCACTTTTCACAGCAATAAAAACAGATTTTGCTCCTTGGCTATAATGATCAAAGGTGAAAATGGCAGTTTCTCAGGCATGCATGTGTTGACTTCACAGGTTTGGGGCCCATAACCATTTCTCTTTTTTTAGTGTGTCACGTCCACTGAAAGGGGGCATTCAAAGCCCTCTGGCAGGGAAGTTACACACGCCACCCCACAGTTACTCTCCCACTCCATTTATACAAGGTTTACCTCTGAGTGTGACAGAGACCTGGAATGAACGTCTAAATGAATAGCTAGAGAATCACTCAAGACAGGGAATGGATTGAAACTTTCTGCAGTTTCAGCACTAGCTCATTTATGTTCTTTCTGAGTAGAAGCTGCGTCCTTGCCAGGCAGCTGAAAGACGGACTGCACTAAAGTTTCAATGTTCCCAGTCAGCGGTCCCTAACTTTTTTGGCACCAGGGACCGGTGCTCCTATGAGAATCTAACGCCTGAGATCTGAGGTGGATGGAGCTGAGGTGCTGATGCTAGTGCTGGGGAGCAGCTGAAAATACAGATGAAGCTTCTTCGCTTGTTCACTGGCCTCCTGCTGTGTGGCCCGGTTCCTAACAGGCCACAGACTGTTATCAGTCCACGGCCCAGGGGTTGGGGACCCCTGTCCTAAGTCCTTGCTCAGAGCATCTATATTTGCCTCCACTGAAAGGACTTGAGGCGAATATGCTAAGGTAACTGGCAAACCCCAACAATATGTGGAGAGGATTATCTATGATAAGGATTAGGTGACATGTAGTGTTGGTTGTGAAAATGAACCAGGAGATCTTAAAGGCTAATCTTTAAGCAAGAAAAAAAGGGTAGTGTTATCAAACTATTAAATTTATTACCAGACACAATTTGGTGTGCATCTTTCTTTAGCATCACCCAAAAGTGGGTATTTCTGTGTCTTCATATTGAACCTATAAAAGAATCCCGAACCTGACAATGGTAGCACCTCAACATTAGGTCCCCTGCTCACTCCTTTGCTTGAGATTTAAGACTCTCCAGGGACAGGTTGGCTAGTTTTCAAGCTTTCATGGAGTGTCCACCAGAGTCTGTCCCAAGTGGCAGGGGAGGGTGTGGGGAATGACTCAGAGGAGGAAGGTCCTGTGTGGCTGTGAAGACTCGGGAACAATATATAATCACTCAAGTAAGAATGGGGGAGCAACAGGAATAGAAGCATAGGCTGCGGGGACAGAGAATGTGGGAAGAGGTGTGGAGGAGGCAGTGGTTAGAAAGACTGTCAGAGCAGCATTTAGCTAGTCCCCAAAGCTGGCTGTCCCCCACAGGGAGTGGGGTAGGTGAGAGTGGAGGTGGCAGTGATGTGTGGCTCGTGGCCGAGCAGAGACGTGTGGTGGGACACGGGTCTGGAGGAGCCATGAGCCCGCCTGCGGTGGGGCTGAGAGGCTGTGTGTGGAGTGAGGGGAGTCATGGTAAGTTTCAGGACTTGTGTGCTTTTCAGCCTGTGCTTCTGGAAGCCGTCCCAGGCTGCCCTGTGGAGGTTCAGGGCAGATCTCACCTCATGAGCATCTTCTCTGGAGCCACCAAGCCCTGCACCTCCCAAGGCTCATTCCCAGGGCCGACTTGGTGCCTCCACAGGACCTACTAGGCTTTGCCGGAGTTACGTGCACCGCAGTCACAAGGCCAGGCCCAGGCCTGCAGGAATCAAGCTCTTCTCGGGGGAGGAAATAAGAGTCTCGGGAGCTGTCACTCTTTCTAGGTACTCTGCTCCCTCCCAACGCTCTTCAAGAGATGCCTTAGTGACATGTCCCCAGTGGCTTGCCGCAGACCTAACAGTAGTTTCCTAATTTGTTTTGTTGTTTTGTTTCCTTTGCTGTCAGGAGGCAGGAATGCATCTTCTATGTGTAAATAAGTCAGAATAAATAACGATGGCAAGCATTCAAGGAGTGCGCACCACGTGCCAGGCCATATTCTCTCTTCCCCTTAATGCGCTAATTCATTTAATCCTCTTCACAGCGCCAACTGGAGGATGCAGCTGGTGAGGAAACCAAAGCACAGAGAGGCCAGGCAGCAAACCCCCTCGCACACACACGGCCCGTGTGGCATCGCTTACTGGAAGTGGCCCTCTGACCCATGCAGGCTCATTGGGAAAACATTTACTTTGAGCTGTACTTTGTGCTTTTCCTTCCCAATGATTCAGAACCATCAAGTGGTGTTCTCGTGAGATGGGTCATTAAAAAAGCCGTGGTGTGGCAGGATGGCTGAATGGACAGAGCCTGGGCTCTGGGTCCACTGTCTCCAGAGACAGGCAGGGTGGCCTGCACTGAGTAATGCCACCTCGCACGCACCTTGTCTGCTGCTGGCCGAGGTGTCTGCCAGCCTTACGGTTCTAAACCAGAGACGCTCCATGTCCACTTCTTAGGGGACGAGGCACCCTCCCAAGATCTTCTTATTTGTCCTCATCTGCTTCTCACCACAGCTCGGTGAAATAATCACTGTGGGTATTATTATTCTCATTTCACAGAAAATTATAATTATTAAAGAAAAATGTAGGAGATTTAAGAGTACTTTTAGGGAACGGAAAAGTTGGGTTACCTCTTTTTAATTTATTTTGAGAGTTATCCAAGAATGTTAATTGCAGCTTTTACACAGAAAGAACATTTTTGCTCCTTAAGTCAAAACCGAAGCCAGCACAGTTGGGCCCTGTGTCCCTCCTCAGCTAAGGGCAGCCATTTGTCCTTCCTCTGAACTGAAGCTGTTCTTTGGGTGGAGGAACTGTGAGCCCCAGGCTCTGTTGACTCTCCAAAAAGGTAAACAGAGTTTTCCCCGCATAGGAGGGAAGGCATTTGCCAAAAACCAGGCCATGAATAGCTAGCTTTATTTCTGGAAGGCCTTCCTAACAAAATTCTGATATTTATGAACTCAAAATAAAACAAGAATTACTAAAACAAAGTTAAGAAACTAGACAATGAATACATGACACAAGTATTCATACTTTCCTCCAGAATGAAAGAAAGACAGTGAAATCGGAGCCCAGACACATCCCCACACATCCAAGGGACCTACAATAAAACTTGCAGGAACCATCCCAAGCTGTGTTTTTACCACAAACACATGCTGGGGGAGGCGGTTCGCAAACAGCCTCTGGGCCCTGCAGGGCCTGGCATTCCCCATTCCAGTCAGTTCAAGAGTTCACTGGTCACCAGTTGCCCACACCCAGTGAGATGGTGAGTGGGGGACACCCGCCAGTCCCCTCAGGGTTAGGACCAGGCAGAGATGGGGTGAGGGAAGGAACAAGCCTTTGCTTAGACTTGCTGCTGCCGGTAAACTCAGGAGCACAGCAGTGCTGTTTCGTTTGCTCTTTTTACATTTATTTGTTTTGCTTATTTTTTGGAATAATGGCTTTATTGTTTTCATGCTCATCATTAAAAAAATCAAACAATGTAGAAAGAGACAAAGAAGAAAGCAAGAAAATCACTCAGCTCCCACTCCTCGGAAATCGTTATCGCTAACATCACGTGACCTCACTCAATCCTTCTCTGTGAATATCCACAGACAGGAGGAGGGATGTGGAGGCGAACATAAGTTATAAAATGCAACCATGCTCTACATGGTACTTTAATTAAATAAAAGTGTTGATGGTAATTTGACTTCAAAAGAAGAGAATGAAATGAAATATTTGAATATCTGAATTTTAGTCAATGTGTCTCTATACAGAATACTTAGGTTCCTAAAAAATCTTTCTGCAGGCATTATAAAAATTGCTAATAGGTTAGAGAACTTATTATTTCTTAACACTGTGTCTTAGGTTTAGGCATCACGGATGGTAAAAGAGGAGTTCTCTCACGCTTTCTCCCACCTCCTGATTTTAGTGAGTTTCATTATTATTCTGCCTTGGTCAGGGTCTTGAACATTAACAGCTTCTTAGACAATGACGGTCTCGGTTTCTTAATGAGGTGTCCCCCGCACTGCCACCATGCCTGTCATCGCGCACACCTGCCCTGGGCTGGCGGCACCGCCGACTGCCCTGCAGGGTGCTGCGTCCTCTGCCAGGGCACCTCGCAGAGCCCGCCCTCGCTGCGAGGCTAATGCTTGTTGAATGGATAAAGAAGGGTGCTTCTGGCAAATCAAGGATGTCTTTCAAATAACATTTCTTCATACAAAACTCAAGTTTGATTAAGAGTCAGTTTGTTCCTTCAGTAGAACGTAGCCCTGCAAGGCACCGCAACGTCGCCTGAGAACACTCTCTCATTTTAGTGACGAGGAAGTGGAAGTCTCGACAGGCTATGTCACCAGGCAAAGGTGATGGAGATGTGACATGAATTGAGGGTTTACAGCCCGTGCCCCCGCCTTCCACAAATCCAGAAAAAGCCAAATCAGGCCACTGCTGAACTTGGCCCATCACTGACGTGCTAGCAGAGCTCTGCACTCTGCCGTGAAAACACACCTGGTGACACAGTTCTTGATGAGGCAGGTGCAGGGCCCAGGCCTTGCAGGCAGGGCCACCCCAGCGAGCCCTCCACTGGCAAAGAGCCGCTCCCCCAGTGAGCATCACAGAACCTGTGCATAGTCCGTGGGGGACACGAGCAAGGCACAAGGGAGGCCTGGTCCTCCGCGAGGCAAAATCCAACTTCTGGACCATGAAACGGGAAATACAGGCGGTGGGAAGGCTCACACTGTTTTTGACTTTAGCTTTATTATAAAGAAGATGAGACAGATGGGCTGTCCCTAGTTAGTGACGGCCATTGGTTCTTCTCCTACATAACCTCATCCCTGACAAGGAGCTCCAGGCAGCACAATGACACCATGAAGGCCACAGCTGGTGGGGTCTTACATATCAGCACACAGTAGGGCTGCCATCCCAGATCAGCTTTTTGGTCTCCAGCCTCAGCTTCCTCATCTGTATAGTGGGGGTAATGACCAGCTAACAGCAGCATCCTTGAGAGGATAAACTTCGACCGTGTGAGTAAAACGTTCACTGTGGAGCTGGGATACTGTAGGAACTCAAGGGCTATGTTATTTACAGGCTCTAGGAAGCTGGTTCTTAAGAGAACATCCAACATCTCTGATTTGGAGCTCAGGACCAAGAAAATGGTAACGGAGACTAAGAGCAGAAGCGGGAATGCTTACACGTCTTCACATATTGCACGGTTGGGGAAGTAACTCAAGGCAGGCGTGTGTCCCTCCCCGGGCACACTGTTGGTGGCTTGCAGTGATGAGAACAGCCCACTGACCAGAGCCTGCAATTGAAAGGCCAGTGATTGCTGGGATTTACTGCTTTGTACCATAGCTACGGGCTGTGTGAAGGCAGCAGGAACCAGCGCGGGTGCAGAGAAAGTGTGGGCCGTCATAGTCCCTCATCCTCCCGGCCATGGGCAGTGCATGGAAGCTGTGCTTTGGCCAAGCTTGGGCTGAGGGCAGGGCCTGAGGCAGGTCAGTGGCCTCTAGTTCTTGGGGCAGGGCATGGGCATGGAAAACGGGCCCAGAGAGCTCTTCTTACCCTCACTGAGCTGTACCCTGTGAAGTCTTCCGGCCTCAGCTGTCTCCTCCTTGGAGGAATGCAAACGCCTCTCCCTGCTCCACCCCTATGCCAGCTTAGGCATTCCATAAAAGCCAGAGGAGGGGGAAGATGAAACCACTTGAAGAACTGTCAAAGCCGGGATCCACCTGCCAAAACGTTTAGAAATTTTCTAGCCCCACCTAGATGAGAGAACCAAAATTACTTCAATCACTTCCGCTACTACTTTTCACAGCTTGTTTCTCAAACATCTATGAGACTAAATGAAGACTGTCCAGCTCTCCTCGACATCTGCGTGATAGTTCACGTTGCTTTCCTGAATTCTGTTTCTTTTCCCTCATGTATTTTCTCTTTTCCATCCTCTCTGCATCCCCTACTCAAGCAGGACTCAGGTTCTGTGCTCACTCCCTCAGGTGAAGTTAGGAGGCGGGTGAGGGGGCATCAAGAAGGCACCCAGTCTGCACCTCTTACTGGCTTTTGCTTTCCAAAATGTTAAGCTCTTTAGGCGCTCCCTACCAGGAGAGAAGGTGAAGGAAGGGGACTCCAGGGTCAGCCAAGCACCTGGGAGCAGCAGGCGAGCGTACAGGTCTCCCTCCACTCCCACATGAGACAGGGGAGCCCCTGGGCTGGGGAGGAGGGAGAGGAGATGTGTGCGTCCCGACCAGGCATCCGGGTCTGCTCGTTCTTAGCAGAGCATGAAGAAGTGTCACCACTCTAAAGGGAAGTGTCCACTTTGAGGGTCCGGGTTTGTCAGGAGTGAGGGAGTTTCAGAGTCTGGGGCTTCAGTGCTAGAACCAGAAGAGTCCCAGGCAGAGCAGGAGGGCTGACTACCCGACACCAGCATGCCCCCGCAGACAGGAGCCTGGGGGCTTACAGAAGAGCCCTGCTTTCTGAGCAGGGTCTCGAGAAACATGACGATGGGCCACCTGCCTGGGGACACCCGACAACTCCTATAACCCCATGGGGGGATTCTAGCCCCCAAATAACATTTTACTAATTAAATCTTCTGCCAGGTTAGTGGATGAGAGCTCCTCGTCAGAAGGTAGGTTGGCAGACATGGTGCAGAATTTCTTACGCATCTGAGTTTGTGGCTGAGATTTACACCCATGTGGGAGTCAGTCAAAGGCAAACACGGGTGCTGGAAGCCCAGAGCACTGTCAAGGAACGAGGCAGTGACAGCTGCAGCAAGGTGGCTTTTAGTCCCTAAACCACTATGACTTACACCTCCCTTCTTTGTTCTACCTTCTTATGAACACATTCTCCAGTATATTCCTTCTCCTGACAAGCCTAATATTTAGGACAAAGACAGCTGGGGAAGGACAAGGGGAAATGACCTCACAGCCAGGACCTTGCCTAGCAGGGTACGAAGGGAGGAGGAGATGGCATGGGCTCCCGAGGTGGGCAGTCGGAGTCCGCGGACAACAAGTCTGCTCCAGAAGCGGACAAAGAGAAATGAGATGAGGAAACCTACTCTCTATCACGAGGAAGATTAGATTTGGTGTAGGAGCTACTTATGGTTTAGTTAATTTCCACACTACATGAATTTGGGAAATGCCGAAACGAATCCAAAATCTTTACATTTTGTAAGCCCTTAGGTAATGAGAACCAACTTCCCCACCTGGCCCCCACCGGCCCCCACCCGGCCCCCACCGGTGGGTGCCATCACCCTGGCTGTGATCACGGGTGATGGCACCCACAGCTGACACGAGCCTGTGATGGGAAAAACACAGGTGGGGCTGGTCTGCACTGCCACCATCCCACATCAAACACGGATCGTCAGAGCCCGTGTTTTCATGTGTCACCTGCTTTCTTATTTATGAGGTAATTAGAGTTTGCTGACTCCAGTCTTCATAGATGGAAGTTAAAAACACAGGCGATCTCCCTCAGCGTGTTTCCGGCGTGCCTGGAGCATGTCATGATGAAAGGTACAGAGAACAATAGGGGCTGTGAAAGGCGCCGTAGAGTTAAGCAGGCGGTGATACCTCGGATGAGACGCCCTCTGAACCGGTGTTGTTAGAACCAGTTCCAGTTGCCCTTGCTGAGCAGAGACACAGCTGCCCTTGACTGATGAAAATAGGGGTGAAGCGAAAGAAAAGGAGATGCAGAAAAGAGGCGGCCAAACGGATATGTCACTCCGGACACGTTTAACCCTGGGCCGCAGTCGTCTTGTCTCCCGGTCACGGCTTCAGATCTGAGGTCTGCACCGCCCCCCCCCCCCCCCCCCATCTCAAGGGGCGGCTCGGGCATTATTCTGGACTGGGAGGACCAGGAAAGCCACTCCTAGCGGTCCCACCCGCCCACCCCACCACGTTGGTGCCGGGGTTCTGGATGGGGGCGGCGTGGAAAGAGAAATAATACTTGGAGAAGCTCCCTGTGGATGCTGATGTGCCCCTTGCTGAGCAGGCAGCACGAACCACCTCAGGAACTCAGCCCTGTCCTCGGTGTAGGAAAGAATCAGAGCTTATACACTTGGTGGGTTGATAATAATGATAATAACTCCCCCACCAGGCACAAAACTAAGAGCTTTGCAAAGATGATCTCTAATTATTTATAATAATCCTGGGAGATAGGCATTGTTATATCCCATTTGTCTGACACATGGTAAACTTTCAATATGTGATGAATGAACAAATAAAGATCCTAAACCCTCCCCTTCCCCTCACAAATAAACTACCACGTATGGAGCATGCACTAAGACACCATGCTATGCTTGTATTAGCTCAGTTAACCGTCTCAACTGCCTGTGATGTAGGTGTTAAGAACGCTGCTGTACCTGTGAGAAAAACGAAGCTAAGAGAGATGACCCGTCTCAGGTCACGTAATAACTGCAGCAGCTACGATTCAACCCAGACCTCCCTCCCTCAAAGCCTGCCTTCCCACTCTACCACACTGCTGGGACATGTGGTTCAAGGCCAAGGAGGGGAAGGAGTGAGGAAGAGGGTGCTCTCATACGAGGTGGACAAATATCTTCTGGAAGAAAGGGAGACTCAGGGGAGAGAAGAGAGGCTGATTGCAGAAGGGGGCTGAGGGCATGGTGCCACTGATAACAGGTGAGACCCTGACCTTCTTAGAAGCCAAATGGTCACCACACTTCTGTCCCTGTGAGCATGGGTTTGACTTCCAAGTTGCCCAAGGGATGGGAGAGATATATAGGGTTCTGCTTAAAAGGTAAGCCAGGACAGCTCATATCAACATATTTTGTCATCTGACATACTTGTCTGTCCCAGTGTCTCAGTGAACCTTGGAGGGCAGGGAAAGAGAAGAACACAGGGTGGTAAAGAAGGATCAGAATGAGCTCCACCCACCGTGTGGCCCTGGTCGAGGTCCTCAAGCCCTCTGGACCCCTGATTCTGCTGTGAGGACAGGAGGGCGCTCCACAGCCTCTCTCAGTGTGGGGCAACCTTGTGTTCGTATTTCCATGGCCAGGGATCTCTGTCAGGGTAATACATCTCATTCATGCCAAGAGGAGGAGGCGGACTTCAGGGACTAAGATTGGAGGGAGAAGCAGAGCACAGCCTTTCACCAAGAATGGGCCTTCTCGGCTCCTCAGTTTACAGGGGGAACCCCAGGCAAGGTCTGCCTTGTTGGCTGGGCCTGGGAGAGGGTGGGCTCATCTTTCTCATTCAGGAGTGAAACATTGATAAACTGTTCCTGTAATGCATTGTCTTGCCCGCTGACTAGATTTCAAGATATTTTTAATCTTCATCAGCTCGACTCTCATGTCGCATAATTGTTCCGAACTTGGATAAGAAGGAGGGAATGACTTACTGGGTCTCCAAAACCTCAACACCCAGCTCTGTTGCTTTCCCCCTCCCTAATGTAGAGCAGGTTGCCACCTAACCTCTGTGAACCTAAGTGGCATCAGCTATTTAAAAAAAAAGATAAAAGATAATAGTAGTATTTCCCTCGCAGGATTATTTGTGAGGATGAAGGTAGTTAAGACACACGAAGAACCTAGCACAGTGCTTGGCACGTGTAAGTGCCCAAAGAGCGGCAGGTATTCTGGTTCAGGGGCAGCACTGACTTGGAGAAAGTCAAAGAAATTAAAGCCTACCACTCAGCTGCCTCCCAGCAGGGCTTCCTGCTGGGCGAGGGTCTCTTGCGCTATTTACCTTCCCTTCCCGCTAGCCTATTTAACAAATACTAATTGCCTCTTTAACAAGGTAGAATGTCAAGTCAGGAAGGGCTTCAGAGTCCAACGATGGCCCTGCTCACTGGGCTTTAGCCTCCAAAAGGAACGAGCTCTAAGGCCCACTGGGGAAGAGGCTTCAGGGCCTCACTCCCCTGAAGCCTGACCCTTGCAATATGCCCCCAGCAGGTGGGAGCTGGGCTCCGGAGAGGCTGCTCTCAGGAAAGCCACATAAAGCCACAGCCCTAAGTGCAGCAGGTTCTGAGCCTGGCACCAGGATACATGAGGACAGTTACTTTTCTCGCAGACAGTCTGGGGCCTCTGACAAATAAGGGTCTCAATTCCTTTCTATCTAAAGCTGGGGCAGCACCATTTGCCATGAAACAGCTGGGCTGTGGGGATTACCACTGTCTATAAATGGGCGTTAATGCAAACTATCACGTTGACACACATGTGAATTTCTTTCTAAGACGTGCACACATGGAGGCATCGCTTTGGGGCCCTCACTATCAGCTGGCTGCCCCAGAATAACTCTACACCAGTCAGCTGGGGAGGCAGGATGCAGAACCACTGCCGTCGAAAGAATGGCCGTCTGGATGCCCTGTGATGAGGCTGCCTATACCTATTACAGCATGTCAGTTACCAAAAGAACCCTGTCCTCTTAATAACCCTCACATCATTGCCATAATGTAATTAGATAAATTGCGCAATATCTGTTACTTTTTTTCCCCTGAGATGCACATCTTGCTCCAGGGAGAGGAGAGGAGTCACTGGAGATGTGCCAGCTGGCTTGGGATGAACCAAAACCTGACATAGAAAAGTCACCGAGTGCTTTTGCTATTGATGGATTGCAAGAAAGAGAACCATTGAAATCGAGCTAAGTGCAAGAAAGGCGCGAGGAGGGAAAGAAGGCTTTGAGATATTACAAAGTCAAATGTGCCACAAAGGCTTAGAAGACAGAGACCAACATTATGCGCACTGAAAAAAAAAAAGAGTATTGGCAGGCAGTGTGGGCTGGGGAGGGGCTGCGCAGTGAGGAGGAGAGAGAGGAACGTATTTGCCAAGTAGTCACAAGTTTTTCTCTGCACTGGAGTCAACCAGATTGTCTGGGGCCTTTCTGACCAGTATACTTGCTAGTCAAGAGACAGAAAGCTGCAGCATTTCCGATCAAATGCCGGGAGGCTGTGCATCGACTAACAGCACAACTAGACGGATGCCAGGGTGGAGGAGGCTGGCATCTTTACGCACGGCATCAGGTTATCTGAGTCACCTCGTCCTCTCCTCAAATCACTTACTGGGAGACACGGCAGAGATTCACCAGGCACCCAGCTTCCCTGCATGATGGCCCACAGCAGAAACGGAGTGAGACAGCTGTTGGATATTACTGTGTCCTTCACTGCTGAGAAGAAACAAGGTGACTGGCATTTTATCAGAATCTCATCCCTGGCTATCTTGTTTATTGGCTGTCATCACTCGGTAGCAGCAGTATTTGTAGAATCACTATGCGGGGTGCAGACAGATGGCTCTTCACTCACATTCTCAGCCCACTCGCCAAGAGTCTTGAGAGCAGGTCAACCTAAAGCCTTGCTCGTCTTTGTGATCTTTGCCATGAATAAGAAGAACAGCACGAAAAAAAATGATCCTGTCATGTGGACCATGACAGGAAAACACGCAGTGCACATATTTTTCACGGTCCCATGTCTCACATGTCCCTGCTGCAGTGTGGCAGGATGGCACTGTGTGCCCCAGCTCTCAACTGGGTACCTCAAGAAGGGTCAGAAAGCCACCTGAAGACCTCAGCATCATTTAGGCGGATCCCCTTATTCTGCAGAAGCTCAGTGAGGTGGAAAGATTCACCCAAGTTCCACAAAGAAGGCAGAAGCCCACTGCTCTCACCTGGCCAGGAGCTGCCTTCCCCTCGGGGCTCCTCCCAGGAGACTGGAATGGAAATAGCCCTTCTCAAACCTTTTGACCTCAGCCTACAGCTCACCTCCTGTGCCCACTCCCACTTCTGCTGGAAGAACAGAGGATGGAAGAGGAACGCAGTGCTCTACGTGATAACAAGAAATAAAAGGAATTAAATGAGCGCCAAATGAACAACATAAGGAGGATGTTAAGGCAAGAATAACTGCACTGGAGGAATACGTCCAACCCCAGGCAACGCTGGTGGTGTACCCAAGACAAAGGGTTCTCTCCCCACCTGGCAACATTCTCAAGCTTTGCAGGGTTGCCAGGCATCACCACGGCAGCCAGAGGTCTTAACAGAATAACGAATTTGCATTCTCAGAAAACTAAGTAAAACAAATTTTGGTTCCTAAGCAGTAAGCTATAGTAAAACACTATCTACTTTACTGATCGGCAAACAGCCCTTAGTTGTACGTGAAAATGAAAATTTGTGAAATTCTGCCCCTTGACTATAAGAATGGAAAAAAGGACATCCTGGAATGTCCAGATCAGCTTGGAACCAGCAGGAAGAGTCCTGTGGCCCACCAGTGGGTTTCAAACTCAGAGGAACACTGGTCTAAAGCCACCATGAGATCTGGGACAGAGGTCCATGTTGTCAACGGGCAGGGGATGTGCACTTAGGAAGACACTTCCACAAGGAACCGCAAGTGGACACGTAGAGAACAGGTAGAAGCTGCTGGTGCGCTGGCTTGAGAGGCCCACAGGGGACACCTGTCCACTCCCGGAAATGCCAGGAGGGAGGGGAGGCTACAGGATCTTGCCAGCCTTTGAGAACAGCCAGCCTGGCCTCCCAGGAGCTTTGCCACCGACTTGCCTGGGGGAAGGGGGTGGGTCCTGACCCCTGACAAGCCTTTTCTGGATCTGTAATTGCATGATTTATCCTTCATCCCATCAATGTCCCTACACCCTTCCTGTCCTCCTACACAAAAATCCGCCTGTAACAAGCCCTGCTCAACTGCCAGCAGGCTGACTTTTCTGGACCCTGGCTTGGACAAGCACTAAAGAGATGCACCCCAGGCAGTGGTTGTGACTCCTTCTCTAGCTAGTTAAAAACACGTAGTGGTTCAGGGCTTGGATCCACAAGTGAAACAAATATGAATTCAAATCCTAGTTCTGCCACTATGGGCCTTCTCTAAGCCTCGGTTTCCATGTTTGTGAATGGGAGACATTATCTCAAAGGCCTATGTCAAAAATTAACAAATGATATAATGCAGGACAAGTGCTTAGCATACCACAGGCAACACGGTGAGTGCCAAGAGCCCCCAGCTATTGCTGTTGTTGGTAGTAAGCTGGTGACCTCCAGTGGTGCTCGTAGAGCCCAGGTCTGACAATCCAACCTCCTCTAAGAAGCCTCTCCTTGCCAAGTCAAAGTATCTCCCCAATTACCAAGACTCCCTCTTTCTGAACTTCCACAGCCCTCATTCTGACACTGGACAGCTAGACAGGGTGGGAGTCCAAAGAGGGACTCCAATCCTGGAGCTCTGGTGACCATGGTCTTGTCATATGCCACAAGAAAGAATTGAAGGACACAACAGACAGCAAGCAGGAAAGCTCAAGTTTTATTAAAGCAAAGTCCACACTTAAAAAGTGTAGGCAGCAGAGTTTGCCCCCAGCTGTCTAAATGACAGGGTTGTTTACTTAGGGGTGGGGGAGGTCCCAAGGCTGTCCAGCCTGCCTCCCCTCTTGGCTTGTTTCTCATGCCACCTGGAGGGGAGGAGGCAGCCCGAGGTTATCTATCTTGTCTCTTGGCCTTGGCTTGTTTCTCATGCTGGAGTCTCACACTTGAAATCAAAATAGAGAGAGGGCTGAGTAAGAGACCAAAGAATAATTCCAGATCGCATCCTGCGGGGCGGGGGCGGAGGAACTGCCCTAGGCTAACTATCCGTCCTCAGTACCAACACTTAAACACGAAGCTCTGTGTACTATTACATAAACGTCTCCTGCAAATGCCTCAGACTGTTCCCCCAGCCCCCGATGAGTTTGTCAGCCCCTCGAAGGCCTGGCTTTGCTTTGTATTAACTCTGTTTCACCACAGTCCCCTCCCCCATCATGCCTGAGTTCAAATGGATCAAATATGCTGCGGCAGTCCCAATCTTTTTGGCAACAGGGACTGGTGCTTTGATAAAAATCTAATGCCTGACGATCTGAGGTGGTGATGCTAGCGCTGGGGAGCAGCCACAAATAGAGATGAAGCTTTGCTCGCTGGTCTGCAGCTCACCTCCTGTTGTGTGGCCTGGTTCCTAACGGGCCACGGACCAGTACTGGGGCTGGGGAACCCTGAAATACAGTATAAATAGACTAATGGTTGCTGGATAAGTAAATGTATGAGGTATACACATATAATTTTTTTAAGGATACACACATCTGGTATTTATGATGCAGACAAGTAATAAGAAATGATGGGATTGTGGGGTTGCATCTCCTACTCTTCAAGTGAATTGGATAGCCTTAGGCTGGGTGTTTACAAAATGTAGCAACTGCCACCTGCCTCCTGCCTGGGACTAGTGAAGACAAATTAGGCTTTTAAGCAGCAGTGATAAAACACAACCAGCTCCTTGAAGAGCATGTGGGTTCTGATGGTAACAAATGGATGGATCTCACTCTCTTTTAGCATTTCCCATCTCTTACTGCACAAAACAAGGATAATAGACCTCAGCTCTTTGTAAATCTGATTTCCAGAGAAAACTTCCCCAAGTAACTCACTCTAGTGCCAGGAAGTTTTTCAAAAGGCTAATTAATCTAAATTCCTTCGCTCACTTTCCTTTGTCCACTGCCAAATGAGGTCAACAATAGCTCTGACCACCATTATACAATAATTATCTTTATTCTTAAAAATCTTTATTTCATTCTATTTTCCAGCAGTTGATTTAAACTAGAGGTGACCTTTCTCTTTTCATCAACTCATCAATTCTCTTTTTCCATTCTTCCTCCTCTGCTTTCTCCATGTCTTAAACCTTAGTTAGGTCTCCCAGTAGTGCCCACATCAGCTGTAGGAGCCACCCCAAGTTAAAGATGTTCTGACAGCTGGTTTAAGTTGCTGACCCGAAAAAGAATATACCTGTCAAGAAGGATTCCTTGTGGTTACACTGGGCCCAAATTCATAACCAGGGTTTAGCAGCGATTGTTTACAGGGGCCTCTCACACATGCTGCATTTCAGGGAAAAGACAGAGACTGGGCTGCCAAGGCTCCTGTACGGCTTGCCTGCAGTCTGAGCTGACCAATATAAAGGGGTTACTAGAATCATATTTTGACCAATAAGCTGAGATCTGCCCCATCCAGTTGGAGCTGCACACCTATATCTTCATTTGCATCTTTACTGACCAATCAGGACAGGGCCATTTGGACCTATCAAACTGTGAAGGACAGAGGAAGATGGTGGGCTAGGTAAAAGCATGTTTCGTCTCCTCCCAGGTCTGTATTGAAATTACAACCAAATTATAAAATAATCAACATGGATAATCAATCACCTGAAGTCCAGCTGACCGTAACATGAATGTCTGATAATATAAAGGAGCCATATCAAAGCCAGTAGGAGGGGCAAAGTTTAGGGCTGAACCCACACCCGCAGTGGTGAAGGATCACTGGGAGGGAGTGCGAGGCTGCAGAGGTTCTCCTGAAGGAGAGGGGGGTCCTAGTCTCAATTGGAGGCTCCCCAGCCCAGGGAAGAGGAGATTCCAATAACTCTGACTATAAAAACCAGAGAGGATTTCAGCCGTCTGGGTGAGACAGGAGACTGAAACCCTAGACGATCCTTTGAAGGACCCACACACAGGCTCTCACCTGGGACACTGACAGTGGGTCAGAGGCTCACGCAGGATTCATACTGAGAAAGTCTACGTTACCCGGCGCCAGAATGAGGGCTGGAAGGACAGCCACCATTGTGCCTTAATCCGGCCCCCCTCCTAGGCAACCTACAGACCATGACATCTGGACTGTGCAGACAACTCCCCACAACAGGGCCATTGGGAAGTGCTGGTCAGAGGGAATCAGGCCGCCCCCCTCACCCGCCCAACCTGCAGATTGCCCGGGGCTTCTGTTGCTGGATGGCTGCTATGCCCTGCGCCAGTTCAGAACCACGCATTCGCATCTGGTGGCCAGCACTGTGAGCCATATTTTAGAGATAGTTTCAGGCAGATCACTGCTGCCAACACGAACTTGGGCAGACCTCAGGGATCCGTGGGCCAGTCCCAGACAGCAGGTGGCCTCGCTGTGATCTGGGGCTTCTGCTGGAACATGGAACAGTTCCCAAAGCTGCAGCAAGACTGAGGCTTTGTCATTCTGACTGTCATTGTCTCCTTGAGATCCTGACCCACCCTACCCTCAAATTGCCCCGGGCAGCCTATTAACAGGGAACTGCCACAGCCCTGTCCTGCCCACCACACTCTCACCCCTGTCCTCCTAATCCACACAGGCAACAAACTTTGGCTAGCACAGGGTGGGCACTGCACGGAAATCAGTTGCAGGCAGACCTCTGCTGCCTGCAAGAGTTGCAGTATTGTGTCCAGGGAGCACAGACAGAGCTGGTCTCACTATAGTCATATATGTCATATATAGTCATATATAGGATCTATGACTATAGCAGGAACACCCAGGCACAGAAGTTGCAGCAAAACTGAGGCTGTATTGGCCAGATGGACCTTGTCTGCCTGAGTGCCTGCAGCCCACTGACAGCCTCCCCTGCCCTGTCCTGCTTGGCTCGGAGGCTGTGCATTCTGCACAGGCAACAGGTGGAAGTATCATGTTATACTACAAGGCTACAGTGATAAAGACAGTATGATACTTGCATAAAAACAGATACATTGATCCGTGGAACAGAATAGAGAGCCCAGAAATATACCCATGCCTATATGCTCACTTAATATATGACAAAGCAGGTAAGAATATACCATGGAGTAAAGATAGTCTCTTCAATAAATGATGTTGGGAAAACTGGACAGATACATGCAAAAAAAAGAAAGAAAGAAAGAAACTGGACCACCTTCTTACACCACATACAAGAATAGACTCAAAATGGATTAAAGACTTAAATGTAAGACCCAAAACCATAAAACTTCTAGAATAAAACACAGGCAGTAAACTCTCTATTACTCACAGTAATTTCTTTTCAGGTATATCTCCCCTGGCAAAGGAAATGAAAGAACAAAATAAACAAATGGGACCACATCAAACTAAAAAGTTTTGTAGAGCAAAGGAAACCATCAACAAAACAAAAAGACAACCAACTGATTTAGAGAAGATATTTGCTAATGACACATTTGATAAGAGGTTAATATCCAAAATATATAAAGAACTCATATAACTCAATAACAAAAAAACAAGAAATACAATTAAAAAATGGGCAGAAGACCTAAACAGATACTTCTCCAAAGAGGAAATACACATGGCCAATAGACATATGAAAAGATGCTCAAGGTCACTAATCAGAGAAATGCAAATTAAAACCACGAGATACTGCTTGACACCTGTCAGAATGGCTATCATCAATAAATCAAAAAACAAGTGTTGGCGAGGATATGGAGAAAAAGAAACACTTATACATTGTTGGTGGAATTACAAACTGGTGCAGCCGCTATAGAAAAATTAACTGGATATACCTTTTGACCCAGCAGTTGCACTTCTGGATATTTATTCAAAGAAAACCAAAACAGTAATTTATAAAGATTTATGTACCCCAGTATACATGGCAGCATAATTTACAATAGCCAAGATATGGAAGCAACTTAAATGCCCATCAATAGATGATTGGATATAAAAATTATGGTTCATATATTCAATGGAATATGAATCAGCCATTAAAAAAATAAAATCCTACCGTTTGCAATGGATGGACCTAGAAGTTATACTGACTGAAATAAATCAGACAGAGAAAGATAACAACCATATAATATTACTTATATACAGAATCTAAGGAACAAAAAGAACAAACTAATCAAAAACAGACTCACAAATATAGTGGACAATTTGGTGACTGAGGAGAGTAAAGGGCTTGGAGGGCTCGCAGAATGGGGTGAAGGGTTAAAGAAACACAAGTTAGTAGTCAATAGAAGGTCACGGGGATGGGGAGAATGGCATAGGGAGTGCAGTCAGCATTAATGTAATGGTTAAGTGGAAGGCCAGGGGAAGTAGAGTAATTATTGAGATCATTTTAAAAACTACATAAATGTCTAACCAATGTACTGTGTACTTGAAACTAATTTAAATAAATAAAAATTTTTAAAAAGCTTTGCAAATTTGGGTTCTTCATTTGCAAAAAATGGCCCATTAGAGACCAGGGCGGGCACTTTCTCTATATAGCTAGCCTCCCCTTTGTCTCGGGGGAACATACTTTCAGTTTCCTCCAGAGGCTGTGTTTCCCATTTTACAAAATGTTCACCTGAGTAAAGTCTCTCTTTTTCCTGCATCCCAGATTGGGGACTCCCATTGGCACTAGATTGATGGCAGACATCTTTTGGTCAACAAGGTCAAGGCCTAATGCACCAGTATTATGATCAGAATCCAAAGGACCAATCCCTGTTCACAACACGGATTCACTATGAGCTGGATCAATGCTAGCTGAGCCTTTTTGTGATGAGACAATCACTCCCATTATATGTTTGCAAGGATTCCTCACCTTCATAATGGGAATGACAGTGTGCTTAAATACTAAGCTATTTGTGATCTTGGAAACATTTTGAAGTCTGAAGGAAAAAGTACTGGGTTCACACAAGGTAATGAGATTTCAGAAGGCAGAAAATACATCCCTCAGGATAATAGGGCAGAGAGAACAAACATGACCATGGCTGAGACAGTGGATGTCAAATGTGTTTTAGCAGCAGAGTCCTGACTTTGAATAAAACTTTCAGTGGAATCCCACCCGAAACCTGATCAAAGCAGAGCTGCCCTGCCGAGAAGTCAGGGCAGGGTGGTGGTGGTAAGGGGCCAGAGTTCACCCTTCTTCCTCCCCACTCATCTCCCCCCACCCTCCTGAAGCAGTGGTCCCTGCAGCAGCATCTGCAAGGAACCCTTAGGCTCCCATGGGACGGTTTGAAATCTTTGAGTGAAAGAAAGTGTGGCAAGAACCTCAAGTTACACGAATAAAACGAGAAGGGATGGCAGCTCAATGTCCAGGCCCTGTGGGACCATGTGGGCAACATATCTCTCTATCGGTGGTCCCACTGCTTTTGTCTTTCTTGTCTATCTATATGTTTCTTAGCATTGATTTTCATGTATATTTATTTGATCACACTTTGTAATGCATCTCAAAATCTTTGCAGAATAAATTTGTGTCTGGATATGTACATGTGGTTCTAGGAGGAGAGACAGGCTGGCATATTACACCATGACAAGACAGTCACAGGGTCTGGCTTCATTTGCTAAATGACCTGCCATTCTGAAAGGTGGTCTTTTACTGTGTTTCATACATGCTGGTTTAAAACAGTCCAAATAAAAACAAACACACACCAAAATGTGATCCAAGATTCTTAAAAGAAGCCTCAAAAATAGAGCTTTACTATAGAAACACTATACTTTCTAAACAATGAAAGATATTTTTTTAAAAAATAAATTTATTTATTTAAATTAGTTTCGAGTATACAGTACATTGGTTAGACATGTGTAATGTTCATAAAACGATCCCCCCAATTGCTCCCTTCCTCCCCTAGCCCTCTACTTCTTAATAGTATTCGTAAGACATGAAACATGGATAGTCTACTTAGTCCCTTCTACAGGTACATATATTCAGAAAAGGGGCAGTAAGAAGTACTTTTCTAAGTGAGATTTCTGTGGACACTTAAACTTACCTGCTAACTTAACAAAATATTGCTTTGTATAAATTTGATTAAGGACTATTAAAATCTCCTAAATTATTTATAGAAACATAAAATATATATTTAAATTTCCATCAATTTGAAAGACTCAGGAGAGAAAAAAATGAAATTCAAACAATCACAGTATAATTTTTCTGATTTTTAAAGGAATATTTATAGTTTGAATGGAAAAGTCTGGTGAAATATATAAAAATTAGGGAGGTGATTCTTTTCCTATTTCAGAAAAATTATAGTTCTTGGAGAAGACATCAAAAATAAGCTCTCAGTTGATATACTATATTCATTATGCTAAGGTTTCTAAAGCTTCCTCTCCTTTTTATATCTGAAAAGCAACATTTCTTTCAAAACTTGAAGAATGGCTTTAATGACCTAAGGTTCTAATGTAAGGGTCTGCAAACTCCAACCCAGAAGCCAGATCCAGCAGACAGCCTGCTTTCCCCTGCCTGGAACTAGGAATAGTTTTCAAATTTTTTAATACAGCTGAAAAAAATCAAAAGATTTCTAGACACATGAAAATTACATGAAATTCAAATTTCAGTGTCCATTAATAAAGTTTTATTGGAACAGTCATGTCATTCATTTACATTTTGTCTATAGGTGTCATCCTACTACCAGTAGTTTTGACCAAGACTGAATGTCCCCTAAACCTAAAATATTTACACAATCTGGCCTTTTACAGAAAAAAAGTTTGCCAATCTCTGACCTAAGAGACCGAGTCCACCCTCAGCCACTCTGTGTGCCCCTGGGGCACATGGAAGGAGCTTTACCTGATTGACATGGCGCAGGCATTTGTCAAGACAGCAGAAACAGCAGAAGCAGCATCTGAACACGCACCTCGACCATGCACTCTGCTGCTGGGATTAGGTTCAGAACCAAAGGAACAGAGTCAGAAACAGCCCAGGAAGGAAGGTAAGCAGGAGTTTTGCTCAACACATACTGTTTCTACCTGGAAATGTTTACACCTGGGGAAGCACTAAGGCAATGCTCATTCACTATGAGAGAAATTCTTTTGTTCACATGCTGCCACTACTAATTATTATTATCATTACTGATGAGCAAAATTCCCCTCTTGTGGGCTTACCTCTTGTGTGTTGACCTCAGTAGAAAGGGAAATGGGTTAGTCCATATTTACTAGTGAAGGTGAAAACCAGGCCTCCTGATTCTAATAAAAAAAATTCTCTTCCCTCATGTCCCCTTCAGTGTCTTCAACTATAAACTTTTTCGAACCAGTGTATATTCATGAAAAATTCACATCCCAAAGAAAATAAAACAACTAATGCTTTGTAGATACTAGCTATATGACCATGTTAAAAAGAAATCAAATGTAACTTTTTTGGAAATAAATCCTTTAGTGAGACTTTCAGGGCTAAATTTTAAAAGATAAATCAGTCCTTTGAAATATAACTTGGACTTGTGTATAACTCAAGAGAGAATAAAGAAACTCTTAGAGGAGGGGTGACTGAAAGTGTCCTACCCACGGCTCAGAGTTAAAAAAATAAACAGATAAAAGCCAGAAAACAATCTTGAAATAGTCCTCCATGAGGACCCCAGGAAAACTCAGCCTCACATGGATGTTTTATTGTCCCAATGTTAATTCAATCAGATAAAACTTAATCTGGATGCTTTTCAGCCTGGTCGTGGCTGTGAAGGAGCCATCTAACAGGAAAGATCGCATGGTGGCTACGGGAAATGTTCAAACTGCAGGCGCAGCACTGGGCTGCAGGGCTGCTGAGGGAGACCAGTTCTTTTTAATCTAATAAATGACACATTTCTCCAAAAGTGAACTTGTTAAAAGGAAGTTTGGTCCCTTAGTCTTCATGAGATCTGGGGAGTAATACATAACCTTTTAGACCTCTGCCAGAGAGACTAAAACACCAACTTCTCTTTTAGATTTATGGTTGTTTTCCCAGAGTTTAAGATATCTAGCTCAGGGAGGGATGGCAAGGTCCCCTATTGCTCATTAATTTATGATTATCTACTACTAATGCCTATGTATATCTATATGTCTCTCTAAATAACTATCTGTATCTATATGTCAATATATGTATCTATACATACACACATGCGCGCACACACACACACTCAGAATAGCTTTCTCCATAATGTGTCACTCTGGCATGTGAATTATTTGGAGCTGAAGGCAATCAGGCCCCCATAGGCTCACAAGAAACATTTATCTCTACCTTAAAGAGTTTAAATTATTTGGGGCCTTGCCCATAATAAGAGTTATTGCCAGAAATGACCTATCTGTAGGGAGAAGCAAACTTCTAATTACTGAACACCTGCCTTTCTTATTGTCCTGTGAATTGTCCTCCTCCCCTCTGAAGCCCCAAGGTGCCTCACTTCATCTTTTATTCAGAATGTTATATATTTCCTCATTTTACCTTCTGTCTCTGACTCTCTCATGTATCTGGGGTTTTTGTACATTTGTATGTAATTAAATTTGGTCATTTTCTTTTATTAATCTGTCTCATGTCTGTTTTAATTATTAAATAAGCATAGAAGGGCAAATATATAAATATTATAGCCAGCTGTTTTGTTCTTCAAGAAATCCTTCTCCAACTTTCCTAAAATTGAAGGATCAATTTCAAAATGCAGGAGCCAGAGTGGCTAGACTTGGTCTGGATGTGGAAATGCCTCTTTGAGTTACTAATGTATATGGTTTTTTATCCCTTGAAATCCAGCCCTGAAAGGGATAAATTTAGACTAATTTATCTCTGAAATTTAGCCCTAAAATTCTCACTATAAAATTTATTTTTGAAAAAGTTAAACTTGATTCTTTTTTTTTTATGTGGGCACACAACTAGTTTCTATAATGACATATTATAAATACAAAAGCACTGTACAATCAAAGTAACTGCTTCAAGTGCACTTCAAGATAAGAAAGCTGGATTACTTTATGTGAAATTCAATCGACTGTTCCTAATTGCTAAACTAATCTCAAAACTTGATTATGGACTTAAAAATATCAGCAATTCAGAAGTTGGCTTTAAATAGCTCATAAAAACAACTCTAAAATATACTAAAGAATCCACGGGTAAAATTTCCCCAGTTTACTAAGCACACATACCTATACCCTTAAGGTGGGAGTCAGGTAAGTTTGCGAAACTCTGACCAAGTCACTGAGGCTGAGGTGGGGACTGGGGAGAGACTGGAGTTATGTGAGAACAGAGAAGTTGGGAAAAGTCCAACCCTCCCTTGTTTGGTGGGCCAGAAACACCATGAGAACAGCTGTTTTCCTGCTGTGTTGGTTTCCACTGGCATTCATAACCAAATGTGCATGGAAATAAAAACCAGGGAGGAGAAAAACCCCAGGCACAAAAGCCCTACAGTTTTCTGTCTTTTGAGCTGAGATTTAGGTCATCTTGCCCATTCATGTCTCACTGTTAAGAGCAAGTCAGGCCCGCCTGCCTGCCCTCCCTCCCTCTTTCCCTCCTTCCCTCTTTCCCTCCTTCTCTCTCTCTCAATCATTCAAACACACACACATACACACCCAGTAACTTCCCATGGCACCCTCTAGGAAACATAAAAGGCAGGGAATATTTTAGCATTAAAACATAAGCAAATGTTATTATCATAGTGTATTTTCTTACTTTTTTTTTAAAGCATCTAAATGTCCACAAAAACTTGTTTAAATTTCCTCTGAAGAATTCCTCTCATTTGTTCAGCATTTAGCTAAGAAGGAAGCCACCTAGCTCAGAACTTCGTCCTCCCCACCCCACCCCCACCTCCAAGTGGGTGGAAAACCCAACACAAACCCATAAATAAAACATGAAAAGTTTGCTGGAGGTGGGAATGAGGTGGGAAGATGGGACCTGAAGAACTCTGGAGCCTTACCCATGGCCACTGTCACAGGTCACATTCCTGTCCTGGGGCCTGCTGTAGTTTTCCAGTGAGTAACTCTGCAGTAAGGTGCTGGCTTACCTTGTCTTTCAGTGTGTTGTAAATGTACATGAGCACAGTTCTTGGAATCCTCACCATGGTGATTAAAAATGATCCTTTTATGACTGTTCCTTGATGGTAGCAGAAAAGAATGGTGAGAGACGAAAGGATTGGGTGATCAGGAGGGTCATTTTTATTTCTGAGATTAGGAAAAAAAGACAGAATTTTAAAAAAACTATTTAAAAAGAAACAAAACTTCTCTTTGGTTCAAATCAACAAAGGTACTAACAATTTACAAAGCAGTGATGTAGTAAGCATTTGGCAAATTTTTTATACTCCTTGGTAGCTAAGGTTAAACTATTTCTTGGACTAACAACAAGTGTTGGCAAGGATGCAGAGAAAAGAGAACTCTTGTGTACCATTGGTGGGATTGCAAATCGGTGCAGCCGCTGTAGAAAACAGGAGGTTCCTCAAAAAATTTAAACTAGAACTACCATATGACCTAGTAATTTCACTTCTGAGTACTTATCAGAGGAAATCCAAAACACCAATTCGAAAAGATCTATACACCCCTATGTTTACTATAGCATTATTCGCAACAGTCAACATATAGAAGCAACCTAGGTGTCTACTCACTAGGTGAATGGATAAAGAGGTTGTGGTAAATGTATATAATAAGATATTATCCAGCAATAAAAAAAAAGAAGAAAATCTTACTATTTGTGACAACATGGATAGACTGGGAAGGTATTAGGCTAAGTGAGATAAGTCAGACAGAGATAGATAAATACCATATGATTGCACTTAAACGTGAAATCTAAACAACAAAACAAATGAACAAACAAAACAGAAAAAAACTCAGAGATTCAGGGAACATAATGATGGTTGCCAGATGGGAGAAGGGTTGTAGGGAGGGGTGGAAAAGATGAAGGGATTAAGAAGCACAAATTGGAAATTATGAAATAATCATGGGGATGTAAAGTACAGCACAAGGAATATAGTCAATAATATTGTGTGGCTAGGTATGGTGTCAGGTAGGTGCTAGTCAGGGGGATCACTTCATAAATTATAAAAATATCTAACCACTATGCTATACACCTAAAATTAATATAAAATAACTTGAATGTCAACTGTAATTGAAAAATCAAAAAAGAGGGAGAAAGGTGAAGGGGAATAAAAGGTTTAAACTTTTAGGTATAAAACAAACAAGTCAGGGGATGTGGTATACAATGTAGAGAATATAGTCAATAATATTATGATAGCTTTGTCAGATGGTTGCTGGGCTTATCTTGGTGGTCACTTCTTTAGGTATATAAATGTTGAATAACTATGGTGTATTTCTTGGACTAATTCCTTTTGGTGACACTCAGTACTACAAATAAACATAGAACAGGAAATAAAACCCTGATGAGTTAAAATAAACCAGGTTCCCTCTTTACAATACCTACCCCTTCTACCAATTCTTTAAGTTGCCTATTAATCTCATTTTCATTTTCAGAAGTGTAATTATATAACAATCTACAAGGTTTAATTCAAGCACTAGCATATGTAAACATTGCCGGCTTGGCTTGGTGATTAAAATCACCATGAAATCACATGACTAGGATTGCAGCCATAGAGGTAACAGTGAGTTCCAGCTGAAAGCTAAGGGACAGGAAGTTTTGGCTTCAGGACAGCTCTAAGCTCCTAAAATCCAGCTGATTTCTACTCTGCTCTTTAAAGGTCACCTCAGTGTGAATCATTTACGGGACTTGTCATGACATAGCTCCCAAGAATGCAAAACTCAGTGTCACAGGAAGAGAAAGAAGTGAAAAAGAAAAGGGCACAGCCTTCTCCCTACGCCAAACCTGGAGACTAGAACAAAGGAGGAAGAATTGAGACATTGCCTCCCCTGACCCTCCGAATTCCGTTGATGCCTGTTCTAGAAAAAGAGGCCTTTTCTGGGAAGCTACTTCTCTGATTCCAAGAGAAGCTTGGTTTCTTCAAAATGGATTATTCTGCAACTTGGTCTGGTTGCTAATAACTCACCATGAATTAAGGTTTTGACAACAGCCTAGGTTTTGAGGGAGGAAAGGGAATGCAGCCAGACATGTTTCCAGAGCTGGCAATGGCTGTATTTTGCTGTTAAATCATCCAGGAAGGAAAAGAGAGCATGAAAGTAAGATCGGGAGCAGAATAACCACAATCTGTTTGTCCCACAAAAAGGGCAACGTGTGTTTCAACTCACTATTACTGAAAATAGGAAATGCCAGGGAAGCTATTGCTGATATGAATTCATTTTGATCTGATAAACTCGAAGAATAGTACAGACCAGGAAAATCTGACACATTTTTTCTCCTTCCTCGTTTTGTTAAGAGGAAAAGTATTTACTTTTCCATTTAGGAGACTTATGTGTAAGAACTTATTACAGTGCTCAAGAGGGGATGAAGGGAGAAGAGGACAACACCTGCCCTCAGTCTGATAGGGAAACAAACGACCCGTAGGCCACTGGGGCTGAAGTTTGGGGTCGGGCATCAGCTGTCTGAGATTTGCTAGGGGGAGCTTAACCATTTCAGGCAGAGGAGTTTCTGCACGCCTTGTTGGCCCTAGGCCATAACGCATCCTGCTGTGTCCAGGCTCTCTGCAGCTGGCTCGGAAGCAGAATTCAGAAACTGGGTTATCACATGACAAGAGAGACAGTTTAAAAAGAAGGCCCTTTAAACCCAGGCCAGCTCACAGAGCCAGGAGTCACTTAATACCTGCCCTGAAAAGTAAGTGGAGTGTCTTTGAGGCCCCCACCTTCTCTTCTTAGACCCTCTTCCCGTTCCAAGGTAACATCATCCTGCCACCCTTCCCCTGCTGTGTACACAGCTAGTGTCTTTCTCTAAGCCTCCCTCACAACCAGCAAAACTGCCTTTGGGAAGAAGATCTGATGATACCTGGTGAGGCCTAAAATAATACTCTGGACTTAACCATAATTTAACCAACTTAAAATGATCTCTAAGCTTAACCGTATTTTGGGACTTGGCTTATGGAATGACAGTGCAGTGTTAGGCACACTGGGAGACTCAGTGATGAACTTATATCAAGGCTGGGGCCTCCAGTCAGGCCTACGCATCTGTCTCCTGGGAGTACTGAGTGTTGAGCACTTTCCACCCCATTCTCTTGGTGGTAGTGGCAGTGAGGAAGGCCCAGGCAGTGTGAGAGAGGAGGTGACTCAGGATGTCCCCACGAGTCCAGCATCCTGCTCCTTTTAAACCTGAAGCTGCCCTGAGCACTCCGTGAAGTGGAGCCAGGGCCCCAGGACACTGCATCAGCTCAAGTGGCTGGGCTAAGGGCTTCACGATCCCATCCATCCTAGTCCTGGGACACCTTTAAGTTAATGGTATGTAAGTGCTATTTTGCACCTACTAGTCCCCCAAACAACAAGCCTAAAGCCAAGCAAGGAACTTCAGGGTACTAGAAGCAAGTTTTAGCTCTAGTGAGATCCAACCTAGTGCTAAGGACTCTCTGAACAATATGGAAAATTAATTTTGTGCTGAGGTCCCTAGACAAGGACTGGGCTGTAGTGGATGGGTGGCCTCTAATGTCAATCAGGTCCTGAGGGAAGGGGCAATGTCATTTCCTGATATTTCTTTCAGCAAAATCACTGCAAGATAGGGTTGGAAGAATTATGATGAAGATGTAAGGTTCATCTTTCCAGTCCTACAGAAAATAGAATCTGTCTTCATTCTTCATGCTGACCAGGATTTGTTAGCTGTCCTCGGGAACTGTCATCAGGGGTAGGAAATGCATCTGTCTCCTACCTACCATCCTTAGGCTCAGGTACAAACCCACTTCCTCACTTCTCCTTCAGCAAATCCACAGCACATGGAAATCATCTTTATATATTTCAAAATGAAAATGCAATCATGCCTTCTCCAAGTTGAATGCTTCTAGTTTCTTCCTGTCACATCCTGAGCCACATCTTTATGGCTCCCAGTTGACCCCTCTTCAAGCGAATGGTTGTTAAACGCGAAATTTTATAGGTGGGGTAGGTAAACATTGTGCTTGCCTCTTCTCATGACATTAAAATTACAACTAAATTATAGGACAATCAGCTTGGAGAACAATCTGAAGACTAGCTGAACAGAAGTCCTATAATTAAGGACATAAAGAAATCATCTTGAGACTGATAGGAGGGGCAGAGATGTGAAATGGGCCGGTCCCAAACCCTGGTGTGGTGGTCAAAGGTCAGGAGGGATGTCTCGGCTGCAGAGGTCACCCCTGAGGAGTAAAGGGTCCCAGCCCCATACCAGGCTCCCCAGTCCAGAGTACCAGTCCCTGGAAGAGAAGCCCCTCTTCATCTGACTGTGAAAACCAGCAGGGGTTCCATTCATCTATGTGTCCTCTTAAAGGGCCAGTGCAGAGACTCTCTCGCTCCCAGGCACTCACCCTGGGCTCCAGCAGAGGAACAGCAACTAGGGAGGTGCTAGAGATATACAGAGGGAGAGAGTGAGTCTAGTGGCTTCAGGATGAGGGCTGAAGGAACAGCCATCATGGTTCCTGTGTTGAGTCCTCCCCTCTCATGGTCAAATCTGAACTTTCATTGGCCTGGTGAACCCTGCTGGCTTCAGCGGGGTGATTCCCTGAGACCCTGCCTTACCAAACACGAGCCTGCTGGAGGCTTTTTCAGGGCTGGGCCACAGAGTAGGCTCACCGCCTGGGGTAGGCCCACCCTGCTGATCTCCTTGGACAACGCTCAGGGACCCATGGGCACCAGGTGGGCAGCAGCTGGCCTCAGTGTGCCCTGAGCCTTGGCTGAATGAACCCGAAATTGCATTAAACTGGTAAACACCACTTGCACCACCCTAATGACTCCCTGATCCCACCTCATCCAACTCGAGAACCACCGAAGGTTCTTTCAGCAGCTGAGACTGGCAGATGGCAGCAGGCCTCGGGATGCCGTAGGCCTTTTGCTGAACTGCCTCAGGCCAGATACTGGTGGCAGCCAGCCCTGGTTCATGGCATGGCCAATCCACGATGCCTCCACATCCTGCACAGGCAGTGACCAACCACAGATCGCTTTGTAGTTCCTACCAAGTCGCTGTGAGCCAGTCACAGGAAGCAACTGACCGTGGCCTGCACGGGAGCCGCTTGCAAGAGGCCCCCAAACAAATACAGCCAGTCGCCAGCTACACACCACAACAGAGCACCACTCAATTAGCCACACAAGCAGCACATCCAAGGGGTGGTCTGGCAGACACCAAATCCCACTGTGGCAAATCCCACTCTGTGGGGTTGGCCTCTGCACAGCAGCTCATATGCTGTGGTCACAGTCAGTCCTCATAGTCAATCATTGGGAAATGCAAATTAAAGCCATAATAAGGTATCACCTCACACCTGTCAGAAAGGCCATCATCAAGAAATCAACAAATAAACAAACAAGTGTTGGTGAGAATGTGGAGAAAAGAGAACCCTCATGTTTGGTGGGACTGCAAATTGATGTGGCCGCTGTGGAAAGCAGTGTGGAAGTTCTTTGGAAAATTAAAAATAGAGCTGCCTTATGACCCAGCAATTCCACTTCTGGGTATATATTTGAAGAAATCTAAAACACTAAATGAAAAAGATTTATGTACTCCTATGTTCACTGCAGCATTATTTACAATAGCCAAGATACAGAAGCAATCTAAGGGCCCATCAACAGATGACTGGATAAAGGAGATGTACATGTACACAGTGGGGTTTTGCTTGGCCGTAAACAAGAATAAAATCTTGCCATTTGCAACAGCATGTGTGAACCTGAAAAGTATTATGCTGAGTGAAATAAGTCAGATAGAGAAAGACAAATATCATATGATCTCACTTATACGTGGAATCTAAAGAACAAAATAAATGAACAAACAAAACAGAAACAGACTCATAGATACAGAGAACAAACTGATGGTTACCAGATGGGAGGGGTCGGGGTTTGGTTGAAAAAGTTGAAAGAATTAAGAAGTACAAATTGGTCGTCAGGAAATAGTAAAGGGGATGGGAATACAACATAGGGAATATAGTCAATAATATTTTGTCTGGTGTTGAGTGGATACTAGACTAATTGTGGGGATCGCTTCATAAATGATATAAATATCTAATCACTATGCTATATACTTGAAACTAATATAAAATAATATTAAATATCAATTGTAATTGAAAATAAGTAAATAAATAATATTTTGGGAAAAATTTTAACCTTGAGATTAAAAAAACTTTGGGGTTTCAAAATTAGTGTAAAATAAAAAAAGAAAGGAGAACTCTTTAATAAATGAAACAATAATGCTAAAAATAAATCAACTCACAATTTAAATTATTTTAAATTATTTTAAATTTTGTTGTTTATATTATCAAATAATAAGTGAAATATCTTTAAAAGTCAAATAGTAATGCTAGACTTCATAGAAAAGACAGCATTTTTCTTCTCCCACTCCTAATTTTCTCTCCCTAGAGTTATCTGAGCTGTTTGACCTGGAACTCCACTCCGCATGTCTAAATCACATGTTCTTACTGCTATTTCTTGCCTTTTTAGCCTCAGATATTGGCTACTGACCTGCCACTATGAAGAGGCAGGTTTAGTTCTCTTACACAGCCTAAACTCCCCACCCATTTTCCAACCCCCCTTCTATTCAACATAATTATATTGAGATTTTTAGTTAATGCCTTTTTTCAAGCTCTGCGATATAACTGACATATAACACTGTAAGTTTAAGGTGTACAATGTGATCATTGGATACACTTACATATCGCAAAATGATTATAATCATTGTATTTGCTCACACCTCCATCACCTCACATAACTACCATTACATTATTTTGGGGTGAGAATATTTAGGATTTACTCTCTGTAACTTTCAATAATAGTCTTATTAACTAAAATCAACATACTATATAGTAGACGCCTCAGAACTTACTCATCTTACACCTGGAAGTTGTAACTAACATCTATTCATTCCTTCCCCTGCCCCACCCCATCCCCAACTCCTGGTAACCACCAATCTACTCTCTGTATCTATGAGTTCAGCTTTTGTAGATTTCACATATAAGTGAGATCATACAGTATTTGTTTTTGTCTCATCTCATTTAGCATAATGCCCTTAAAGTCCACCCATGTTGTCACAAAAGGCAGGATTTCCTTCTTTCTCATGGTTGAATAATAGTATTCCCTGTGTGCGTGCATGTGTGTGTGTGTGTGTGTGTGTGTGTGTGTGTGTCATATCTCCTTTAACCATTCAACCATTGACAACTTAGACTGTTTCCATATCTTAGCCATTGTGAACAAAGCTGCAGTGAACATGGGAGTGCAGATGTCTCTTCAGTAACCTGTCTTCATTTCCTTTGGATACAAACCCAGAAGTGAGATTGTTGGATCTTCTGAGATTTCTATTTTTAACATTTTGAGGAATCACTATAATATTTTCCATAGTGGCTATAAAAATTTACATTCCCACCAGCAGTGCACATGGGTTCTCTTTTTTCCATTTCCTTGTCAAACCTGTCTTTTTAATGGCAGACATTGTAACAGGTGTGAGGTGATATCTCACTGTAGTTTTGATTTGTATCTCCCTGATGCTTAGTAATGTTGAGCATCTTTTCATGTACCTGTTGGCCATCATATGTCTTCTTTGGAAAGATGTCTATTCCGATCATCTGCTCACTTTTTAATCTTTTTTTTTTCTATTGAGTTGTATGAGTTCTTTACATATTTTGGATATTAACCCCTTATCAGACATCTGATTTTCAAATATTTTCTCCCATTCTATAGGTTAACTTTTCATTTTGTTGTTTCTTTTGCTGTGCAGAAGCTTTTTAGTTTGACGTAGTCTTACTTATTAATTTTTGCTTTGGTTGCTTATGTTTTTGGTGTCATATTCAAAAACTCATTGCCAAGATCAATGCCAAAGAGATTTTCCCTTATGTTTTCTTTTAGGAGTTTTATGTTTAAGTCTTTAATCCATTTCTAATTCTAGTGAGTGGTGTAAGAAAGGGGTTAATTTCATATCTCTGCATATGATTATTGTTTTTCCAACATCTTTTATTAAGAAGACAGTCCTTTCCCCATTGAGTAATCAAATATTAGTTGGCCATATATGCAAAGGTTTATTTCTGAGCTCTTGATTGTGTTCCATTGGTCTATGTGTATCTTTTTATGTCAGTAGCATAGTGTTTTGATTACTATACCTTTGTAATAGAGTTTGAAATCAGGAATTTTGATGCCTTGAGTTTTGTTCTTTCTCATGATTGCTTTGGCTATTCAGGATCTTTTGTAATTCCACACAAATTGTATGACTTTTTTTTTTACTTCTGTGAAGAATGCCACTGGAGTCTTGATAGAGATTGCATTGAATCTATAGATAGCTTTGGGTAGTACGGACATTTTAATGTTAACTCTTCCAGTCCATGAACACAGGATATCTTTCTATTTGTTTGTATCTTGTTCAATTTCTTTGATCAAAGTCTTGTAGTTTTCAGCAAACAGGTCTTTCCTCTCCTTGGTTAATTTTATTCCTACATATTTTATTGGTTTTGATGTTATTGTGAATGGGAGTGTTTTCTTCATTTCTCTTTTAGACATTTCCTTGTTAGTGTATAGAAAATGCAGCAATTTTCTGTATGTTGATTCTGTATACAACTTTACTGAATTCATTTATTAGTTCTATTAGTTTTTTTTTTTTTTTGTGGAGTCTTTGGGGTCCTCTTTCTATATATCTCTCCAAATACTGAGTTTCACTGTCTGGTTCAGAGTCAGGGAACTAGGCCAATCCATTGGAGGACCTTATATGGAACTACCTGGAGGTCTTCACTTTGGGTTAGGCAATTTCTCCAGAGAAGAACCGTTTGATCTCTGGCCTTGGGGACAGCAACCTGGCTGTCAATATCCTGGGAGCTGAGCTGTGGAATGTGGGTTGGTGATGGTGGTAGTATTATTCAGTATTTAGACTGTCACTTACTCCACCTTCCTTCCTTACAGAGCCTCACCCCCAGCATCAGCTGTGACAGATACCCCAAGTCTAGGCCTTCTCTGGCTTTTTTCCCTAGGCAGCAAAGCTCCCATCTTCTCTTGGTATGGAGGAGGGGACCTAGGGCCTAACCACTTCTTAGGAAGATTTTTACCAATCTTCAGAAGAACATTTTACACGTGAATTCCTGAGCCTCTCTAGAGTTTTGTGGCTCAAATCAGCCTGCATCTTATTTTTACCTTCTTTCCCACCCAATACAGAGAAACGAGTTTTTTGTTTGTTTGTTTTTTGTGGTTTTTTTTTTTTTTAGCTTTCTCTAGTCTGCTCAGTCACCACTCACCCATCCTCTCTTATTCCGCTTTCAACATTTGGTTGACATTTCTTATCTGGTGTTATTGCCTCTGTTTGTCACTGTCCTTGTGTGTTTATACCTCTTTCATTCTTTCACAGTTGTGGGGGGAGTTGGAGTGAAAGGAGGGGTTAGGAGATAACATGCATATGCTTCTCTGGAAGTCCAAACCAAAAGCCCTCATTGAAAATGCACTGGTTTTGTAATTCTAAGATAACCCCAAACCACTGTTGTCAGACAGCTGTTACCTGCTGGCCAAGTTGGTTAGAATAATCTTTGCTCCCCTCCTCAGAAGCAGGAAGTGCACACCACCCACCTCCAGCCCCCTGGAGGTTCTCAGTGAAAAGGGATGCAGCTCCTTTGTGTGTCCTATGGGGTCTCTAATGACAGAGGCTCCAAACAGCACCACTGTATTAAAACCCACATGCTCTTTACAGGCAAGAGGTCACTGCTCGATGGTATGAATCACCCTGGCTTGACTTTCTTACCCCAAAAAAACAGGCATGTTTATCTGTTCATTTGGTCTGAGCGTTTAGAGAAAGATCAGCTGTATGAGGAGTAAACTTCCTGTTCTGAGTCCAACCTTGTCATTGTCCTGGGCATGATCTTCCTGCCTAAGGCTTTATCATCGCCCTACGCTGAGAGTCAGACGCATGAGAGGGAAAGGGGTGTAAACGCTGAAATAAGGATCATGGTGAACATACTAATTCACTAGTACTTAATCATGTGAACACGAATTATATTTTATGGTTATATACAATTCCCTGAGGATTTAAAGTTATGTTCCAAGTCAACATTCTCCTCACTTTATATAGAAAATGAGGTTCACAGAACTTACTGAAGTATGTTTCAAATAGACCAGCACTTTTTTTTTTGAAGTCAGTAAGAACTGATATTTACAGAAGTCAATCCTTCCTTTCTGATATTTTCAATTATAAGAATAATTTTGAAATGTGAGAAATTTAAGGTATAACATTTCTTTTCACCACCAAATAAGCATCCAGCCAAGTTTTTAGCTTAGTCTTTTACTTTTGCCAACCCCTTTTAATGGGTCATGTCGAAACTCCAAAATACCTTTAGAGATGCACAACATGACACACACACAACAAACCAACAGGAGTAACAAGCTAGACCTACCTGTTGAAATAAGAAGTAACTACTGCCCCTGCTACAGTCATTTGCTGGCACGCAAGGATGAATTCACTAGTCCAGATGAGGCCAATTAAATGGTACCACCACATATACCGAATGCCCCAAAGAGGCTTATATTCCACTTGGCCACCTTCGATAACCTGGGCAGCTCCTAAAGTTGAAAACACAAACATGTTTTACACCCACGTTTTCCTAATCATGGAAGATGGCACAACAGGCCATGCTTCTTCACGCCTGGCCTTTGGCATAACATGAAATATAGACACCAAAGAAAAGTTTGAAGCACCCACCATAATATAACATCTCTATAGCAAAAACTAAAAAATTCTGAACACATATTTAATTTATAAATGCTATCAATAACGATAATTACAGTGACTGATTGGTAAGCAATCTGCAAGGCACTTGACATATACTTTAATATTCGTCCCCTCTTCATAGATGTGAAAACTGAGGTTTAGAAGAGTCACATAACTTTTGTAAGGTCTCACTGTTCATGATTACCAGAAGGAGACTATAAAACCAGACCCAATGGACTCAAAAACCCATGGTTTTCCTGCCACAGCACTTTGTAATAAAACACAACTTATGAGGATAAAGCCACACAAAACTTGTTAGAACCATGTTACAGAATCCCACTTCACCAAAAAATTAGCCTTTATAAAATAGAAAGGAATCTTTACTGTTTTGAACAGCTCACTGGTGCAATAGATTTCTAGATGTTCTCCCTTCATTATATTAAATAAACTACTGTAAGAAGGTAGGCACTTTGGTCTTTGGTGTAATCTACAACCTGAATAACCTTTAAAGATAATTCCATATTTTTCCATAGCTAGAAATTGCTTTCAGGTTCATAATCCATGTATTTTTAGACATTCACAGTAGAGTCTGTGTAAAGGACGAGGGAAAAGATAATTCTGCTCTAGAGCAAACTGACTTTACAGACAAAGGCTGGTCTTAGTTCCTTATGCTCTATGTTCTGCTGAACAAGAGTCACATTATGAGAACGAGTGGAGCAGCCTGATTCACAGAGACGTTCGCATTTTATCAAACACTGGGCTCATTCTGGCCTTGAGGCAATCTTTCAGGTAAGGCACTGAAAAATGCTTATGCTTTTCCAAAAGGGATGTTTCAGAAAAGCATTCCCAGTTCCAAAGCAGGTGACCTGACAGGCACATTCAGGTGGATCGGGTCAGTGGAGACTTGGAGAGCCACTCCCTGGAATATCAAGAGGCACAGGGCAGCCAACAAGCACACGGGGGCCGCTGCAAGGTCCATAGGTCCCAGGGACAGACTGCAGCTTTGCAAGAATAGGTCTATAACGTCACAAACCATTTAGAGGTGGAGGATGTTTCCACAGAACAAGAGAAATGATTTTCTCAACAGAGAAGAGGTAAGTGCAAAGGCCCTGGATGCTAAGGGAAGGTTCTTCCCTTGCGGCTGCCCTGTGCTGCCCACAAAGCATTCACACACATCCCAGCTCCACACACGGATGGCGGCAGTCAGCAAGTGGAGAGCAGCTAACATGAGAACACCCATGCAGGCCTTCAAACCCTTGGCATTCCCCAAGGCAGCAGAACTCTTAAGTTATCCTCAACTGGTCACTTGTTTTTGACCATCTTTATTGAAGCCATCTTCTATCTATTCTTCTGGTTCAGTTATATCAGGTTGTTAATAGCTTTTCGTTTAGGACAGCGTTTCTCAAGCTCTAAACATATCAGCTGGCATTTTGAACCAGCTGGGGGCGGGGAGGGGAGCTGTTCTGTGCATTGTAGGGCGTTTAGTGGCTTCCCTGGCCTCTACCTACTCGATGGCAGAAGCATCATCCCTCCTCTCCTCCAATCACGACAACCCAACATTGCCTCCAGACGTTGCCAAAGTGCCCCCCGGGGAATGAAATCGCTGCTTGAAAATCACTGCTTTACGCAAATATTCTCTGCAGTCAGATGCTCCGGTTTCATTCAGGGTGAAAGCCTAGGATCAAGTCTCTGGGTGGGGCAGCCGTGTTTCCATGCACATGACTGCCCTCTCCTGGATGGTGGCGACAGTGCGGTCAAGAGCCCTATAAATGACTTGCAGCTACTGCTATGGATAACTAATGGGACCTGAATTACTAATAGATGCAAGATACCGTGGGTCTCGGACACCATGGAAAGGTCATTGGGAGAGGACTTGGCTCCAGTCTCAGCTTCCTCATGTGTGATAAGCAAGTTGGGCCTCCGTTCTCTCAATGGTAACATGACGAGGTTAGGCAGATAAGATGAACCCCGGGGCCGTGGTTATAAGCTGGGCTTGTCAGTCACCCACCTCTGAACTGTCCCCTAATGACTAACAAGCTCGAGCAGGTATGGGACTTTTAAAATCTATGTTTCACTGACTATAATCTGAAGATATTAATATCCACTTCTCACTCCCTTGGTGATCCCATCCAGGCTCATGACTAAATGTCATACAGGTAGCTGTGATGAAGACTAATTGGGAAAGGCACTTGGAATAGTAAGTACAATACAGGGTTAGCTATCACTGAAGTATAGGTAAATATGATTCCAGTTCTGAAGTTCACAAACCTTTATTAAGCATAAACTGTACACTGGAATTCTGCTGGACATTAGCTATTAGGGGAAAAAATGAAAGAGGCAAACAAAAAACCAGAAAGATACCATCAGAAATGACTACAGGAATTCACATGTTGTTCTGTTAATCTATTCATCTCTTTTTCTGGAATGTTTATAATTTCTCCTCCAAGCTCGAAGAGATTTCCCCCCGCCCTCCATCTTCACTCTCAGTCAATGACCTAGCTTCTGGTTTCTCTAAGAAAATGTTAGCAATCAGAAAACTTCTGCTAGTGCCTACCCCTCCATCTACCTGCTATCAGCATGAGTCCATAATCCGACACCCCCTTACTCTGATAAACTCTACGTGATCCTTGGGCCAACACCCCCATTAGACTCTCTTTTTCACCTACTTGAAGATATCTCTTCAGAAATCCTCCCTCTCTTTCTTGCTTCATCAAAGTGCTCTCTGTGAATCATTAATTCTCTCACATCTTTTTAAAAATCTACTCGACTCCTTTTCCTCCTCCAGCTTCCTTGCCATTTCTTTGTTCTTTTTATAGCCAAATTCCTCAAGATTGTCTCCATGTACTCTTTCCAATTCTCTCCCACTTTTTCAACCTATTTCAGTGATAATCCACTCCCCCACACTTCTCTGAAACTGCTTGTTTCACCTCCATGTTGCTCAATTTAATGGTCAGTCATCAGCAGCATGTGACACTCTGGACCATTCACATCTCCTTGAAACCCATCACCAAGTTCCAGCACAGCACACTCCCTCTCCTCCTGCATACAGGTGGCTCCCTTTAGGTCTCCTTTCCTTGTTCTTTCTCATCTCTGGGACCTTTTAATGTGGAAGTGACCAGGGCACAGCCCTTGGACTTCCTGTCTTCTCCCTCCACATTCCTTCTAATCTCATGGTTTGAGGTACTATTTATATGTTCCCAAATTCCCAAATGTAGAGCTTTCTTTGGGACCTCTCCGGAAACTTCAGACTCAAAGAGCTAACTGCCCACCTGACATCTCCACCTGATACAACTATAAATGATCTGATGCTCTCAAGTCTTGCCCCCTCTCAGGTGATGATAATCACATGCTCCAGTTGCTGAAAAAGACCCAGTGTTGTCCCCAATTCCTCTTTATTTCACACCCCTCAACTATACATTGTGAAACCTTTTAAAGTAGAGGCTGAATCCAATGTCACACCATGTCCACCATCATGACCCTGTCCTAAGCCACCATCTTCTCCTCCCTGGGTCACCGATATTCAGATGTAAGTCAGATCATGTCACTATTCTGCTTAAAACTCTGTAATGACTTCCTAAAAATTAGAGCTCTCATTGAGGCCTCAAGGCCTCGGGACCTGACCCTCGTGGCCTGCGCTCGCCTCAAACACTCCACTTCCGCTGAACGGGCTTCCCTGCTGTGTCCCCAGCACACTGGCCTCTTGCTGTCCCCTTTGCCAAGAACATAGTCCCTGAGATTGTCTCTGCCCTCACTCGCTTTAAATTTTAATGACATATCACCTCTCAACAAATCCCTCCTCAATCATCGAATTTAAAACTGTACCCCTCCTTATGTATTCCCATTCCGCTTCTCTCTTTTATTTCTCTTTATATCACTTATCAATAAAATTCATTTTCTTATTTTATTGCATTTCCCTCTAGCTTCCAAACTGAAAGAAAAGCTGTATATCCAGCATCTATAACAGGGTCTAATACAGTAAATGTTCAATAAATATTTGTTGAATGAATGAATGAACCAATCTTCCTCAAATAATAGAGCCTATCATATAGAGATCTGAGATGATGTTCTGGAATCTTCCTAGAGATTGTCAACATGACCTACAGGAAATTCATCATGAAGCTAGCTATACATCCAAGCATTATCAGCAAGCTTTAAAATATTTCAAAACACTAAGGCGATTCTTATGATTAGTGTAAATGAAGACAGTCCAGCTGGTTGTGATAACTTCCCAAAGGAAGCAGGCCCAATTTGGAAGGGCTCAACTTTCTGGCACATTCTGTTTACTGGACCTCTTCCAGCTAATTGGCTCTAGTGTCTTTTGGACCCCTGGCTCACTGACACCCATCTTGCCTGTGTCTCCCACAGGTTCAGCTTCTACTCTGATGTCATGAGGACCAGGGAAAAAGAGAAGAAAATCTTGTTGACAGAGCCTGGAATTTTCCAAGTTCTTTTTATGTATCATATCGCTTAATATAGCACAGATATGACCTCACTTCCTGATTAAGCTACACTTACTAAATTCACTCAGGGGCTACACACTGAGTGACACAGAAAAAGACAGACACAGTCCCTGCCCTCAAGATGTCTGTACTCTAGTGGGGCACAACACAAAAGTCATTTTCTTGCATTACTGTTTTTCATAGGACTTATCACCTGATGTATAATATATTTACTAATTTATTCCCTTTCTTCCCACTCTCTAGTGCTTTTGTTTTGTTCTTTACTGTACTGCCAGGACCCAGGGCACATAGTAGTCATGCAATTAATATCTGTTGAAAGAATGAAGACTATAAAAAATGCAAAGAAAATGAAGAGGAAATACCTAGGTATGTCAGGGGGATTTGCAGAAGATTTTCTAAGAAATATAATACTCAAGAGACTTCTTGAAGGGTGACTAGTTTTCCAAGCCATTTGGGGTAGAAAGCTGGGGTCAGAGTGGGAAAAGGAAGGGATTCTAGATGAAGATCACATCAAATCAGTGTAAATGAAGTGCAAAGGCACAGAGACGTTCGTGGAGATTACTTCCCTTTGCACCTTCCCAAACGGACCCCTGACTTCTGAAAAATGGAAGCTGTTTCAAATCTTTCTTGTACAAGCTCCCTCCACTTAGTCCTAAATTCTAGGACCACTCTGGGCCACTAGCAGATTTTATGAAATAACTTCCATTATCTTCTAGATCTCTATTAACTAAAAGAAAAAAAAAGACAATTTTTTAAATGTGTTCTCAAACATGCCAAGCAGAACAGAGAATAAACCACAAAGCTGAAGCTAACACTAGATACTCCTTAGCTGACATTAATCCCTAATACAAGGAACAAATATGACCCTTATTTGCAAAGCAGAGCTCGAGTCCCAGCTCAGCCTCCTAAGATCCTCGTGAGGCGGCTTGAAAGAAAGCATGACTTTTCCACTGAAAAAAGTGGGAAAAGGACAGACTAAAAGGAAGGGGATGGAAAAAGGTATTGCCTTGGTGGACCTAGAGGGTATTACGCTGAATGAAGTCGGTCAGATAAAGACAAATGCCACATGATTTCATGTACGTGTGTAATCTAAAAATCAAAATCAACAACAACATCCAAAACAGAAACAAACTCAGAGATACAGAAAACATTTTGAGGGCTACTAGATGGGAAAGGGGTTAGGGGACAGTGAAAAGGGGCAAAGAAGTACAAATAATTATAAAATAGACTTGAAGATACAAAGTGTAGCATAAGGAAAATAGTTAATGATGTTGTAATAAATATGGAAAGGGGAAGTGGGGGCTAGACTTAGTGGGGTGACCACTTTGTGAGTTACATAGATCTCTAATCATTATGCTGTACAACTGAAACTAATATATGATTGTATGCCAAATATAATTGAAGAAAAACTCATTGAATTGTACAATGTAAATACGAGCAACTAATTACCTATTATATTTCAATAAAGTCTGAAAACAAAAGGGAAAAGGGAAGGCCAGAGCCAGCCTGGACCCCAGGTCCCTTCACAGGAAACCCTCTGCCCCCGCCCCCAGCACAGCCCTTTGCCTCTCACAAGCATGCTGAGTGCATCCCTGTGTTACCTCCTCCAACTGCAGCACAGACTTGGAGGGAAAGCCTCCCCGGCAGCCACGGGCCTCTTCTCCCATCATGATGTCCATCAACCTTTGCCATGAGCATATTTTTAACCGTCAGTGCATTCTGCTCAACTGTGCATGCTGTGGTGAGGGGTCGCCACTGTCCCCTAGTGCCTTGCCCAGGGCCTCGTCCCTACAGTGTTCACCTAACGTTTGTGGATTAAACAAAGAACAAAGGATCATCCCCTGCTCCAAAGCATCAAGGTTTAACCACAGTAACAACGTCCTTCATTCATACCCACAGTCTGGAGGTACAGTGGGTAGGTGCTGTGCCCTAGAGGCTGGAGGCAGGGCGGGGGCGGGGGGCGGGGAGCATTCACAGGTCCTGAGCCTTCTTTCCCAAGACCTCACCTTCTCTGCTGATTCTTAAGGGCAAGAGCTCAAGTACCACAGCCCACCACCCCAGTGCGCCCTGCCTGCGGCCTCCTGCCACGCCACACTCCCAGCTGCTCTGGCTTCACCTCTGGTGCTGTAGCCACCGGCCCCACCCACCAGCCAGCTGCGGGGGGCCCAGTGCTGCTCTGTCCTGAGGGGGCCTCGTGTCCACATCTGAGCCTTGAATCCCAGGCGCAGGGAAACTGTGATGGGGAAGAGCACGGGCTCTGTCCTAGGGCTCTGGAATCAGAGAGCCTCCGCGCTTCCAGCTGAGTGACCCTCGGCAAATGACGCTCAGGGCCTCAGTTTTCTTGCCTGTACCTTGAGTATAACAACACACGCATCGAAGGAGATTGTGACGCTTACAATGCCTTGTATCTAGGTTTTGCCCGATGGCGTAAGTGGCAGTGCAGTCGTGGCCTCTGTGGGGGTGAGGGAGAGAGTGGCACACTCATCGCTTGCCCAACCACCTTCCCAAAGGCTGGACGACACTTGCTGGTTTGAGCCTGAGTCGGGTGGAAGCAAGTGGTAGAGGTTGTAAAACAAGAAAGACGGTGCCTGGGCCCTTGACCTCTGGAGGACTGTGCCCGCACGGGGTCTCCTCCTGTAGATTTCATTTATGTGAGGGAGACATTATCTTATATTTTGTTTAGGCCACTGTTTTGAGTTTTCTGTCACTCCAGACAAACTTCATCCTGACTGATTACAGTCCTTGTACCTATCAGCCTTCCTTCCTGGATAATTATCAGGAGCTCACTGGAGGCCTTCAGCAAACTTCCAGAGACCCTCCCCCCCCCGCCCCCCAACAGGAATGACTTCCCCTACAGCTTCTCCAAAACTGGAAATATGGGTTTCTGAGGGCTGTGTCTGACAGGAAGCCTGCTGCCACCTTGAAGTACTTCCAAAGGATCAGTTTACTCCAGAGGAGAGGGAAGAGAATCTGGTTTACTAAGATTCTGCTACATAGCAGTTGTTTCTACGTGTATGACTGGAGCTAAACTTGATAAATCACTAAGGAATCAATTGACATCTGCCGTGGTTCTTAACTGCCTGGTGACCACCTCAGAAAGCAACTTACTCTTTTGCGCTCACATTGGAGTGCAAATGTGGGCCGGAACCACATCAAGCAGAGGAGCTGAGGAGTTAGAGAAGACCTACAGCTGTGTCACTCGAAGTGCGCTCCACCGACTCGGTGTTACCAGCTGGAATGTGCATCCGTGTATCACCAAGCCCGTGGTTTGCTCTGCTGACTTGCACCCACCCCACAGTAAGACTTTCTTGGTGAAGGAAGCAATGAGTGATGTACATTCTGGCATCACTCTCTGGTTTGAGACCACACTTTGAACAGCACGGCTCTAGAATGTGAATTTTAAAATTAGAGATACTTAGTCCTACTTCAAACCAAGTGAATCAGAATCTCTGAGGGCGGGGCCCGGCACTGTACCGTAATGAAGCACCGTGACTGATCCTGAGGAATATCTCTGGTAGAAAACCATTGCACAGCTAAGACAGGAGAACGGAGGACACAGTATGGTCTCTTAGCACCAAGTGAATTTTGGTGTGGGTTTGCCTTAAACTTAGGCTGGCTCTGCTAAGCAAAACAGTTTACTAGGGTCTTTCTTGAGTTCTTTATCACCTACTGATTTGACAGGAGTTGGTAAATTACCCTGAATAAAATTTAAACCCGAAAGAGACATTTGATAAGATTCTTTCGATAGGCTTTTCTTAATGTCGTCATTTTCCCTACAGTTTTCAGTCCTTACTGAATTTATTCTCTCATGAAACACAAATTTAGCTTCTTTAAAGCCAATACAAAAGAGGAGGGAGAATTTTCCTGCTTTCTTCCATAACAGAACCCCAAATGTTGTCACTGCTGTCATCAGATGCCTCCAGTTCCATGAGAGGTTTGGTCCCCACAAAAACTAGCCAACGATTCCAAAAAGATGAAAGTTTCTGTGCCTGATTCAAGGTGAGGGGACCCATACCCACTGTACTTACCTGCAGTCCCCAGGCTCAGGAGCACAGCCACCCAGAGGACCCAGAAGGAAACGAGGATTGCACATGTCCACAGTGGCTGAAACAGCAGGAAAGGAGAGCTGCTGATGGCTTTATTTGTAACCCGGAAAATTTCAACTGCCAATTTCATTCTCTTTCTCAGGACAAAAATCAAGATGAGCAGAACTGCCTGGTGAGAAAGGGGTTAGAGTAAATTACTCAAAATAACAAAAAACTGAGAAGGGCTTAAAACAAACCCTACTATTTTACTGCCTTCTCAACAAACAGCTCTTTTGAGATAGCTACTCCCTGCTTTTCTGATTGCTGAGCAGATAAATTCTCAAACACAAACTGAACATCTACTATGTGCGGGTCCCCATACGCTAGATTTTGCAGCTGTAACAATGAACGAGATGCAATCCCTGCCCTAAGGAGACTGCAGTCTTGTGAGAGAGGAAGAGAAAATGAGAGTAAGGTCCTCCAGGGTCAAGAACTGTCTTTGGTCCACCTTCCACCCTCGACGCCAGAGATACTCGGTGAGAGCGGAAGACTGCGAAAGGCGGAGAGCAGAGCGTGAGGGACTGGAGGGCAGTTTCACTTCAAAACCGCTCTCCTGGCCCTGGCTCCTTGCACATAAATATCACCTAAAGAAACGGCCTGCCCCCGCCGCGTGGCTCCCTCTGCCCAGGGCTCTTCCACCAGCGGGCTCGTCGCAGGGGCTGGGCTGGGACTTCACTCTCCTGGGCTCTGAGCTGTAAACGGCTGCATGTTGGCCTGTGCTCCCAGGCTGACACCCCGAGGGAAGCCTTTAATACCGTGTACACCCTGTTTTCCTCACTGCCGATAGCAGTTACATGGAAAACATTTCAATATTCGTCACAGGCAGGCCCCATCTTCCCAGAACGATTTCAGGCCGATCCACAAGGCGGCTGCTGGGAGCTCGGACGCCAGGGACACATCCCCACCGGAGTGGGCCTCCTCCTGTTTCTAGTGCTCTCCTGCTGACGTGGGTTTCTCCTCTCCCTTGTCTGGGAAAGCGAGAGTAAGGAGCACAGAGTGAGGGAGCAGATGGGCAGCCAATAACTCCTCTCCCCCTTGGACACCAGCTAACGCTGGGGACAGGGAGTGGTGTCTGACTAGGGGACATAGCCCGGCCCTCTCTGCCCTCCTTCCCTCACCTTGGGCAGGGCTCTGCGGGGTGGAGCCTGCACTGGCAGGAGGAAGCTGGAAGGCAGGGGTTTCCCTGGGCGTCCTCCTGCTCCACAGGCTTCCCAGCTCTCCAGCCTCGGGTCTCCAGCCAGGCAGCACTTGGGGGAAATGCCAGCGTCCATGACGGATGCCCCACAGGAAGAGGGAAGGCCGCACTCCTGTGGGCACACTTGTAAAACTATTCCCATTGAACAGATGAGACAACCGAAACCTAAGAGGCCAAGTCATTTCTCCAAGGTGACAGAGTGGGTGATGGGTGTGGATTAAACACAGGCCCGAGACTACAGAGGCCGGGATCTCTCCTGTGCGCCATGCCATGCACTCCTTGCTTTGTGACCCACCTCATCCTGGGACGTGTGCTCTGTGTGTCTCGCCGGCTCCCTTGCTTAGTGCAGGGGCCCGTGCACGGTAGGGCTCAGTAAACAGTGATGGCGATGAAGAGTCTAGGGCTCCTACAAGAATAAGCTCATCCAGCAAGTAGCAGTGACCTATGTGCCAGATGAAGGCATATGAGCTCTGGTTCAATTCTACCCTTTATACTGGCCACGGGGTGGGCCTCACACCCAGGTGAAAACAGCCTCCCTGCTCTCACAGCTTCCCCTTTCACTCACCTCACACACCATGAGGAGAAACATTCACCTCTGACCCTGGCATCTGGGTGGCCATTCATGGTTCGATGTGTGAAAACAAAAGATGCACTGTGGAGAGCTCAGAGAGGGAGGAGGCTTGGGGTTCAGGGGGCCCCCTCTCCTCCAGCCCCCTTTGCAGGCCCCCGTTCAGCCGGGGGCCTGGTCCTGGCCTGAGGCGGGATGGAGCCAGAGTTACACTTCATTGCACACTCGCTCCCGAGACAGTTTATGTGAAGAACACAGACCTGCAACTTCACTAGAGGAGAAAACGTGAAGACCGTACAAACATGGGGGCTGAAGCGTTTCCTTAGAAGAGAGAAGTGAGTTGTGAGAGAGCCTGTGTCTGCTGAAAGACTGAATGGGCTTGTGCAAACCCAGGCTATTGCTCCTCCACAAAACAGTTAGTGAGCAACACTAGCAAAGACGACCGCAGGCCCCCTGAAACCACGCCAGACCCTCTCCAGGGCCCCGTGACTGTGGCACAGCTAAGACCACCTGGGGAGTGACCAACCACCCTCCTCCAGCAGCCGCATCCGCTGCCTCAACGACACTGCCTGTTTTCAACGGCAGAGTTTACAGCAGCGGGTTCTCTGAGCACCACGGTGACCCAGCTGCCAGTGGGTTGGTTTGGAAGCAAAGGGCCCTCTGTGCTCGAGGGCAGTGCGGGCTGTCACACCCCGGAGAGAGCAGAGCACCCATCCTCACGAACAGGAAACCGGAACTGCTGTGAGTCTGCCCCCCTTCCGTGTCCACCTGACAGCCACTGGCGGGTAAAAATGGTTCCACAAGGACAACAAATCAGCCCAGGTCATAAATGAACCTCTGAGAGACGACAGAAATGATTTGGGAAAAAGGAAGACGTTTTTTCCTTATTTTTTGAAGGTTTTGATGTAACCCTACATAGAGATCTCACATAAAAACGGAACTATGTGTCCATTCACTGGGCGAATACGGATGCACACTCTGAAGCGAAAGAAAAACACCTTCTGGCTGTTTCTGGTGAACATCCAATTATCTGGACTCCAGAGTTCTGGCTGGCTACTTGACTTCCTACTGGAAGCACACTTCTTACCGTGAGAACTGTAGACACAACAGCAAAGCCCAGCAGGCACATCATGTTTTCCCGTTCTGTGTCCAGTGCTGTGCTGAGGTCGTTGGTGTAGTCATGATACAGCCACCATAAGACACCGCAGACAACTAGAAAGGAAAGCACCACGGGCTCAGCACCCGCCCTCAGGCGACCACCCTCCCCGCATCCAGACGTGCAGGGCCACGTAAGAGGTGGCCTGGCTCAGGCAGCGGGTCCCAAATCCCTAGGCTTTACAGCAAGACTGACTCTCTGAAGGAGCTGGGCAGGGCCAGGGCAGCCTCCCAAGGGCCCCTCAGACCTGGAGTGGCTCCTTGTTATTGGGAGGTGCAGTGGGGTGACCCCAGAATACAGGGGTGTCCCATCAACCCAGCCCAAATTGGGTCTGGGTGTGAGCAGGGAAGAAACTGCACTGGCAGGATGATAAGAGAAGCGAGATTAGAATGCAAAGTCTAAAACTTCCGAATGAGCTCTGCTGGTGACAATTTCTGCAGGAACTTGGATCTAAAACTGGCATCTACAAACATGGGCAGACACTGCGACACTGCAGATGCTCTGCATTCAGGCACTAACTGCTACCTACGCCACAGTCACAGTAACTGCGACGATCACAGATGTCATAGATGGGAAAGCATCCCTCTCCAGCCATGTGCATGTCCTCCAGCCCAGGCACCCTGTGGGCCTGCGAGCCACGGGGCTCTAAGAGGCTGAGCGCACACCTAAGGAATGGTAGAACAAAACGCTGTGGCTGGACCAGTGACTGAAAACTCGAATACCCCAGACTAGTTGGTAAATGGCCACTGCCTGGAGCCTCCTCCGTGCCCTGGCCTCTTGGATGCCCTCTCCACAATTCCTAGATGAGCCCCAGAACCAGCAATGAAAATAGTGGGCACAGGAGAGAGTCTCCAGAATCCTGCCCCAAGCTCAAGGCCTGCATTTCTTCAGATGTGACAGTGTGGGCATGCCACGCTGCTGGTGTATATGGGTGATGTGCAAGTTCTGAAGAAATCCTTTAGGAGGCTTCTGACAGGTATTGAAATTGTCACTCAATCGGCAGGCTCGTCTCGGGGGCGGAGCATGGAAGAGACAAGAGTGGGCATTAACTCTACCATCACCTGTGAGACATACGCTACTCCCTTTGTCCTCTCTGGGCCTGAGTCTTATGTGTATTCTAATGCAGTTGGATGAGAAAACTCTCTAAGATCACATTTAGTTCAAAAGTGGCAACTTTTAAGTTCTATACTTGACTGAAAGCCTTTTCATTTAATCAAAAAGAAATCAATCAAATGGAAATACTTACACAACAATCCCAAAATAACCAAAGCGATGAAAGTGTGAACCAAAAAGGTTGTCACGAATCGGAAGGTGAACATCATGGCCAAAGACAAGGCTGAAAGGTCAAGCATAACATAGCAATCACAGTAACAACCAAAGTGTGCGGCAATGATGACCAAACCGCCCCCAAGAGAGCTGAAGCACAGATGAGTCCAATCTGCTACCGTTTCCAAAAGCACGAGCATTCTTCTTGAATTAAAAAAAAAATTATTTAAGCAGATATTATTTCCAAATACCCAAAACATTTTTTTCTTTTAAGAATAAATGAATCATTAAAATCATTTTTATTATATTTAACTCTTTTGATTTTATACCAGCCTATGCAAAGCTCTCATTTTAATTGGTTTCAGATATTCTTATTAAATAGGAAAGATTAATGCCTTTAAAAATGAAAAATTTAACATTCTAATTACATGGTAAACTGCATGTGTAAAAAAACCCTGCATATTATTTTCCAATATTTGGGTTTTTAAGCTTATAAATTTATTCTAAGTATCACAGTGAATTTATAAATACTGCTTTATTTTTTTCTAAATAAGAAATTAGGATTACATGCAGATGTTTTGATGTAGTGATTAAGAACAGGGGTTTGGTATCAGTTCTGGATTGAGTCTCAGCTCTGCCTCTTTCACTACTGAAAGTGTGACCTTGGCCAAGTCACTTAGCTTCTCTAAGCCTCAGCTTCCTCTCCTACAAATGGGGACAGGATTCTGCTGAGGTTTGAATGACTTAGGTATAATGTCTGGCACATCTGCGTCATAAGAACTCTGGTGACTAGTTAAGCATCCCAAGCACTCAGAAATTAGTAACTTTGGTACTGAAATTATGGAACACTCAATTTGTCAACTGACAAAATAATGTTAGTATCTGACCAAAGAGTTTCTTTCAACACAGGTTGGGAGGCAGCCACTTGGGTAGATAACGGGCCATTACTACTGACTACAGCAGCAGAGGGTATTAACTCTTTCAAAAGGGGGAAGCCCACTCTTAAAGGGGGCTCATCAAGCTGAAACATAAAAAGCGGGAAATCAAAGGGGTAAGAGGTGTGCTGCGCTTCTACAAAGGCCTGGAAAGGGCATGTCCAGGCTCAAGGCCTTGACCTGCCTACAGCCCAAAGCAGGGATGTTCCTTGTGAGAGCTGGACCTGTCAGGTCACTGCTGTCTGATTCTTTTTGACCTGGAAGCACACACCTCCTTCCCATGTTCACCAAGCAGCCTTCCAATCTGGCTTGCCTACAGGTGGAGGGCACCCTGGCCCAAAGACCTGTGTTTCTGGTCCCTCTGACAGTTGTACTTTTCATGCCCAATTTGTAAACTCGCAGCCTGCTTTGCACATCCATCCTTATGCAGAGTTGAGGACCAGGCACTGGAACAGGATCACTACATTAAGGCCCCCTGGCTAGTGAGGCCTCTTGGCAGGGAGCCAGCTAGTCTTCCCCTAATTTCTGTCCCATCTCCCACTTGAACCTGAAACATTGAAAATATCTGTAAAGAAAATATACAAAGTGAAGTTTTATGTGTAAGTCAAGAGGCTAATTTTCATTGTACAATGTAGATAAGTACAAGAAACTTTGACAATCCATAAATCGTCATGAAATAAAAATAATTACCTAATGCGAGGGTACACAGGCCAAGGACAGTGTTTCTTCCTGACATTATTCCACTTAGAATTCGATGGAGGGTGTCAACGTCATTTATCAAAACAGATGCAAACAGGGAATAGCACTCTGCCGTTTGAGGGACGCACCGGTTAAATAAGGGGAAAGACTTGCTAAAAATAAAAGATGGAATAAATGGTAAAGAGGTTTGTTTAATTATTTTTCCTAAAAAACAATGTTTATTTAAAATTCTCAATGACCCAGAAAGTATAAGACATAAAGTAATAGAAGTTTAGCACCCTGTGTGCCAAGTACACCCCTGGGAAAGCTGGGTGACTGTCCTGCTAGTGATTAGCTGACGCTCTGGATGCTTAATGATACTGGGGACCCCTAGAAACCAGAAACCTAACCTTGGAGAGCGACCCCACTGATCTCAAACACCACTTCAACACTTTACGTTTAGGTCTAAGATTTACCTCAAAGAAATTTTGTGTATGAGGTAAGAGTTCTCATACAAAATGACCAAGAGTCATTTTTCCTCACGCCTTTCCACTTATTTCTGCGCCATTATTTGAAACTTCCTTTCTCCATGAAATTGCCTTGGTACTTTCATTACAAGTCATTAACCATGTATATGCAGTTCCATTTCTGGGCTTTATCCATTCATTTATCTATTTGTCTATCTGCATCCCAACATCACACTGTCTTAATTGCTGTAACTTTATAATAAGTCTTAAAATTAGGTGGTGAGACCTCTAACTTCAGTCTTCAAAAATTTTTTGTGACCCTAGAACTTTCATTTTTCTGTACTTTTCAGAAGGAAATTGTCAATTTCTACAAAAATTATATTGGGAGCACTGTATTGAACCTATAGAACAATGTGTGAAGAAGTGACATCCTAACAATATTAAAAATTTACAATTCATAAATAAGAAATATTCTCCTACTTATGTACCTGTTAATGTCTCTCAGAAATGGCTTTAAGTTTTTAATTGAGGTCTTCCACATTTACTGCTAAATTTATTCCTAAATATTCTATATTTTTATGCTGCTGAAGACAGACTTAAAAAAATTATTTCCTCATTATTTGCTGCTAGTATATAGAAATTCAGTTTGACCTTGTATCTTACAATTTTGCTAAATTCACTCAGTAGTAATTTTTTAGATTCCTTTGGATTTTCTATGTAAATAATAAGGTCAGCTATAATATAGGCAGCTTCATCTCTTCTGTTTTCTTTTCCTTACTTTATTGCAACTCCTCCGTTGGACCCCCATTACAACATTGACTGAAAGGGATAAGGGCAGATATTCTTTTGTTATTTTTATCTTAGGTGTAAAGCATTCAATAGTTCACCATTAAGTGTAATATTAATTGTAGATTTCTCATTGATATCCTTTATCTGACTGAGAAAGTACTGTGTTATTCCTAGTTTACTAATCTTTTATTTTTTTAAAAAAAGAGCTAAATAGTGTCACGTTAAATGATATGCTGCAGTTTGTTTACGCAGTCCTCTACTGACAGCCATTTTTTCAGTCGCTTGTTATTATGGACACTGCAGTGAATAATCTTATACACGTGTCCTTCCACACTAGTATAAGGATACTGCAGATTAAATTTCTAGATGTAGTGACGCTTGATGAAAAGGTATGTGCATTCACCACTGATGAAGAGTGATAAATTGTCCTCACTGCCTCAGCAAGGTATGAAAGTGCCTGTTTCCCCACACCCTTCCCAATACAATGCACTATAAAACCTCCAAGATGTTGCCGGCCTACAGTGCAAAAATATCAGCCTTAAACGGAATCTTCCCTATCCAGCTTCTTTTTGTATCTTTTTAAAAAATTATGCTTCTTTTTTGAATCATCTATTTATGTTCTTATCTCATTTTGAGACCTTAGTCTATTAAAAGCTGATTAGCAAGACCTCTTAAAATTAGAGAAATTAATCTTTTTTATATGAATTGCAACTTATTTGCCTATTAATTTTACTTCATGTTTTTGGCATACAGAAATGTTGGTTTTTAATGCAGCCAAATTTTTCAATTTTTATTTTATGTCTTTTGAGTTTCAAGTCATAGTTAGAAGCCTGCCTTAATTTCAGGTTATAAAATAATTCTCCCATGGCTTCCAGTACTTTATGGTTTTATTTTATATGTTAAAATATTTAATCAATTTAAGATTTATCCACATGAGACACGAGGTATGGATTTAGCTTCTCCTCCTGGATGCCTACCTACCCCATTGTCCTAACATCACTCGTTGAATAGTCCATCTTCTTGTCACTGATTTAAAATGCCACTTTCATCATGTACTAAATTCCTGTAAGCATTTGAGTCTTTTCCTGGATTTTCTTCAATCTTCCATTAATCTTCCTACACCTAAACTAGTACCATAGTATTTTAATTATTAAACTTTATATGTTTTAAACACCGGAAGCGCTAGATCACTTTGTTGTTTTTTTCTCAAATTTTTCTTGATCATTTCTGTTTTTTTTTTTAAATTTTCCTTACAAACTTTCAAATTGGTTTATCTAGTTTCTTTAAAAATCCTATTATTTTTACTTCAATCATGGTAAATTCATAGCTCAACTTAGGGAGAAATGACATCTTTCTAATGTTGAGTTTTACTATCAAGAACACAGGGGAGTGACATCAAAACATAGCAGATTGAGAGACGTTCCCAGATCTCGCCCCTTGAAATAACAATAAGCTGAATATCTGAAACTCAACAGAAAACACCCAACCTGCACACAAGCATGTCTGAGTGAGGGATCTATGCATAAGAGCTATCACAGGTCATAACCCCAGTTGTCGAGCGGTACAGTTGGAGAAACAAAGAAGCTGCCTCTCGCAGCCGGAGCTCCCTGCAGGAGGGGGGTGAGACGAGATGATGCAGCAGATTCCCTGCCCAGCCCTGCCTGGGATATCTGTGAGTTCCACATGGCCGGTGGCACTGCCCAGCGATCAAGGCAGAAAGCAGAGAAATGGGGAGAGCATAGAAGCAGGGATGGCAGAGAACCAACAGTTAATTATTACCAGGTGCAGCTGCAAAACAAGAGCCTGAGCTATATCCCCTACCCCTCCCCCAACCCAGAGGGCCCCTCCTCTCATATCCTTCAAGACCGAGCACTGCAGAGCCCCAAGGGAATCTCAGCAAACACTACCGAAACTGTCACTAACACTGAAAGGGATTGAGACTGAGAATAGCAAGCATATTTAAATATCTATAAGAGAAAAAAAGGAATTATTAAAACATTATATAAAGCAGGGATCCAAGAGATTTAGACGCCACCTACTGGAAACCAAAAGAAAAACGCTTTCTTTGCAACAGGCTAAAGAGAGACCTTTATATAATAAATCTTCTTTCTAAAAAAAAGTAGAATATATTTTTATGGTCAGGTAGAGAAACAGTCCATTAAACACCATGAACAACCAAGGTGATAGGCATCTCAAAAAGAAAGAGAAAAATCTCCAGAAAATAAGCTTAAAGACATAGAAATATGCGACTTAAATGACAGAAAATTCAAGACAGCATTTCTGAAAAACTCAATGAGATCCAAAACGATTCATGGCAACAATTTCAGAAACTGAAAAACTACCAGGCCAGCAGAATAGTTCTTTACCAAGGAGAATGAAACCGTCAAAAAGAACCAAATATAACTTCTGGAGATGAAGAACACACTGAGAGAGATGAAAAATAAAATCTCAAGCTTGGGAAATAGAGTCGACCAAATGGAGAAAAGGATCAGTGATATTGAAGACAGAAATCTAGAAAAATCTCAGAAGAAGAGAGAAACTGAAGAATTAAAACTAATGAAAGAGAAATACAAGAACTAGCTGATACCATTAGGAGAGGAAATGTAAGAATAATGGGCATTCTTGAAGGGGATGAAAAAGAGCAGGGATTGGAAAGTATTTTCAGACAAATAGTTGACAAGAATTTCCCAAATATAAGGAATGCGCTGGAGCTTGGAATTCAAGAAGAACACCCAACTATCTCAATTCAAAAACGCCTTCTCCAAGACACATTGTATTAAAATTATCAAAAATTGATGACAAAGAAAGAATTCTCAGGGCAGCCAGGGAAAAGAAGACAGTAACTTATAAAGGAAAATCCATTAGATTATTGTCAGACTTTTCAGCAAAACCTTACAAACCAGAAAGGAATGGAATCAAATATTTTAACTATTAAATGAAAGAAACTACCAGCCAAGAATAATGTATCCAGCAAAGCTATCCTTTAGATATGAAGGATAAATAAAGACCTTTCCAGACATACAAAAACTGAGGATATTCTCCACTATGAGGTCTACATTACATGACCTAATGAAAGAGGTCAGCTCATCTAAAACAAAATGACCAAAAAAAAAAAAACATAACTATGAATAAGGTAGTTGACTAGCAGATACATAGAAACAAAGGAGTATACTAAAAACAGAGCATTATAAGCTTAAACAATAAGAAGAGATTTGCTATATAGCAAGATAGTAATAAACGTTCAGCGTACATAGGTACAAATTGAGACAATGACTGAAAAGGGAGGGATTCAAAGATCCAAATTCATTCAGAGGAATGGAGATAAGGCACATGCAGAAGAAACTGGACTACTATATAAATACAACTATCCTCTACATATTCGTAATGGTAACCACACATCAAAGATACTTCAGAACAAGTTCTGAAGTATATAATGTAAAACAAGAAGGACCAGAGGGAAAATCCACAAAACCAAACCAAAACAACAACAACAAACAGACACACAAAGACAAGGGAGCAATGGAAACACCGAGCTACCAGAAGGCAAAAGAGAAAATGGTTATAGAAAAACATCATATTTAAATAATCACCCTAAATGTAAATGAACTGAACTCACCAATAAAACAGCATAGAGTTGTAGATTGGATCAAAAAACAAAACCAAGCATATACTGCCTCCAGGAGACACATCTCGGCTCCAAAGACAAATATAGATTCAAAGTGAAAGGGTGGAAAATGATATTTCAAGCAAATGGCATTCAGAGAAAAGCAGGAGTAGCAGTACTAATATCAGATAAAACAGACTTCAAAATCAAAAAGGTAAAAAAAGATACTGAGAGATACTTCATAATGATAAAGGGCATCATGCACCAAGAAGACATAGCACTTATTAATATCTATACTCTGAAATATGTAAAGCAATTACTAACAGAACTAAAGGGAGAAACAGACCAAAACCCTATAATAGTAGGGGACCTAAATACCCTACTGTCGAATATGAACAGATCATCCAAACAGAAAATCATAAGGAAATAATATTCTTAAATGACACATTAGATGAACTGGACATAACTGACATTTACAGAGCCTTTCATCCCAAAGCAGCTGCTTATACATTCTTCTCTAGTGCACATGGAACATTTAAAGATTGACCACATACTGGGACACAGAGATAGCCTCAACAAATATAAGAGAGTTGAAATCATACCAACCATATTCTCTGATCATAATGCCTTAAAGCTGGAGAGCAACTGTTAAAAGAAAGAGGAAAAACAAATACATGGAGATTAAACAACATGATATTGAAGAATGACTGGGTCACAGAAGAAATAAGAAGAGAGATTAAAAGATACATAGAAATGAGTGATAATGGGAGTACAACATATCAAAACTTTTGGGACATGGCAAAAGTAGTCATAAGAGGAAAGTTCATATCAGTACAGGCCTACCTCTAAAAATAAGAACAAGCCCAAATAAACAATCTAATGCTTCATCTTTAAAAACTAGGAAAGGAAGAACAAATGAAGCCTAAAATCAGCAGAAGTAAAGAAATAATCAATATTAGACCAGAATTAAATGAAATTGAAAACTAAATAAGTGAATGAATGAATGAATGAATGAATGTAACAAAGAGCTGGCTCTTTAAGAAGTTCAATAAAATTGACAAACCCCTGGTGAGACTCACTAAAGAAAAAGGAGAAAGGACACAAATAAACAAAACCAGAAATGAAAGAGAAATAATGACAGACACTGAAGAAATGCAAAAGATCACACAAGAATACTTTTAAAAATTATATAACATCACATTTAATAACCTAGAAGAAATGGACAAGTACATAGAAAGATACAACCTTCTTAGACTGAATCAAGAAGATCTGGAAAATCTAAACAGGACGATCAGCAGTATGGAAATTAAAACAATCATCAAAAACCTACCAAAAAGATAAAGTCTAGGACCAGATGGCTTCACCAGTGAAGTCTACCAAACATTTAAAGATTTAATATCTAGTCTCCTCAAATCTTTCAAAAAATTCAAAGAGGAAGCTACACTTCTCAACTCATTTTATGAAGTCAATATTACCCTGATACCAAAACCTAGTAAAGATAACACAAAAAAGAAAACTACAGACCAATATCTCTTATGAACTCAGATGCAAAAATCCTATATAAGATCTAACAAACTGAATATAGCAACATATTAAAAAGATTATACACCACGATCAAGTGAACTTCGTCCCAGGGTCACAGGGATGATTCAACATACGCAAATCAATTAATGTGATACACCACAAACAAATTGAAAAATAAGAATCATGATCATCAATAGATGCAGAAAAAGCCTTCAAGATATAGCATCTATTTATGATCAAAACACTTAACAAAACTGACATAGAAAGAAAGTACCTTAACATAATATAGGCCATATGTGACAAACCCTTAGCCAACATTATACTTAATGGTGAAAAACTAAAAACCTTCCCTCTAAGATCAAGAACAAGGCAAGGCTGTTCACTTTCACTGCTGTTGTTCAACATAACATTGGAGGTCCTAGCCAGTGCAATCGGGCAAGAGAAAGATGTAAAAGGCAACCAAATAGGAAATGAAGAAACTGTCACTATTTGTGGATAACATGATTCTCTATATAGAAAACCCTAAAGACTCTATAAGAACACTACTAGAAACAATGAGCAAATACAGTAAAGTTTCTGGATACGAAATCAATGTTCAAAAATCCATAGCATTTCTATACTCTAATGATGAACTGTCAAAAAAAAGTGGGAAAAATTATTCCTTTTGCAATTGCAACAAAAAGAATAAAATAACTAGAAGTAAATTTAATGAAACATGCGAAGGACCTATATAATGAAAACTATAAGACCCTATTAAAAGAAATTAAATAAGATACAAAGAGATGAAAAGATATTCCGTGTTCTTGGATTGGAAGAATCAACATAGTTAAAATGACCATATTACCTAAAGCATTACACAGATTTAATGCAAATCTTCATCAAAATCCCATCGGCCTTTTTTTAAAAAAAATAGAACAAAAAATCATTAGATTTGTATAGAAGCACGGAAGACCTTGAACTGCCAAAGCTATCCTGAGAAAAAACAAAAAAGCTGGAGGCATCACTCTGCCTGGTTTCAAATTATACTACAAAGTGACAATAATCAAAACAGCATGATATTGGAAGAAAAGCAGACACACCATACACTAAAATTAACTCAAAATGGAGTAAGGATCTGAATATAAGACCTGAAATGATAAATTGCATAGAAGAAAACATAAGAACTAAACTCATGGACCTTAGACTTAAAGAGGATTTTATGAATTTGAGCTCAAAGGAAGGGGAGTAAAAACAAAAATAAATGAGACTACTTCAAACTAAAAAGCTTTTGCATGCAAAAGAAACCATCAACAAGGTAAAGAGATAACCATCTAAATGGAAAAATATATTTGCAAGCAACACCTCAGATAAGGGCCAAAATATACAAAGTACTCATACTACTCAATAACAACAAAAAACAAATGATCCAATCAAAAAATGGACAGAGGACATGAAGAGACACTTCTCCCAAGAAGACATACAAATGGTCAACAAACATGAAAAGATGATCATCATCACTAGCTATTAGGGAAATGCAAATCAAAACCACAATGAGATACCATCTCACACCCCTTAGAATAGCTGTTATCAACAGGACAAGTAATAACAAGTGTTGGAGAGGATGCAGAGAAAAAGGAACCCTCATACACTGTTGGTAGGACTGAAATTGGTACAGCCACTATAGAAAACAGTATGGAGGTTCCTCAAAAAACTAAGAATTGATCTACCATATGATCCAGTCATTCCTCTACTGGGTATTTACCTCAAAACTTGAAAATATCTAAAAAGATATTTTCACACTGACGTTCATAGCAGCATTATTCACAGTGGCCAGGACATGGAAGCAACCAAAGAATCCTATGATACTTTGAGTAAAGAAGTTGTGGTGCATGGTGCATATATACAATGGAATATTACTCAGCCATAAGAAGAGATGAAATACTGTCATTTACAACAACATGGATGGACCTCGAGATAATCATGCTAAGCAAAATAAGCCAGACAAAAAATTGAAAACCACATAATATCACTTATATGTGGGATATAAACCTAAAAGCAAGAAATGAACAAACAGAGACTCATGGCCATGGACAATAGACAAGTGGTTACCAGAAGGAATGGGGGAGGTAGACGGGGTAAAGGGGTCAAATATGTGGCTAAAGAAAGAAATCTAACTGTGGAAGGTGAACACACAGTATAAATATATATGTGCTTACTGTTAAAATGTACAGCTGAAACTTACTGGATTTCGTTAACCAATATCACCATAAAAAAGTAAATAAATAAAAATAAAAAATAAATTTTAAAAAAAGAACAGTCTATCTTTCCATTTGTTCAAGTTTTCTTTGTACCTCAGAAATCTATAAAATTTTCTTTCTGATTCATATTCACAATTTATTTCTAGAGACTTATATAGTTTTGTATGTATTTTTTCTTGATGTGGTAAAGTCTTTTAAAAAACTATATGAATCCTACAGATTTAAGTATATTAATTTTGTTTCCTGCAATCTAAATAAGTTCTCTTATCATTTGCAGTTTTTTGGTTAATTTTATCACCACCTGCAGAGTAGTAATTTTACCTCGTGCCTTCCAATTTTTAAAACTGTTTTTTTCCTTTCTATTACTAAACAGCCTTAACACCAACAAATCTAATTTTTTGAAAGCAAATGTTTTCTGAACTTGCATTTAATTCTGAATAATGAAGTCTGATATACATTTAATGTCATTTTATTTGTTTTCCCTCAAACGCAATTCTCCAGAAAACCTGAACTTTGTCAACATGGTTTGTTAACTGCGGTCCTTTTCAGGCATTGAATAACCCTGTGCTGGTAAAGAATGACCCCTCTTAGCCCTAAGGGTGAAGAGAGGCACGTAAAGCACAGGTAACCTGTGGTAAGTGGCTGACCAGTTGCACACTAAGGACTTCATTAGCTGGCGTGGGGGATGTGTCTTTTGGTCGCAGGCTCTGATTTCTTCCCCACTTCTGCTTTTCCTCTCCCCACCAGCAAAGCCACTCAAATCTGCAGAGAGTAACTTGGAGAGCTGACTGTATATTTAGATGACCCTTTTGGAATGCATCCAAGCAAACAATGTCACGACGCATGGGCATCTATGTGGGAGGCTACAACTAGAATTTACTGGAGGGAAAAAGCTAAGCCTTTCAGATTTGAAATACGCAGGGGACTCGCAATACAATATTACACTGAACACTAGAGGGGACAAGATCTGCCTGCCTGGTCCGTTCTGCAGCATGTTCTAACTGCTCTGAAGAGCTCATGCCTGGGTACGCAAACCTTCTTGCTATTCAGCCATTTCTCTAAAAGGGCATGTTACACCTCATGTGATTGAAAGAGAAAGAAGAAACAACTGGTCTAGTCAAAAAGAGGTATTTAGAAAATGTACTTTGGCCCTATCGCCACGCTTCTCATGTTTTCAAGCTTTTCAGTCTTGGCACAACTCCTCCATGATAAATACGATCATTTCCATCTTAAAACAAACACTTGCTTGTGTAGGAAAAGGAAATGGAGCCCTCAAGGCTATTTCTGTCTCCCTAAATCCATCCAAGAAAGGCCAGTCAATAAGCAGTTTTGTCTTCACTTGGAAAGTCAGTATTAGAAAGGCCTGAATTTAAGGGGTGAAAGGACGAGATGGTGATCTTAGGACACACAGTACCCCTCATACCTTGGTGAGAACCCAAGGAGGCCATTTGCCAGGCAATAAAACCAGCAGAGCCTTGACTGTTTTGGGTCCTAGAAATTAATGTGGACGCTGTTTGGGTTAGGATGCTGGCATTCCAGTTGCTGGCTGTACCTTAACCTGGCTCTCCATCATTTTTCTCAGCTATAAAATAGGAATAAAAATAGTATCTACGACACAGAGGTTTTGTGAGATCCAAATAAATACATGTCAAGAGTTTAGAAAAGTACCTGGCAAGTATCAAAAGTTCACTTAATGCTCACTCTTATTATCATCAGTATCAAGATATATGCTCCCCATGGAGTTAGTTTCAGTTGTCATCCCATTTATAGTAAGAGGAGATCCAACTCTGGTTAAGGTACAACTTTAAAAATTCCATTCTCTTTCAATTCCTTCTGTAGGCACAGTTACATAGAGTGTTCTTTAAAAACTCCTTCTCAGAATGAAAATACGTGAAATCTAACAGAGTCAATCTCACAGAAGCAGCGACAGGATGATGGAGGCACCAGTTTAGATGATGATATGCAGTCACCATCATAGGTCAAGTTCCCTAACAGCGGAGCCTGAGATAGGGATTCTTGTTCACGTGATTCTGGAGGGCAGTGTTCTCAGGAGGAAGGGAATGAGGAAGAAACGGCTAAAGAAATAAAAGGCTAAGTGAGAGGGGGGTTTCGGCTGGAGACTTGCTTCAGCCTGCTCCCCAGGGAGCTCTGGAGCACATGCACCCTTGTATCTGTCAGTCACTGGCCACATCCCAGGGGTGGGAGTGGCGGGGAGGGGTACTCTCCTTGGCCAGTTGGCTCTGTTGAACCAAGGGTAGTTCCCCAGAGAAGGTGGCAGCTGTGAGTGGCTTTCAGCCAATACATACAACAGCTGGGAGGCAAGCCACTATGTCTGGTAAAGCATAACTGGGCAGGGCACCAACTGCATCCCTTATAATCCTCCTAACACTCATCCACATGTATTGATCTATAAAACATAGAGCATTAAAAAAATGCAATATTATTTATATACCTTAGAATATATACCACAGAGGAACACTGCAAAGCTAATAAGGACATTTACATATTAAAGAATACATATCAAGAAAAAAATCAAGTTGTGAGTTAGAATTAGAATATGGTTAGTCTGCTCAAAGGTGCTTGGCTGCTGTTTTCCCTATGATTTGTTTGCCAGGTATCAAATGACTGTCGCTAGTCCTGATCAGTGAGAGAAGGGCCAGATGAGATGACTGTGGTATGAGTCCCAGCCCCACACGAAACAGCCGAGATCTGGTGATCTGAGTTTCCTTCAAGGGCATGAGCTGGTTAGTGGCAGAGCTGGGACCACAGTCACCTGCAGGATGAGGATGATGTTACAAAATATTGCACACTGGGCTGTGGTAGATAACATGTGAGAACATTTTATAAGGTATTCGTAAAATATTAAGGCATTTATTAATGTTCTTAATGTACTATATTTCCTGTGGGCCTTCATCTCTCGTTTGAGTTTAGTATGCATTAGATTTCTAGTATATTTCCACAAATGCTTCTTTCTTCCCTGTAATTAAGTTGTACCATTTAGTCTCGGTAGCATGGGGAGAGAGTTAGCTCTGGCAGTAAGTGGCAAATTCGGGATTATTGATTTTCCCAGATATCAAGGAAATTTGACCTGCTTGATAGGGATTTTTCAGATTACATTTAATAAATGTGATCAGAAAAAAATAAAATAGTCTCATAGTGGTAGAGACTAGAATGGAGGTGGCCAGGGGATGACCGGAGGGAGACATGGGGAGATGATGGTCGAAGGGTATAAAACTAAAAAAACAAACAAACAAAAAAAAACACCCTTCCCTCCAAGTGTTAAATGATTTTTCTTCAAACTATTAAAACACTGCAGTTTATTTTCCTGGGTTCAGTTATGTTTCATTGAGACACGTTTATGATATCTGACACCCAGAATTTAAAAAGTAAGGTGTTATAGAAAAATGCAATGGGTACTCTCCTCTGCAAATAATTCTCTTCTCTTTCAGCTGCTTATAGCACAAAATATTTTAGAAAAGACTACTACAAAGATGATTGACTATATTCTTCCCCCTATTCAGTTACAACCTACTCAATTATTTTTTAACACCTGCTAGATCAGCATTAAGCTCCATTTGCAACCCATTAGAATATTATGAAATAAATTAATTTTTTAAAAAGTAAAATAGAATAGAAACTATTAGTGTGAGTCATACATAGTAGGGGAAAATCTTGTTTTGTGAGACTTCTATTTCTGTTCCATCTGTGTAAACTTGTATGAAGGGGCGTGTATACTGGGGGTTGTGATGAAATAAATTTCTTCCTGTGGGTCCCAACCAAGAGTTTGATGGACACTGTACTAGGCAGTTGGCACAATGCCCTGTTCTGTTTAAATTATCATTATTTCTCAGAGATTCTGCACAGAAGACAGTCTTTTAAACATATTTACAATTTTCAAAAGAATAAACCTGTCTCAGCATGCTGACAATGGCAATGATAATTAGTTTTCCCCTTCACCTTCTCAATGGCCCAAACATGAGCCATTTACCAAGGCACTGCAACTACTGCTTCATCATTACAGCTTTATTCCACAAATATTCACAAGTTGCCTCCTCTGTGCCTAGTGGACAGGGAGGAACAAGCCCCTTAAAGGAGTTCACTGAGTGTTATCCTTGAGAAGCAGCTGTTTCCTGTTCTCACTGAGCAGACAGGTGTGGTGGCCACTTAACCTGCATATCCAGGTGTTTCTAATAGAGAAATCTAGAGCTTAAAAACGAATGTCTGGTTGCATTCAAAACAGAAAAGCCAACGATTCCTACTTTGTGACAAATAGTTGGAGCAGAAAAAAATGCAAACAAACTACTTTATAAAACCACTCACTCTGTAACAATTCATATATTACTTTTGCCAGCGCTAGTGTTGTCTTTTGAGGACTATGTTTATCTTTATTGTTTGTTCCGTTTTTTCCTTTTTTAGCCTGATTCCTAACCCATTGTCCGTCATGTACATTGCAAATAATCTTTCCTAGTTTATCCCTGATTTCCTGTAGACTGTAAGCTCCCTGCAGGCAGAAACAGACATGCACCAAATACCCAATCACTTTTGCTAATGGATAAGGAAAAAGCATGGAAGTGTTTACCTTGGAGGAACAGGTAGCCTGGGGCACAATGAGTCTGCATTTGGATTCTGGGTGTAGTTGGAAGAATTCAAACTATAAACACACAGGAAGGACCCTGGAAGCAGAAGATACACAGTTTGTACCATCTTTCTATATTGTGCCCATATTTCCAGGCAAGCCAGTAAGAAAACCACAATCATTTTATGAAACTGATCCGTAGACTGAAAAAAATCACTCAGATCTAGAACACAGGCCAACAGGCAACCGAGAGACAAAAAGAATGAGCATACTGTCTGAAGTCGAGTTAGGTCCTCTCTTTCTCATTCTCTCTCTAAAAGCTCAAATTCACAACGAAAATGATTGGAACTTTCATTCACTCTATGATTGGTACTTAAGTAATTTGAAGGTTATTTATTATACAAGCTTGGTATTTTCAACCCAGCCTTGCAAATAACTTTTTAAAATCTGGCATATCATTTCATAGGCAGATAAAATTGGCAGCGGGCTGCCTCCAATTTCCTTTCATTTGGTGTTTAACACTTAAACCACAAATCTGAAAAGGGGGCTCAGAACAAAGTACTTCAGTTACACAAATGTTTGGTACAACTTACAGCTATCCCACTGGTAGCCACAGGCAATCCAAGCAGAAGCTTGCGGGTCTCTGTCTAGGACTGGATGTGCCCATGTGCACAGAGCTCTCTGACCCCTATATGACCCTGCCTGCAAGCCCTAAATGTCTGCTGTCTATACTCTCTATGGAAGACCACTAACCAGCAGTGAGCAGAGAACAGCTAGAGTTTCAGGTAAATCCAGATAAACCTGAATGAAACTGAACAAGCTCAAGAGATAATGTTTATGGCCTTTTCCACACAAGAGGCTCCCACAAAGAAGGACAATCTCCGTGTTTCCAATGTCAGGGTAAGGTGTCTCACATAGGTCTGCACAGGTTAGCCCAGCATGGTTCCCAGGCTCAGGGGGACAAGCCCGTCTCTCGGTGCCTACCACTGTTGTCTGCAAAGAGCTGGACGTCTTCGAGGGTATTGAGCTGCTCTTCAGGACAGCTGGATACACAGAGGGCAGTGGAACCAAGCCTCCCATCCTTGACTTGCAGATTGCAGGAATTCGTGAAGAACACGTGCCTAGGAGACAGAGGAAACAGGAGAGCATCTTAGAGGATGTCCTCTCGTTGGAATTAACTGTGGTTCTTACAAAAATATGCACATACTATCAAATGGAAATAACTAAGCAAACTTTTGTAATCAAACGTTTCAGCATAATTTAATGTATATTATGCTTCCTTGGGGTCATCTAGAGAGTCACACAGCTTAAGAACCACACTCAAATGTCAACAAAACTTCCCTTTTCCAGATTCAGCATTTTCTAAGGGATAACACTAAGGAATTATCTGAGGGAGTCACGAAACTGGGGCTAGCAGTGGCAGCTCCCAGACCCATGCCCAACGCCTCCCCAGGTTGCTGGGATCAGAGGGAGGCCTGAGGAAGAGCCCTGTAGGTGGCCCTCTAGGGGAGGGATGGAGACGTGTGCGTGTGTGCATGCGTGCATGTGTATGGAAGGGGAGTCCCAGAAGCTTTTTTTCTCTCCAGCTGGGGGTGAGAGAAAGGGAAGCGGTACAACAGGAGATAGGGGAACAGATTTCCTGGGTGTATGATAAATATATACTTTAAGTAATTTTTAACTGTGGTATAATACACATAACAATTTACCATTTTAACCATTTTAAGTGTACAGTGCAGTGGCACTAAGTATGTACATATTGTTATGCAACCACCACCCACTCATAGAACTCTTTTCATCTTGCAAAACTGGAACTCCCCACTGCCCCCCACCCCAGCTCCTAGCAACCACCCTTCTACTTTCTGTCCCTACGAATGTGGCTACTCTAGATACCTCACATAAGTGGTATCGTAAAATGTTTTTCTCTTTGCAGCTGGTTTATTTCACTTAGCATATCCTCAAAGTTCATCCGTATCGTAACATGTGTCAGAACTTCCTTGCTTTTTAAGGCTGAATAATAACTCATTATATGTATACACTACATTTTGTTTATCCATACATATGTTGATAGACATTTGGATTGTTTCTACTTTTTTGACTATTGAGATTAATGAAATACAGACTTTTCAAAGTAGAATATCAACACTGCATTATGAGTATGATGTGACACAGGAGCATGGGTGCACTTGGGCAGCCCCTTCTTCCTCCTGTCTCTGCAAGTGACACCCACAAGTGCAGGGAGAATGCCCCCAGGTAATCCACACTGTGGAGCACAAAGATTCCCCCTCAGAGGCACCACTCAGGGATAGAAGTGGCCTGGTCTGAGATTTGTATTGGCGACTCTACACTTGACACTCAGGATCTATTTAGAGCCTAAAGATTTCTCTCCTGGGAGCTGCTTTTGATCATCAAATCCCCAAAATTATTGAAAGGCAGTCTCCATCTTAGAAAATCATGGCCAGGGAGTTCTCTCCCTTCAGGGGACTCCCGTCTTTTCTCTCCACTTCTAGGGGGGAAATTTGACTCCACAGTGCTGTGGTCTTTCACATTCCCCATGGAGATCCAGATATTTCCACACTGAAACAATATTGTGGCTGATGTACGCTTGGTAATATATAATTGGATACAAATTGATACTTTTTGATAATAATGGTAACAAAATTTACCATTGGATCCTTAAAACAACCTTGTGAGATGGATCCAATAAACCATACTTAAAAGACTGAAAACTCAGCTCAGAGAGGTTAATAACCTCAAGGTCACACAGCTGAAAAATAGCAGAGGCTGAATTTGATCTTCGGACTGGCTGATTCTAAAACCTGTGTCCCTACAGCCGCACACATGCCTCCCTTTTATGAGCCAGACTCACCAAGTTTTGAATAGGAAAAGTTTCCAGACTCAGAATGACTTAATTTACACAAAGTTAGAAATACAGTATCTCTGTAGGTTGGGGATTTACTTGAACACTTACTTTTTTAGGGTCATGTCCTGCCCTGAAAGAGGAGCCCCTTCTATTGGGGAGTTCTTCTTGCCACACACGTTGCCAAAGCTGTCATAGCCAAAGAGGAGTCTTCCCGTGGCTCCAGCCGCCACCGAGTAGCCCGTGATGAACATCTGGCAAAACCCAGGTGGCACATGAGAGCCTGGCCAGTGTGCTTAAGAACTGGTCCCCACCCCCCATCCCTGAACACTGACATAAAATGAACTCCCGGCATCACTGCACTTCTCTCCCTCAGCAACACGGTCAGTCAGGACACTGCGGCTACTCTGACACTTGCTTTAACGGGTCGGCTAAGAGAACGTTCTGAAACGCTGAAACAGATTCCATCTTCCCACCCTCTTCTCCAAGAGTCTGTCATTCTCTCTTCTGAGCCTAAGATTACCAGGACAGCTCAAATTCTTTTCCCGGAGGTTCTTCTTTTATCTAAGAACACCAGGGTATGCTACTTCTTTCCCTGAGTTTTTATTTATCCATCCATCTGTCCATCCATCCTTCCATCCTCCCTTCCTTTCCTTTCTCCCTCCATTCCATCTTCCCTTTCTTCTTTCCACTCTGAGTTTCCTTCCTTCCCTCTCTTCCTTCGGCCTCCCCTTCTCTCTTCCTTTTTCTTTTAGCCTTATAGAGGACTGACCCTCAAGGGTTGAGACAAGTTGATATGTACTAAAATACCATTTATAATAAGTGTGAAAATGGGGTTTTGGAAAATGCTTAAATACACAAAATAAAGAACCTCAGGAATCTGCGAGACAAGAACATCTTGCAATTTATTAGTCACTCTTATCCAATTTTATAATGAATGTGGAATATTTGAAATTTCAGCTCAAAATTTCAGTTCCGTTAATATGCCTGACACACCTACCAAGAAGTATTTATCTTCCCCTAACACAAACTTAATGTTGTAAATTCCCCGATATATGCATAGAATACTATTAATCCTCCCAGTACTGATAGGATTATTCCAGGAGAAAGGATATAGTACACAAGTCAATAAAATATAGTATTGATACCATATTCCTAAGGCACATTGTCCCAAAGTCAAATATATTTCAGATCTTCTGCATTATTAATCTAGAAATCAATAACAGTCTTCAAGTACCCAGGTGTGCCAGAGACTGTTACTCCGGGACAGAAAGATGAACAAAATCAAATTCTTGTCCCCAAGGAACTTGCCTAGAAGACAAGCAGGACATTTAACTTGCAGACATTCCTGGAAGAAGGCCCCCCGCACCCCGAGCACCTCCACAGTCTCATGGCAGATTCCAGGGTTGAGTGAGTCATCTTTGCTGGTGAACAGACCCCTCAGCCTTCACTTCCAGGCTGTGACTGTGGGTGTGACTGTACACCCATGTGGCTGGCACAGCTGACCCAACTCCAGCACACTCTCCCCCTGCCCTTCCGACATGGAGTGTGGTGGGATCCTGATTGGGATGGGACTTGGAAGGAGGAAAGGGACCCCAGGCTTCTGCCCAGTCCACCAGAGATCTAATAATGAAGTGATACTTTCCACTTACCAGAATTCATGTTACTGTCTCCCATGGGAAACTCACGGGAGGAGTAGAAGGTTTTGGGGGGATGAGCGGGAGAGGATTTTGGTAATCCTAAGTCCCTGCCATACTATACTTATTTAAATCATCAAAACTTGGTTTCAATTTCAAACACACAATTTCAATTCCATGTGGCAGGTGATTCAGTAGGTGTGTGTACAAGGTAGGTGTGGCTACCGAGGAGGTGCCCTTGGGGATGGTGCTGGGGGTGGTGGTGGGGGGAATGGAGTCTTGAAGACTAGTAGGAAAGAGTGAGGTGGGAGAGGTAAGCAGAGGCCGAGATGGTCCAGACTTTGAGACATTGTTTTCTATGTGTCTTATGCACATATAAACAAAGGCTGGCATTCTTTCTATCTGCAAAAGACCATCCCTGTTTACAATTCTTGACCCTGGACCCAGACCTCCTTTGTCCAGCCCTCACCCCAGGCAGCACCACCAGTAATAATCCTGTCTAGCAGGTCACCAAGGTCAAGATGCCACAAGACCAGAAAAACTACATAGCAGAGGCAGAAAAAAAAAAAACACTCCTTGTTCTGTTTTAAATATCTGTGGTTTAAAAATGTTGCCGAAGATACTAAAAGGCAGTCAGCTAAGGACTCTCATCCAAATTTAATGTAGTAAGGAGAACAGGCATACTGAAACTTTCAGGTTTATTTTGAAAATGACATGTAATTTTAGAGCAGTTGGCAGCTCTGTGCCACCTCTCGGATGGTTCATAACCTTTCAGGCTATGATGTCCCCAGACGGCCATTGGGCTGGGAGTTCAGTACTGGGTTTGCTGTACCAGGGGCTAGGGAAGTCCATTAAATATAACAGCCTGAGGTCAAAACTGCCAGGCACAAGGACAGCTGCTCCGTGCATTTATACAATTGCAGACCAGACAGAAGCACCAGCCATCTGCAGGGCATTAAGGAAGAGGTAGTGTAGATGCTCAATTTCTCTCAACTTCTAGAGGAGAGCTCCAAGGGCCACGATACAGGCAACACAGAACATATGGTTATATCTTTCAGGCCCAACCTTCTACTGTGCCTGTAACCATGTCTGTCCATGTGAAACCAGTCGGGAAAGTTAACAAGTGAATGAGTCTTTTTTAAAGAAAGAGGAACAAATATGATATTTTAGGGTCTATTCCAATTTAAATCTGTTCAACAAAGGTAATTAGTCTCTTGTAGCTATTATCAGGCTTTATAAATTAATCATTTACCAGGTAGCAAACACATGTCCCAATCTGGAATGGATAATTTCATGAACATGGTCTTTGAAGAAACTGAGGCTTTTTCTGCTTACCTACAATTCTAAAATAAGTATCAAAGCATCAAGATTCAGCTTCTGAGAGACTCTCCCAGGACTAAAATAGCAAAGCCTGATGAGGTCCACCAGCGATCATACATACCTGGGAACTAGGAGGAAAAAAATGGGGAAAATATCATTACCTATCTAACTAGAGGGTTTATATCAAAGGCCTATTTTCTCCATCAGCTGCTAAAGGCAACACACCAAGAGTGCATTTGTTCTGCTCGGCTAAAGTAAGAGTAATTTATTTCTAGACTCACCCTGGATTTTCCTGTGTTAGAGGAACAGCAAACACTTGAGAAACATTTTAATTTGGGGGGCTGAGATGGTAAAAAACAAAACAAAACAACTTGCACCAGGTGAGCTGAGATAAGAGATCACACATGGGCTATTGAAATACCATTGAAAAGAGTAATTCTCATTTCCTTATGGGACCTTCTCTTAGAAGGAGGCCTGCAACACGACAGCCGCTCCACTGAGCCAGCCTGAAGGCTGAGACACCTGACAAGAATTCCCCAGGACTGATGTCTATTCTGCCACCACAGCAGGTGTCTCTCACTGCAGCACCAACTTTCACCTGGTACCCCCACGGGCCTTGACTTCCCCAGGAACGGCCCTAAGCACGCGATTTACATTTGGGGCAGTTATTTGAGGGTACACACCCCGGCACCCACACTTACCAAACCCGTCCAAAAGAGAAAGAACAGGAACAACCACTGCAGATCTGTGCACTTCCTATAAATCTGAGGCCGCCACTCTCTTTGGCCGGGGCTTCTCTCTGCAGAAACCTTCCAGAAAAAGAGGGGAGAAAGTTGAAGAGAATGAAGCACTATACGGGTCCCAACCTGGAAATGGAACCCAAACTGGCTTGAAGACTGCTTAAAGTAACTTTTTGTTTGTTTGCTTTGGGCCGTGGCCGCCCGGAGCTCTCCTGGAGCTTGGAAACACCAGCTCGAGCGGGGCGGATGTGAAGTTCCCAGGCGCCAAGTCCGCACCTGGCGGGGCACCTGAAGGGGGTGCCCACGCCGCAGCACCGCATTGGGGTCCGAGGTCCGGCCGGGGCGGAATCTGCGCGGGTTGCGGGAGGCGGAGGCGGAGGCGGAGGCGTGCGTGCAGCAGGGGCGCGACCCGCCTCCCCCCGGGGGCCTACGCCTGGCCCCTTCCCCCGCGGCGAATACGCACCAGGTGCGTGGCGCCGAGGCACCGCATCCTGCGCTCGGGGCCGGGACTGACGGCCGACGCAGCGCCCCCGGTGGCCGAGCCCGGACGCGGGAAGGGGCGCAGCGCCTCCAGGCGGCCGCCTCCCAGCGCCGCCAGCTCGGCTCGCGGCCCACACCTGCCTGGGCGGGTCAGGAGCCCTTACCTGTTCGGGAGGGAAGGTCCGGCCTCTTCCCCCACCCCACGCCGCTCCCCCCGTCCCCGGGACACCTGCCTCTCCTATGGCAGCGCGGACGGGCCCCAGGAGGGTCCGGGCCGCGGCCTCCTTTAGCGGGTGCCCCCCACCCACGCCCCCAGCTCTGAGCAGGAAGTAAGACGTCTCAGCCAATCTGTTCCGAGCGGTGAGGCCAGGTGTGGCTTTGCAGTACGAGCCACAGCGAACAGGTGAGTAGCGCTCACCGGTGCCAGATTCTATTTTACTGCTTGACAAGCATTATTAAATAATCCACACGGCAGACACTAGTGTTATCCCTAATCTGCAGGTGAGGGAAACGGAGGCGCAGGACAGCGTTGGTGTCACTCGCGGAGGAGACAGAATGTAGGACGAAACGTTGAATCCAGACACTCCAGGAGACGCTCTCAAGGTGGGGCTCCGCAGACGCTTGTGCGCCTCTCACTCGGCTGCCGCTTGCACCAGGACTGTGGCCCCTGATGGCTCCCACAGTCTGTCCCGGAAAAGCCCAAGTCTCTGGAGGAACGCGGGGGGTGGTAGGAAGAAACCCGGGGTGGGGGGGGGTGCTGAAGATGACCCTAATCTGCGAGTGTGGCAGGTGGGGCGGGGCGGGAGGAAAGGCTGAGAAGGGAGGTGGGAAGAAAGGATTTGATGTGCTGAGGTTCTGCTCTGCTCTCCTATGTTGCCTTGGGACAGTTGCCCGGATCTTCACGATGGAAATTCTAGTGGGATTAAAACAGCTGCAGACGGACCCCTTCTCCCCATTCACTACCTTCCCCGCAAACACACACGCACCCCCAGGGCTGCTGGGTGACTGTTTCCTTGCCATACCGCTTCTCCCCTGAGGGTGGAGACATCTAGCTGGAAGAATATTCATCAGAGTAGCTGAAAGGCAGGGGATCAGGAACTCACACGCCAAATAACTAGACATCTGAGGAGTACAATTACTATAAAAAGACCACAACTGAGAAACTATCATCTGAAACTGAGTTATTAGAGCTGATGGACCAAGGTTTTTAAATAAGCTTTTAAATATATTTAAGAAGATGAGGGATGACAATAGCAATATGAATCAGGTAAAAATAAAACTAAAATGAACAAAAATATTAAGCATGAAAAATGGAATAGTTGGAGTGAATTTTCACTGATGCTATTTATTAATAATGTAGGATAAATAGTAGAAGAGATGAAGCTAAAGAGGAATTCGTAGTTGGAAGAGCAGTTTCAACACTCCAGAGGCAGCAGGAAAAGGTTAAAAAATAAGGCAGCTTATTTTAAAATTTTCTAGTTAATATTAAAGATAAAACTAAAACAGAAAAAAATGACATAAAAATGGAGAGGAGGAAATATTGACACATAACATAAATTTTAAGTTTGAAAGGAAGAAATACATCTCAAATAGAAAGGGCAAGTCTCAAGCCACATATGTGTGTATATATATATTTCGAATACCTTTATTGTTTGTTTTAGGAATTTCCTAAAAATCCATTTACTGGAGCAGTAGACCAGCTACCAATAAGCTTTCATCAGGGTAACAGCTCCCCATCAGAACCACAGTTATCACATGACTGTACCATTCAAGTCTCTCTTCAAACCCTCCCTTACTGCATCCATCAATTGTCAATTATCTGAAAACCTTGCCTAATGGGTCTCACTGCATTGAAAGACCCATCTTATCCAGACCCTAAAAAAAAATCAATAAATATCCTATCTTAAAACACATCGTATAGGTGAATATTCATACATTCACAATAATACTAAGTAAAAATAAATCCTCATCAATTGCCTTTAGAAGATTCTGGGTGCAAACTCATTTTGAAAGCTGGTAAATAAAGGGAAAGAATCAAGCACATAACCTGCTTCTCCTATATAAATTAAGGTAATTCTATAACTAATGAAGGAGGTTTCTGGCTTGTAAGAGTAGAAGGAATGATAGAATTTATGGCATCACAGTTTTCCAAACATCACCAAAAAGGGACAATGAGACATTAACGACATCCCAGTGAAGAACACATTGTGAAGTAGTTATTACAGGGAAGTGGATGGAGGTGTAAGGGAAACAAAATTGACCAGCAGTTGTTAATTGCTGATGTTGGGGGAAGTGTACATCATGTTGGGAGGTTCACTGATTTTTTTTTTTTTAATTTCGTGTGCATGAAACATGTGGACAGTACAGCCACCAGGCTCCCTTCCTAAATGTGATCATTGGAACACAGCTCCTCAAGCCCCAGGGAACTTTCAGTTTGGTCAAAAAGAATTTTTTGTTACAAAAGGTTATATATGTTAAATTACCTTAGTTACATATACATGACATTAGTTATATATATTGTTTTGTATATATCATATATCACCTAATAAAGCTGTATATAGTATATATATGTTACATATACAACAGCTCTAAGTTATAAGACGTAATAATATAATCACCCTGAACCCATTTCCCATTTTAAGAACTGGAACATCACCATAACGTTTCTCCTGAATACAACCCTGCCAAACTTTTAATCTCACAGCTAATCATGGTTTGGTTCTGAATTTTGTTTATCGATCCCTTGCTTAAACACTCTTATTTCACATTATCTTATTCCTTAAATAATATAATTTAGTTTGCTTTTTAGGAGATGCTATAAAAATGGTGGTATATGGTATAAAGTTTATCTGGAACTTTTTCCACTTATTTTTTTTTCATGGTTGGTTTGAAAATTGAGGCTCGTCCTTCATAGACTTAACCAAACTCTTTAACCAGAGACTTTCTGACTTAATATAGAAGCACAAAGCAATCAATTTTGTTGCACATAGATGCTTGCACTGCTAGGGGCTGACTGCTGGGTCAAATTTCTTGGCTTTCCTTTATCCATTTCCATTCAGCATAATTGTAATATCATTTGTATAGCAATCAGATTTCTTATCTCCTAGGTGTCTACATTGGTGCAGAGCAAAGCCCTGTGAATGATCTCAAGACACTTCCTACTTTACTTTGCCAAGTTGAGTTTTGAGAATTCCTCGTGTAGTTTAGATACAAGTCCTCTACCAGTTATGTCAGGGGTCCCCAACCCCCAGGGCTGTGGACTGGTACCAGTCTGTGGCCTGTTAGGACTGGGCTGCACAGCAGGAGGTAAGCAGCGGGTGAGCAAAGAAAGTTTCATGTGTTTGTAGCCGCTCCCCAGCACTAGTATCACCACCTTAGCTCCACCTCAGATCATTAGGCATTAGATTTTATAGGAGTACCAGTCCCTGGAGCCAAAAAAGTTGGGGACCATTGAGTTATGTGATTGGCAAATATTTTCTTCCAGTCATTCTTAGCCCAAACTGCCATCACCATCTCTCTGCTTCCACACTTGCCCTTCTGTAATCTCCCACACACAGCTGGAACAATCTATTTAAACATAAATTAGGTCATTACCTCTCTGCTCAAAGTTCCTCCGCTGGCTCCCACCCTTCTCAGATTAAATGCTGATTCCTTGACACGAATTACAGAATGTGTCTGGCCACATCCCAGAGTTTTTGTAAGACTTTCTAAGGGTCATGTTAAACAGAGCTGAATCGTGCTGGAGGCCAAATTTTAAAGAAGAGTTATCACATTGTCTCAAAGAAATGTCTGAAGGCTTTGTTTTGTTTTGTTTTAATGCCTACAGCACCTGGTCTTCCTAGGTGGTCTCCCATCCAAGTACTAACCAGGCCCGAACCTGCTTAGCTTCCGAGATCAAATGAGATTGGGCACGTTCAGGGTGGCATGGCTGTCGACAGGCTTGTAATGTTTTTGAAATATGTATTAAATCATTGAAACCCTTAGTTAAAAAAAAATCTACCAAACATGTTCTCTATACATAGGTCTCTTTCCCGACTACAGCCCTCAGGAAGCAGTGCTTGAAGTCTTCGCTCAAGTCAAACATCCCCTCTTCTATGATGCCTTCTCTCTACTGGCTTTCTAATCTACCCTCAGTCTCAACACCCCACAGACAAAATGGTTCTCTCATGTTTCCTTAGTTCTGTGTTCACACGTAGTGACTGAATGCATATCTGTGAAACCTGTGTCTGCCTTACAGTACTGCTGTGGAAGGGACAAGTCTATTTAATCACTTAAAAAATATGCATATATACTGCATCTAATCAATTCAAAACCTCTATTTTTTCACATTTTAAAAACTGAAATTGGGATAACTTAAGTGATGTAATTAGAAAGCATAGTTTATCAGTGTTTTTTTCTTGGTAGTACATAAAATAATGAATGGTACCTTGAAATTTATACTTACAGTTGATTAAATATGGAATATAAATCCTGTGAGTTTATATTCCTCTGTCTTCACTAGCAAAAGTTTAATGCAGCATTCCACAAGACGGTTCATTATTTTTGCCATATTACACTTAAATATAAATTGAGTTGGGTGTGGGCATCACTTCCTCGCTTCCAAACTGAAGACCTTATCACATGGGTGAAAAGGCTCCAGAGACTGCAAAGCATGACACATATGTTGGGTAATTTTGCACATTTGACAATTGCTAATTAATATAAGTAACTGACACTCTACGTCCTGGCCAGACCATTCCAAGGGCCCAGGGGACAAATCTGGGGCCAAGATACACGCCCCCTTTCTCACCCGGAGCGAGTCCCTCCCTACGTCACAGGCACCGAACAGAGACTCGCTTCCAAAGGCCCCTTCCGAGCATGCGTGGGGAGTAAGGCGCAGGCGCGGCGCATCCTGCGCAGGCGCGGCGCATCCTGCGCATGCGCGGAAAACAGGGCCGCACTAGGGCTCCCGTGCGGGGTCGCGCAGTGCCGGCTGACCCGCCAGCGTCCGGCATGACGAGTTGCGGTCTCGCTGCTGCCTCCGCCTCACTCCAGCGCTATGGAATGCCTGCGGAGCTTGCCCCGGCTCCTGTCGTGCGCGGCGGGGCTGCCCCGGCACCCCCTGTGTGCTGTGGCTTGCGGCATGACTCCGCGCGCCGCTGGACTACTCGGAGGGAGCCGGGCCGCGCCGCTGTGCAGAACCAGTCGGCCCCGCCTGCCAGGTACTGCCCCCCAGCCCTCCCCGTCGCCCCTCCGCCCCGCGGCGCTGGGACGCCGGCCCCTCACCGCCCACCCGACCCGCGTGGCCGAAGCCGCCCCGCACCGCGTCCTCAGCCTCGGTCTTCGGGTCTGCACCTGGAGCAGCCTGGGGCGCCACCGTTCGGAACGCGGCCCTGCTGGGATCCGACCGCCCGGCGCTGTCCTCCTCGCCGCCCCTTGTGCAGATCTCCCCGCCCGGGTGCTCTGGTGAGGTTTTTAAAAACCTGTATAACTTTCAGTCGTACTCAGTTCTGAAGATTGCGTTTATCCATCTGAAATATTTAAGTATTAGTTTTGTCGTCCCTGTGTTTTGCCTCTTTCTTGTGGAAACAGTTATATATTTGTATAGTTGCCCAGGTAAGGAGTGGAAACGCGCCTGGAAGTGAGACTTCGCAGTAAGTTGCTCTGAGAAAGATCTGACTTTGTTTTCAGGTCCTGTGCAACGAGCCAGACAGAGGGATCAGATTGAGGCGGGGCAGGAGGAATCTGACTTATTTTTTTCACCAAACGATGAAGCACGACGATACGTTAACATTTTCACAAATGTGAAAATATGGGTACTCATATTGCTCAGAAATAAAAGGCATTAAAATGTATGGCTTCTCAATATTGTGCTGTCCTCAGATGTGTTCTTAGTTGTGCTCTCAAAAGCCTCCCAAAGTAATCACTGTATTCACCTCCTTCCCCATACTCGGTGGTGAGTTTTTCTGAATTGGGTTCACCCCGTAGTCCCTCCTTTGATAATGCTTGCAGACCCAGGTTGAGCCCATCTTATGTGTTAGGACAAACATTGAGATTTCAGAATCTTTATCCAGACAGTGCTTTAACTTGTGACTGACTAGCAAATGCTGATTCTAGCACTGACGTTTATCTCTATTCAGATGGCTCTTAGTTTGTATTTTGTAAAGGGGAAACAAACTTCAGGTGCTAACAAATTACATGAGTCATTAAATGTAAGTAATGAGAAAGATTAAAGTCAGAAGTAGGAATATATCTGAATGTTCTGTGGAGTTAGGACTACTTTGGAAGCATAAAATAATTGGTAATATTTTTACATCTACCCATTCCTCTTGTGTTTATTTTTTGTCACATATTAAAATTTACTTGGCTATACTTCGGAGCTCACTTCAACTCAGTCTAATCATGTTTTAACTTTATTTCCTAATAAGGTCATTTTGGTTCAGTGGAGTCCACATTCCAGTTGGTTATTTTATAGGTATTAACTATAAAGTGTATAGTATATCTGTGCAAAAGAAGTTAATACTTAGAAGTCTGTAGGTCAAGCAAATAATTCTGATATTGGAATGCTGAAAGGTCAGGTGGTACTTGAGATCTATGTTTTTTAAAATATATCTGCCAATCTAATTTGCATGAAGAGCCTTTTTAAATCATGTAGAAAAGAATGGGCATTTTAATCTCAGAATGTTGTCGTACATTTGTTTATCCAACTCTGAGATACCAATAATAATTAGAAAAAGAGTGGTTTGAATCCATAAATTATTCTAATGCCTAACTTAAGCCATTACTTCTAAAAATCATTCCCTGTCAAACCTAATGTAATCATCTGCAAATATTAAAATTAAAAACTAAAAGTGTTTCTTCTTTTTTCTCTAGGAAAAAGTTTCAAAAATTAGTAAAATAGTCTGAAGATCTCTGCATACTATGAGAGATGGATCTTAGCTATATGTGAAAAACAAGCATATGATCACAGGGTATTCTCTAATTCATTCTTCAGGTGAAATGCATCGGTTTATAACTTCTGAAGTCTCTCAAGCCACTTTAGCCAGTGTAGCCCCAGTTTTTACTGTGGTGAGTATGTATGGTATGTTTGATAACTTACAGAAAGTACTTCTACTTTTCTAAGTTAACAGGGTTATATTGATGGGCCACAATATTATTTTTTGTTTTATAATGAATCATTATACTTAAAAGTCAGGTTGTCTTTGTGTTTTGCTTATTAGCTGGTGACCTGGGTTGCCAGTTAGATTTGCTTTACAGCACTCTTGAAACTGCTAATGCTTATCAAACTATTTAATATTAGAACAGGTCATTCAAACTACAGTTCAGAGCTTCCTACTTGAATATAGGCAGACCTTGGAGATATTGCAGGGTTAGTTCCAGATAACTGCAACAAAGCAAGTATCTCAATAAAGTGAATCGAAATCTTTTTGCTGGTAGAGGGCCTTGCCTTCAGTATGTAAAAAATACGACATCTGTGAATAGCAATAAAGCAAAGCACAGTAAAACAAGATATGCCTGTACTCAGGATTTTCCCTTGCATGTATAAGTTCTTGAAGGCTATTAGCCATAGAGGGGCTTGAAACCATGCCATGTATGCAATGTAAAATATGAAGAATCATTTTGAAGGCAGCACAGTGTACATGCTTTGAAGGGTCATGATCTCTGCAATTTCTGTGAAATTGCTCAGGGGAAAAAATGAATAAAATAAGTAATGTGTATCACACACAATATTTAGAGAGAGAGAAACAAGGCCATTGGGGGAAAATGTTAGAGTGATTCTAGGTGAAAGTTACATGGTAATTGGTTATAATATTTTTGCAGCATTTTTGTAGGCTTTCAAATTTTTCAAAAAGTTTAAGAAAATAATTGTTTGCTGAGCCAGAATTCCTCAATTCAGAGCTCAGCTCCGCCTCTTACTACTAACTGGGTGGACTTGGGCAGGTTATAACATATTTGTGCCTTTGTTTTCTCATATGTAAACTGGGGAAAATAGAACCTACTGTATAGAATTGTGGTGAGGTTTAAATTAACTCACGTACCTAAAGCCCTTAAAAGAGTGTCTCACCCATGGTATGCATTTAAGATGTTAGCCATTATCATCATTATTTTTTAGACTTAATAACATAAGAACTCTTCTATATAAACTATACAGAACAAGATAACCCCCAGAATTGCATGTAAAAGTTATTACTTTTTCAGTGCTTTGAAAGAGTTGGCCAGTTTAAACAAGAATACAAAATCAGATGATAAATATTGAAAATATAGGTTCTTTGCAGGTGAAATCATTGGCTTACCAGTAACACTTAAGAAAATCAGTTGATGCTGTTTGACATCAATTTCCTAAAATGATGACAGTTTAGAAAGTGAGCTAATTAGCTCACTTTTGGTAATGTGAGTTACATTGCTATGTAAACATTTTAAGAAATAGTGTCATCTTTTTTAATCAATTCTCATTAAAAATGACAAATATTGAGATATAAAAATATTCGGTATGTATTAAGTTTAAAGTGGAGGAGAGACTGCAAAGAAGTGAATAGAAAAAAGTCTGGAATGACAGTCAATAAAATATTAGCATGGTTTTCTCTAAAATATGTCATTTCCAGTAAATAGTTCTACTTATCTTGATATTCAGATTTTCTGCAGCAAATACATATTTGTGAAGTAAATTTAAGGAGGAAAGCTAGTCTGTATTACGGAAAATAGAAAGCTTCCTTTGATGAAAATTTCCCTGTCACACTGATACTTTGTGGTAGTCGTTACATATTTATATTGATCTTATTTTTACTTATTCTATATATGGTGGGCATTTATTATGTTATTAACACAGCATGCATGTGTTTCCATGGTAATAATACAGGACTTGTACCTTCCAACTATATTTCAGAGTGTATCTTTCTCAAATGCATGTTTAATAGTAATTAGTACAGCCCAGTACATGGTGATTTATTAAATATTACTTGACATCCTCAAACTTGACTATGGTCAGGTATTACAGAAAAGTATTCTCTCTGCTTTACAGGAAATAAATACATTTTCTGCATTGTATCCTCTCTCCAAACTATCAGAAGAGGCCTTTTCTGTAAATCTTTATTGGTTCGGCATTGCCCACCAGAGAGACTTCTTAGCCTCCAGTAGATACTTAGATTCATAAGATAAGCCACAGTTGGTACCCGTCTATTCAGAAAAATAAAAGAATGCAGAAGGGTAGCATCAGGTGTTTCCTCTTCAAGAGAAATCCATGCAGCCATCCAGAGGCTGCTCTGTGATAGCTCAGGTGCAAGGAGATGATATTCTCAAAGATGAAGTCCACCTTGGCTTAGAATCCCCATGCCCTCTAGTGCCAGTATCTCTTGTCACCGTCTCAGAGGCACATCCAGTACTCCCACAAGGAACATGGCCAGTTACAAGAGCATTCACATGGCTTCCCACCAGATATCTATAATTCGCTCACTGGCCTTCTAATCCAATGCAGTCTACCAGTCGTTGGGCATTTTTTACCGTACACAGTGTTACCTAGTAACACAACTGATACTCCTTTATCACATTTCCAAGGGAACCAAGATAGAAACTGAATTCAAGTCAAATTTGTCGTAGCAAAGGAAAAAGATTTTTTATAATCTTTAACTCAAAACTGAATTTAACCTAAAGATGGGCAGTTATGATTTATATCTGCATTTCAGTATTTAGGAGATATCATAGTAGCATATGGTATGTTATAAGTAGCATACTTAGAGGAAATAATATTTTGTTCTTACTCTCCTCAGACAAAATTTGACAAAGAAGGAAATGTTACTTCTTTTGGTAAGTATCAGTAAGTTTTTCTAAGTCACCTTTTTAAATCATACTGTGAGTATATGGGTGTGTAAATGAAGGAGGAGATCTTTCTTCAGCATTGTCCATCAGTCCTCATTGGAAGTGGCCGTACCTGGACTATGCATATTCTCCCAGATTTTTTTTTCCCCGTCAGGAGCCACATTCACTCTAATGTGATGTTAGGCATATTGGAACACGGAGAAACACTCTTCCCTTACGTTTCTCCTCTTCAGTCCTCCTTTCGCTGCCCTAGTCCTCATATTCATCTCCTGCACCGTGTTTAAGGTGTCACATAAAACCACCGACATTGCAGTGGCAGTGGTTGACTGAAGACAGGAGGGGCAGGGCACTGGGTGGCAGTCAGATGGAACACTGCCAGCAGTTGCTGTAATTGAAACTGAGCATTACTCTATTGTCTGACTTCAGATGCAAGTTTCAGTTCACTTCCAATTCCATGATTCTATTTCTGCTATTGCTGATATCCTAGTGAAATATTTTGGGTGTTTTTTTGCTCAGTATCTCCTTCATAAGATTGTTCTATATAGAGCTCTATCACAGATGTGGTTTGACGTTACAAGTACAGATAATACTATAATCAGTATCATTTTTGGAGTTTATTATGCTCTCTCTTAGGTAATTTAATTTTTAGGTTGGGGAATCTAGTGTGGTAACTGACTTTATTTTCTCATTTTGTGTTAGTCTAAGAAGAAAGAAGATTGAACTTATCTCTTCACAGATTTAAAATATGATGATGTAGTGAGAAAAACAAAATGTAGTAATGTACAATTCATATTAAAAAAAAAAGGTGACCTGTCTCCAGAGCTAGAAATTGATATTGAAGGTTTCTAACAATGTATAACTATGGTTTTTATATTCGTCTCAAGGGACTTCTAAGTACAGAGAAATTTTATGAAGTATGGGTAATAGGAGAAAGTAGAGTTTGACCAGATTTAGCATGAGTCTGTTTTTGAAGTAAAAGTGATTATTAAAAAGACTCATTTTAGCTTTTGTTTCTGGTAATAATAGAAAATTCTCTGGATGGGATGATGTGTTCCAGCATGAAAAATCTCTTCAATTGATTAGCCCTTTTATTGAAAATATTTTTTTTCTAGAAAGAAAGAAAACTGACTTACATCAAGAATTAGGTCTTCAAGCCAGAGATTTGAGGTTTCAGCATTTAATGAGCATCACCACCAGAAACAATAGGATTATCATGAGAATGGAGGTAAAGAGTTTTATTTCATCTACATTTCTCCACAGCAGTCTTATGAAAGTTATGCCCATTGGCTAGTGGTTACCAGAGGACTGTAGGCTATTACTAGTGGGGCGGGGGAGGTAGACTGGGTAAAGGGGGTCAAACATAGGGTTTAGGGGGAGGGTGAAGTGGGTAAATGGGATCAAATATATTGTAGATGAAGGAAACTGAATTTTGGGTGGTAAACACACAATAGAATATACAGATGTCGAATAATAATGTACACCTGAAAATTATATAATTGTGTCAGCCAATGTTACCCCAATAAACATAATTAAAAATTAAAAAGAAAGTTATGCCCTAGCTATTTTGGTCAACACCTAGATTAAAAGTAGTTTTGTAACTAAAAGAGCTATGTAAAACAAGATATTTTATAACATGTTCTTAGGAGTAGAATTCATTTTATATGGTTACGGACCTATGCTCAGCTGGCATGACATTGCTCTATTCTGTCCTGGAGAAGTTCTGACATGGTCTCCATTCTCACCTTTTGCATTTAGTCTCTGGTTTCTGTAATGATAAGAGAAAGAAATATGATTTATAATAGACATTTTCAGTTGTATACAGTTATGTGTGATTAAACTATCTACCAAAAACATATTCTGGTTTTTCATAGCCCAAGATCTGCTTTAAAGTTTATAATCTTAAGTTAAATTTTTATTTTTATGGTAAGCTTTCTAAAATATATTCGTCTTTCTTGTCTACTTAGAGTACACCAAGTATGACTTTCTCTAATAATTCAGAATTAATATGAACATAAGTTATTATGGTAGGCTAAGTTTAGGGTTCAGAAATAGATGAGGAGACGCAGAGTTCAGTGGTGTTGACCTTGCAGTGGACATGAGATTTGCTTCCTTCAAAAAGCCTTTGATGGCAGGTTTTTGTCCATTTATTTAGAATTAATAAACAATAAAATTAAAAAAATAGAAACTGTCTTCTCCTAAGTGATTTTCTCTAGGAAACATTCTTCACTTTTGTTGTCAGAAGCTAGCCCCCTTTAAAAACGGTATCTCTTTGATGAACAGACAAATGTGTAATAAGCAAATTTAGTAGAATTTTAATCATATAAGTGGTATGTATATAGGTATTCACTGTCTAATTTTTCAGTTTTCTGTATAAATATTATAAATTGGAAAAAAATTTTAAATCTAATTTTTAAATCACTAATACAGTGGCCACAGACTACCTTTTTACTCTTCTATCAGAAGATGCTAGTCTTTCACTTTAGAATTAATTTCTAATTTCTGTGTTGTTTTTTTTTTAATTTAAAATTTTTTTCAGTTACAGTTGACAGTGTTATGAGTTTCAGGAGTACAACGTAGCAATTAGACATTTATATAACTCACAAAGTAATTACTCCATAGCTCTAGCACCCACCTGACACCCATACCTAGCCAGACAATACAATATAATTGACTGTATTCCCTATGCTGTATTTTACATCCCCATAAGTATTCATAACTGGCAATTTATACTTCTTAGTCCCTTTACCTTTTCCACCCATCTCTCGAAGCTACTTCCCATTTAGTGACCATCAAATTGTTCTCTGTATGAGTTTGTTTGTTTGTTTGTTTGTTTTCCTGTTTAGTCTCAGGGCTTTAAATACCTTATTTTTGTTACTTTATTTTTTTTTTTTTTTAATTACAGTTGTCTTTCAATATTATACCAGTTTCAGGTACAGTGTAGTGATTAGACATTTAACTTAAGAAGTGATCCCCCTGTAAGTCTTGCAACCACCTGACACCATACATAGTTATTCAGTATTACTGACTATATTCTTTATGCTGTACTTTACATCCTTGTGACTTTTTTGAAACTACCAATTTGTAGTTTCACCCAACTCCCTAACTGTCTCCCACCTGGCAACCATAGATTTCTATGTATCTATGAGTCTCCTGTTTTATTTCACTCTTTAGATTCCACATTTAAGTGAAATCATATGGTACTTGTCTTTCTCTGACTTGTTACTTAGCACAATACCCTCTAGGTCCATCCATGTGTCTGTCCAGTTTTCCCAGCAGCATTTATTGAATAGATTGTCTACCCCATTATATATTCTTGCCTACTTTCTCATACAGTTATGGACCATATAGGTGTGGGTTTATTTTTGGACTCTCTGTTCTGTTCCATTGTTCTATATATCATGCTGTTTTGATTTCTATAGCTTTGTAGTATAGTTTGATATCAGGTAGCATGATACCTGCAACTTTGTTCTTCTTTCTCAAGATTGCCATGGTTATTTTTTGTGTGTGTGTGGTTCCATATAAATTTATAATTGTTTTTTCTAGCTCTTTGAAAAATGCCATTGGTATTTTGATAGAGATTGCATTGAATCTGTAGATTGCTTTGGGTAGTATGGGCACTTTAATTATGTTCATTCTTCCTATCCATTTATTTGTATCTTGTTTAAAATCTTCAATGTCATAGTTTCCCGAGTACAGGTCATTTACCTCCTTGGTTAAATTTATTCCTGGATATTTTATTCTTTTTGACGCAGTTGTACATGGGATTGTTTACTTAATTTCTCTTTATAATAGTTCATTATTGGTGTATAAAAATGCAACTGATATCCAAATATTAATTTCGTATCCTACTTTATTGATTTCATTCAATAGTTCTAATAGTATTTTGGTGAAATCTGTAGGATTCCCTTTGTATGTAGTATCATGTCATATACAAATAATGACAGGTTTACTTCTTCCTTTCCAGTTTGGGTGCCTTTTCTTTTTCTCATCTGATTGCTGTGGCTAGGACTTCTAAATACTGTGTTAAATAAAAGCGGTAGAAGTGGACATCTTTGTTTTGTTCCTGGTCTTAAGAAGTTTCATCTTTCCCCTGTTGAGTATGGTGTTAGCTGTGGGTCTATCATATGTGGCCTTTATTATATTGAGGTATGTTCCCTCTAGTCCCACTTTGCTGAGTATATTTATCATAAGTGGATGCTGGATTTTGTCAAATGCTTTTTCTGCATCTGTTGATAGATCATTTTTAGACTTCATTTTCTTTAGGTTGTATATCACATTAATTGATTTCAGATATTGAACAAACCTTGTTTCCAGGGAATAAATCATTCTAGATCATGATGTATGATCCTATTAATGTATTGCTGAATTTGGTTTAATAGTACTTTCTTGATTTTTGCATTTATATTCATCAGGGATATTGGCTTATTTTTTTTGTAGTGTCTTTAGGTTTCGTGGTAATGGTGGCCTTTTAAAATGAGGTTGAGAGCTTTCCATCCTCTTGAATTTTTTGGTACACTTAGAGAAGGATAGGTGTTAATTCTTCTTTGAATGTTTGGTAAAATTCACCTGTGAAGCCATCTGGTCCAGGGCTTTTGTGTGTTGGGAGTTTTTTTAGTTACCGATTTGATTTCATCAGTAGTTACTGGCCTGTTCAGATTTCCTGTTTATTCCTGATTCAGCCTGGAAAGATTGTGTTTCTAGGAATTCACACATTTCTTCCAGGTTGTCCAGTTTCCTTTATTTCTGTGGTGTCAGTTGTCACTTTCCTTTCATTTCTGATTTATTTGTGCTTTTTTTTTTTTGATGAGTCTAGCTAAAGGTTTATGAATTTTGTTTTATCTTTTTAAAGAGCCATTTCTTGGTTTTATGGTCTTTTCTATTGTTTTTTTAGACTCTCATTTATTTCCTCTCTGATCTTTATTATTTACTTCCTTGTACTCACTTTGGGCTATGTTTGTTCATCTTATTCTAGCTTCTTTTGTTGTAGGGTTAGATTATTTGAGATGTTTCTTGTTTCTTGAGATAGGCCTGTATTGCTGTAAATTTCCCTCTTGGAACTGATTTGGCTGTGTTCCATAGATTTTTGTGTCATTTTCATTTGGCTCAAGGTATCTTGATTTTTTTCCTAGATCTTGTTAATCCATTCATTGTTAATTAGCTTGTTTTTAGCCTCCATGTGTTTCTATGTTTTTCAGTTTTTTTTATAATTGATTTCTAGTTTTATACCATTCAGATCAGAAGATGCTTGAAACGATTTCGGACTTCTTAAATTTTTTGAGACTAGGGTCTAACGTGTTCTGTCTTGGAAAATGTTTCATGTGCACTTGAAAAGAATGTATATTCTGCTGCTTTAAGGTGAAATGCTTGAAAAATATCAATTAAGTTTGTGTGATCTATGTATCATTTAAGGCCACTGTTTACTTGTTGATTGGGTGATTTATTTATTGATGTCAGTGGGAATGTTAAAGTTCCCTACTGTGACTTTATTACTGTCGATCTATGTCCATCAGTATTTGCTTTATTTATTTAGGTGCTTCTATATTAAGTGTGTAGATGTTTACGAGAGTTATATCCTCTTGTTGGATTAATCCCTTTATCATTATGAAATGCCCGTCTTTGTCTCTTATTACAGCCCTTGTTTTAAAAGCTATTCTGTCTGATATAAGTATTGCTACCTCAGCTTTTTTTGTTTCCATGCGCGTGAAATATTATTTTCCATCCCTTTTCTTTCAGTTTCTGTGTGTCTTTCGATCTGTTGTAGGCAGCATATGTATGGGTTTTGTTTTGTTCTCCATTTAGCCACACCATGTCTTTTGATTGGAGCATTTAATCATTTACATTTAAAGTGGTTATTGATTGGTATATAGTTATTGCTGTTTTATTGTTTTCTGATTGTTTTTGTATTCTGTTTTTTATTCTCTTATTCTCTTACATTTTGATTGCTTTATATAGTGTCTTGTTTAGAGCCTTTCTCTTTATTTGATGTGTATCTCTTTTAGACTTTTGGTTTATGGTTACCATGTGCTTCATATATACCAACCTATGTTTATAGCAGTGTATTGTAAGTTCATGGTTGCTTAAGTTCAAACACATTCCAAAATCATTACCATTTTTATTTTCTAAAAGGTTTCTCTTTTTGTTCTTTTACTTTTGTGTATATTTATGGGTGTCTCTTTATTTTTGTAATTACATATGACCTTTTGCCTTTTAACCTTTGTTCTGACTAGTTGGTTGATACACTGCTTTTACTGTTTGCCTTTGTCAGTGAGAATTTTTTTCCTGTATTTTCTTATTCATATTTTTTGATATTTTCTACTTAAACAAGTCCCTTTAACATTTCTTGTAATATTGGTTTGGTCGTGACGAACTCCTTCAGCTGTTTCTCTCTTGGAAACTATTTCTCCTTCAATTCTAAATAATAGCCTTGCTGGGTAGAGTAATCTTCATTTAGGTTTTTGCTTTTCATCACTTTGAATATTTCTTGCCAATCCCTCTGGCCTGCTGAGTTTGTTTAGAAATCAGCTGACAGTCTTATGAGAGCTCTCTTGTATATAACTAATTGCCTTTCTCTTGCTGCTTTTTAAGGTGTTCTCTTTGTCTTTAACTTTTGGCATTTCATTTATGACCCGTCTTGGTCTGAGCCTCTTTGGGTTCATCTTGTTTGGGACTCTGTGCTTCCTGGTCGGATTTCTTTGCCAGATCAGGGAAATTTTCTGTCATTTCCTCAAATAGGTTTTCAATCCCTTCTCTCTCTTTTTCTGGTACCTCTGTGATGAGAATGTTGGTACACTTGATATTGTCCCAGAGGTCCCTTAAACGATTCTTAATTTTTTAATTCCTTTTTTCTTTTTGCTGTTTGAGTCCTTTCTGATACCTTGTCTTCTAGATTACTGATTCAGTCCTCTGCTTTATCTAATCTACTCTTGACTTCCTCTAATGTATTCTTTATTATTGTAGTCTTCATTTCTGACTGGTTCTTTTTTCTGGTTTTTCTTTAAGTTCTCACTGAGTTTCTGTTCTTCCCCTGTGTTCATTGAACATCCTTATAACCAACATTTGAAACTGTCTGGTAGATTGCTTGTCTCCATTTCATTTAGTCCTTTTTCTGGAGTTTTGTCCCTTCTTTCATTTGGGACATGTTTGTCTCATTTGGGCTGACTGATGCTCCGTGTTTATGTTTCTATATCAAGCAGATCTGCTTTGTTTCACAGCTGGACAGAGCGGCCTTATGTAGAAGGTGGGGCCCCATTTGCAGTCTCACTGCTTACCTGAGCCGGGTGCTCCAGGGTGTCTCTTGTGTGAGTTGTGTGTGCCTTGCCATTGTCGATGAGCCTTGATTGCTGTTGGCATGTCATTGAGTGGGATTGACCCTCAGGCTGACTGGCTGTGAGGGCTGTGACTACAGTGGACAAGCTGTCATGTCAGGACTGACACGAGGGGATAGAAGTTGCTTTAGTGGGACTCTGGTGCCAGCTGAGTCTGACCTTCGGGTGTGTCATTTGTATAGGTTGTAGGGTGGTATTCTGGTGTTATCTGAAGCCTGCCACTGGGTTTGTTGGTTCTAGAGCCTGTGCTTGGCTTGGTGCTGCCTGGTGAGAGCTACAAAGTCATCTACAATTGTTTGCCACTTGTGCTGGGGTTGGAGGCACTTGGAAGAGGCTGTGCAACAAACTAAGGCCAGCTGCCACTAGTGCTGGAATTGGGACCCTTTGGTGAGCCACCACAGTGTGAGCTGAGACCAGCCATCTCTTGTGCCAGGTTTGTGGCTGCTTAGTTGACTGTGTTCCAAGTCAACATGGGCTTCAGCTTATGCCAGGCTTACAGCCACATGGATGGGAGTTATAATGCAAGTTGAAACTGCTTGGTGCTTGTGCTGCTGAGCAAGAGGTACAGTGCACACCGAGGCCAGTACTGCTTGTTTGCGGTTTATGGACCTTTGAATGATTTTAAGATATCAGAGAGAGCTGAGATAGACTGCTTGTGTGTAAAAGCCACTGGAAGCTGCTCAGGCTGGGCATGCAAGTTGGGTGAGGTCTCAGGAAATCACCATGACAGGGTTAATTAGTTTGATGGAGTCTCAGATTTGGCAGCTGCCTGTGCCTGCCAACGGGGTAGGGAGAAAGCTCAACAAAGCAACAGTGGCTACTGCCAGCATTTCTGTCTCCAGAGAGAGTTGTCCTGACTACCGCTTCTCCAGCTTTCACCTTGAAGCTCGTCAGTTCTGTACTTCCCCATATGTCCCTGGTGCTTTATGAATTGCTGCTCATGTGTTGGAACTCAGAGTGAGTCTGTGAGGGAGTAAGTTTGTACACAGGCTTCAGCAGCCCTTTGTCTCAGATGCTATTCCCACTGGTTTTCGTAGCCAGATGTCGTAGGGACTCCTCTTCCTATCACTGGTGCCCTGGGCTGGGGAGCCTGATGTGGGGCTGTGACCCCTTGCTCCTCAGTGGGGACCTCCACTGCTGAGATATCCCCAGTATTATTTTCCTCCCAATTTTGAACAGCCACAACAGGGGGTGGGACCAGCCTATTCTTTCTCTCCATGCCCCCACCCGCACCTGTATCAGTGTGGCTTTTTCCGTGTATTCCTTAGTTATAAGATTTCTGTTTACATAGTCTTCAGGTGGTTCTCAAGAGTGGTGGTTCTATAGTTGTAATTTTGATATGATCATGGGAGGAAATGTGTAGTGTTTAGTTACTCTGCCATCTTGACTGAAAGTCCATAGTGCTCTAAATTAGAGCACTAAAGCTAATTTTTATCTTATTTTAGAATAGCTTAATAGTGATATTTTTAAAAGGTGATATTTTATTTTAAAAAGGAAACTGGTCATATTTTTAAAAGGAAACTTTCCCATTTCAGCCAAAGTAATCACGATAAGCTAAGTCTTTTCTTAAAGTGTACTGAATATGTGACTTTTAAGACCTTACCTTGTTTCCGTTATTGCTATTTTTCTCATGGTTAGCATGGTAGTCATAATACATAATTTATTTAATTCTAGTTCTGTTGAGAGTGAGTTAGAGGTATGAAGACTTACATATGTATTAGGCTTCCTTTCTTGAAAAAAAATACTGTGTCTTGGGGTTTTTTTTTGAAAAACCAAATGAATAGTGATTTGATTTAGGCTTAATCCAAAGTTAAGAGTATTAAATCCTGTTTTTTTGACTTATGTTTTTCCTACAGCTCTACAACTTGCGTATACATATATGCACGTATATATCTGTGTACATTTACATATATGTTCTTTTTTCTTTTCCCCAGTATTTGAAAGCTGTGATAACTCCAGAGTGTCTTCTGATATTGGATTATCGTAATTTAAATCTAGAGCAATGGCTATTCCGGGAACTCCCTTCACAGCTGGCTGGAGAGGGTCAACTTGTCACGTACCCTTTACCTTTTGAGTTTAGAGCTATAGAAGCACTCCTGCAGTATTGGGTAAGCCTGTGTTTATTTAGTTTCTTGAATTTGTTTTGGTTTTAAAATGCTATATAGTAGGAAAACAAGTTGGTATTGGTTTCAGTGGCTCTTGTTATAATTATACTCTCGCCCCAGACAAAAACATCTCTAAAGGTCCTGTATGAAGAGTATACTTAATGTTTAACTTTATGACCCAATCAGATATAGATTTTGAGAGTCATATTATGATATTCATTGAAGCGTATTTCATTTTGGCTACCCTTTGTACAATTTTAATACCTATATTCAGGGGTGATGATACTCGTCTAAATATGATAGAAATGAACACATCAAAAAAGTTTAAATGTATGTTATTCTCTAAATTAAATTGTGTGTATATTGTAAAAGTGCTTACATGTGCTAAACATTATGGCACAAATCATTCATCAAATCATTCTAATACTTTCCAAGTCATTCTTTGCTTTATTTGAGGCAGCTAAATGAAAGCCTCTGAGACCCAGTTTGACATTGGAACCAGGTACGCTTCCTCTAATGACTCTCACGTTAAATTGATGGTCATTGGATGTCTGGCGATCTTGTCAGGCCCTGAACAAGAATGGCCACTGCTTTCCTAGTCCCCCCAAATCTGTCATTATCTTTTCTTTCCTAATAATACTATTAGGATAGTACTATTCGGGAATGCAAGTGTTGGTGCTAGGAGCATGCTAACCAGAGTAGGAAGAGGAGGAGGGTAATGGGGACATGAGGAAGGCAGGGATTGGGTGAACCTGGTATCCTTCTCTTTTGTCTGCCTCATTCTACTGATGGAGTAGGAGATGGTTGTATTCCCTGCTAAGGATAATTGCCTAGTACCAGCCAATGAGTGGTGACTAGTTGGAGCATAGTTACTAAGCAAAAAAAGGGAGAGAGAAAGAAAGAGAAAAGGTGCAAATGATGGTCAGTGGCAGGCTATACAGGCTGAGGGAGCCCTTAGGAGCTCATGCTGAGATAGAGTATATGCTGGAATTTATATCATTAATTTTACTGTGTAATTCAGTTACTGTTGTGCTGTTTACCAGTTGGTATGGAAATAATTCAGTATTTTAACAACTGGTATATCAGTGTATACCTGTTGAATATCAGTTGAGCCTATATTAACCTGAGTTAGAAGTATGCTTTTGGCTTTACAGTGTTTTGTTTTAAAAGTCTAAGTTATGTTTGTTTTCAACATTTTGTTCACAGAAATTTTGAATTCTGTTCTGTTTATATAGAGTGTAGGTATTGTTTACCAAATGTAAAGTTTGTATTTTAACCACAGAATGACAAGTTTTATTTTAATCACTCTTCCATTCTTTCATAACAAGTGTTTGTAAGGGAAGACTCTTGTAAGTGTTAATTCCCTATCAATCTAATGTGAACCTAGTAATAACATGTATGGTTATCTTTTAACCGAAGAGAACAAGTTTTTGAATCATCTGAAATAGGCATTCCAGCAGTGACTGTGTTTTGAAATGTTACCAGCTGTCCTAACTATTCTACATTTCTGTATTTAATCTGAAGATTCCCTGACCCTGAGTATTCTAAAAAGATTGTTTTAATTCTTATGAAAGGTCATGTTGTTATCTAGATCAGCACCCTTCAGGGGAAACTGAGCATTTTGCATCCACTGATCCTTGACACGTTGGAAGCTTTAGTGGATCCCAAACACTCTTCTGTAGACAGAAGCAAACTGCATATCTTACTACAAAACAGCAAAAGGTAAATAAATGTCAGTAATTGAGACTCAAATATCTTTAACTTCTCTTTTCATAGTTTTAACAGCAAAATGTTTAGCATAAATTCAGATATAAAAGTAATGTGATGATTACCTATTTTTAAAATGCCAGCAAATCTTGCAAATGGTAATGACTACTCTCAGTGCCTTCAGAGCATGGAAGTAGCCAGAAGGGGCACACAGTAATATCTCTGAAAAGTTATTTTGCATGAAGTGCTATAGATCTATCATGCAGCTTTGGCTTGGTAGTTGATTCCTAATCTGCATGGTAAATATCAAACTATTTTTTTACAAATGAGTGTTTACCATGAATATATGTGTGGATCTACTTAATAAGGTACCCTAAAAAGGCACTATTCTTACAGTGACATGATGTTATAAGTTTTATTATTGATCATTTCTGAACAATATTCTTATAGTCTTTCAAAGTTAGAGACCGATATTAAAATTTTCAAAGAGTCAATTTTGGAGATCTTGGATGAAGAAGAGTTGCTGGAGGAGCTCTGCCTAACCAAATGGAGTGACCCACAGGTCTTGTAAGTACAGTCCTGCTGTGTTATTCATGTAGGATCAGTATTCTGTCTTATCAGGATGATTTTTCATAGAAACATAACATTTTTCTGGGCTAAATAATATCGGCACTTTTCATCCTCAATTGTTGCACTATTTCCTGTGCTGTATTGCATCTAATTCAGTGTAATAGGATGTATTGGGTGTGTACTGTGTATACAGCATGTGCTGGTGTGTGATGAATATAAACACTCCATCACCTTTATTTTCAAGGGGCTGACCACCAAAATGGCCCACACAGCTACCCAAATAACTAACCTAGGAGGTGCAGTGGAAGAGAGGAAGAGAGATTCACACAGGGGAGGGAAAGAGTTGGGTGAAGGGAGATGAGTAATACATTGGCATATAGCCTGTAAGTTTGGTCTAATACAAAAATTTTCATCTTATAAACCTTTATGCCTTATGAATTTAGAAATTATTTATTTTTCTTGTGCACACTTAACTTTTTTTAAGTACTCAGAATATTTCATTTTGTTCTTTGTGGACCACTATCAGAAGGTAATACAGACACTTTTGTATATAGTTTGCACAGTCTGTACAGATTTTTTTAAGTATTTTGAGAAATTATGTGTATTATAATAAAACATTAAGATAAAAAGAGCTATTACAGCAAAAAGATACAGTAGCAGAAACTTGAATATACTTGTTATTCTTGTTTGTTTGGCTATTAGGCCTATATGTCTCTAATAGGCTTTACAATATAAGTATCTTATCAAGTACTCCATTTCCATTTATTCTTTTTGGTAGAGAGGGAGTATAGGTAAAGGGAGCAAAATAACTACGTATTGTCATCATTCATAAACATTTTCTTCATATATAAAATGACATGTATTTACCTTGGGAAGGAAATGCTCTTTTTTCAGTTACAGTTGACAATCAGTATTATTTTATATTAATTTCAGATGTACAGCATGGTGCTTAGACATTTACATAATTTATGAAGTGATCCCCCTGATTAGTCTAGTACCCACCTGACACTATGCATAGTTATTACAATATTATTATTTTCCCTGTGCTATACTTTATATCCCCCAATTTTGTAACTACCACGTTGTACTTCTTAATCCCTTCATCTTTCACCCAGCTCCCATCTGACAACCATCAGTTATCTGTATCTATGAGCCTGTTTCCATTTTATTTTCTTTAGATTCCACATGTAAGTGAAATCATATGATGTTTGTTTTTCTCTGACTTATTTCACTTTGCATAATACCCTCTAGATCCATCCATGTTGTTGTGAATGGTAAGATTTCATTATTTTTTATGGCCTAGTAGTAGTCAATATCTTGGCTATTGTAAATAACCCTGCAACAGACATAGGAATGCATATATCTTTTCGAACTGTTTTTTATTTCTTTAAATATCCAAAAGTAGAATTGCTGTATCATATAGTTCTATTTTTAATTTTTGAGGAACCGCCATGCTGTTTTCTATAGCGACTATACCAATACTCTTACCAATACTCTTACTGATAATAGGTATTCTTACAGGTGTGAGGTGATATCTCATAGTTTTAATTATCTCTGATAATTAGTAATGTTGAACATCTTTTCATATGTCTATTCACCACCTGTATGTCCTCTGGAGAAATGCCTATTCAGGTTGTCTTTCCATTTCTAATTGTTTTTTTTGGTGTTACGTTGTACAGGTTCTTTTTGAATTTTGTATATTAACCCCTTAACAGATGTATCATTGGCACATATCTTCTCCCATACAATAGGTTGTCTTTTCCTTTTGTTGGTGGTTCACTTTACTATGCAAAACCTTTTTAGTTTGATGTAGTCCCATTTGTTTATTTTTTCTTTTTCCTTGCTACTAAGAAGGATGTCAGAGATTTTCTATATTTTCTTCTAGGAGTTTTATGGTTTCAGGTCTTACATTTAAGTCTTTAATCCATTTTGAGTTTATTTTGGCATATGGTATAAGAAGGTAGTCTAGTTTAATCTTTTGCACGTATCTGTTGTTTTCCCAACACCATTTATTCAATAGACTCTCTTTACCCCATTGTTTATTCTTGTCTTCTTTGTCGTAGATTAATTGACCATATAGGCATGGGTTTATTTCTGGTTTTCTATTCTGTTCCATTGATCTGTGTGTTTGTTTTTATGCCAGAACCATACTGCTCTGATTACTAAAGCCTTGTAGTGTAGTTTGCTACCATGTAGTATGGTACCTTCCACTTTGTTCTCTCTCAAGATTGCTTTGGCTGTTTAGGGTTTCCGTGGTTCCATGTAAATTGCAGGATTATTTGTTCTATTTCTGTTAAAAGTGCTGTTGGTATTTTGATACAGAGTGCATTGAAGCTATAGATTATGGAAAGGACATGCCCTTTATGTTCATTTTTAGTTTTTGGTTTTGTTTTACCTGATTTGTTCTTATTTTCACTAATTCGTCAGCATTCACACATCTGGATTTTCTTGTAACCAATAGTGTGTGTTTCATGAAAGCATTTTGAATTGGGGCTATGGAACACAATGAAGCTACCTAGCCTGTATGAGGATAGAACCTGTGCCCTAGAGTTACCTGTATAGTGTTTAGGATCAAGTGACAGAGCCACTTACAGATTGGCCTCAATCATAATAGTAGAGAAGACAAAGCTAGTTTTTTCATTGGAAGCTGCATATTATGTACTAATTCAGGAAGTTTTTCAGTCCTAAATGTATGGTGCATATGTTGAGGGGCATGTTAATTATGTTAACTCGTGTAACTGAAGTGAACAGAGCAGCACTGGAATTGACCATGCGGAAGAGATGGAGTTGCTGCTGGAAAACTACTACCGATTAGCTGAGGATCTCTCCAACGCAGCTCGGGAGCTTAGAGTGCTGATTGACGATTCACAGAGTATTATATTCATCAATCTGGACAGGTAAGAAAGCGTCCTATAAAACAATCAGGAAGTGTTTTCTTTATAAAATAATTACTGTAGAGTAATAAAGCTTTTAAGGAGTTGTCATTTTGGAAGGAATTATACCATTATTATCATCTATGACCACTACATGGAAGTGTGTCTTTTTTTTCTTTTTAAGGTGTACATTCATTCTGTGTTATTTTAATAGATTATTTAGTGGATTTGCTGTGCATAGTTGGCTCTTCTGATCTAACTAGGTGTTCTTTCTAGCCACCGCAATGTGATGATGAGATTGAACCTGCAGTTGACCATGGGAACATTCTCTCTTTCACTCTTTGGACTAATGGGAGTTGCTTTTGGAATGAATTTGGAATCTTCCCTTGAAGAGGTTAGAATGTATTTAGTAATTTAGAGATTATTTTTTTTAATGTTTTAAAGATCCATTTTTTAAATGAATATAAAAAGAAAGTCTTCATATGTATGCTCCCCTAATGAAATAAAAGATGGACTCTAATTCATTTAAAACTCAGGCAATATTGCTAGACTCTGTTATAGCATATCTGTAAGTATAGCCTAGATTATGTTATGTTTACCAAAAGATGTAGCTATACATGGGAAGGGTTTGACAAAACAGTGTTACACTGTGAGACGGCGTTAGTGAAGGATTTTTATTTCTTTTATGTGTCCATCTGGCAATGTTCCTAGTAGTTTGCATCACAACTCTGAGAATGGATATATTTCCCCCCATTTATAGGTGAGAAAAGTGAGGCTCAGAAAACTTAAGTAACGTGCCCAAGGCTACAGAGCTAGAAAATAATGGAGTTAGGATTTGAACCTAAAGATTTGCATTCTTCACTTTTCTCTGCTGCCTTTCCATACTAACATGACACTGAACTCACGGAGCTTTTCATGTCATCGTTGCCTTGTATTTTCAGAACATATCTACTGTCAGGTATGTAGAAATGAATCTGAATCTTCATTTGGCACACTCTGGCTCTGGATTCTGTGTCCTGATTAATCTAACGGGTCTGTTCTATTGTCTCTGTGCCGTCACCCTCGTCCAACCCATGTCATCTCATCAGAACCACTGTTTGCTTTTAAAAAGTGGTTTTTAAAAGAAGCAAATCTGATGCTCACTCTTCTGTCTAAAACTGGTCAGTAGCTTTTAATTTCCTTCAAGATAAAAATTGAAACTACTTGACCTGTAAGGCTTTTACCAGTAAGGATTTTCCCATTCTGCTGTACCCATACCTCCATCCTGTCTTCAGCTACCTTGCTCTCATGTTGAGATTCATCTTCAGTTTTTCTTCTCCTTCATGCTGCCTCTACACATCTCTCCTTGGCTCCCACCTTTTTTGCCTAGCTAACTTCTTGTCTCTCAGATCTCAACTTAAATGTCACATCCAAGGAGGATCTTCTCTGACTGAGCACCCGATCCAGCCAAATAAAATTACTCCCCTAGTTATATCTCCCCAAATAATACACACTTTCCATTTGCCATGTTCCTCCAATTTGCTATTACTGTTTAAAGTCTGCAAAAGATCATAAGCTCTGTGAAGCAGTATGTATTAGTCATTTTTAATGCTCCTTATAATAAAATGTAAAAAAAAAAAAATGTAATATGTTTGTTCATTCGTCATAACGTAAATGCTTTTTAGTGCCTATTTAGTGCCTTGTGGAGGTTACATTATAGTGGAGGAGGAGAGAATAAACATACCCAGTATATTAGGTTGTAAGTGCCATAAAGAAAAGTAAAGCCAGATGAAGGGATAGAGAATGTTAGGAGGTAGTGGTGAGATGAAGAGCATTTAAGAGGTAGGGTGGTCAAGGAAGGTCTTTCTGAGAAGGTGACACTAGAGCAGAGACCTGAATAAAAGGAGAAAGTGAGGAGATCTGGGAAGTGTTCTAGGCAGAGGGAACCACACGCGTAAAGACAGACAAGAACGAGCTGAGTTTGTTCAAGAACCAGCAAGAAGGCAGAGTGGTTCAAAGTAAGGAGTAAAGTCAGAGGACAGACAAGTAGGAGACTGTGTTCATTTTATAGAGCATGGTAAGAGTTTGGACTTATTTGTAACAGGAATCTTTTGGAGGCTTGGAGCCCAAATCTAGACTATTAGAAAGTTCAGAAGTGACCAAAATATCTTGTGCAATATAGCCTGACCCTTGATGTTCTCAAAAGGTACTTCCAGAAACCTTTGCAAATTCCCCAGTTTGACTTCAGAACTCTTTGTACGAGTTCTGTCTTTCTCCCTAATCATTTTGGTAAGAATCATGTTTATGTAAATATACTCTACAGGCTAACACTATTTTATATTTTCTCTAATATTTTTTCTCATTTAATGCCTATTTTCCAAAGAAGAAATAATTTTTAGAAATGTCTTTCTGGTTCTTGCGTATGTAATCCTAAATATAGAGCAACTCAGTTATGATGAGATATGAGTGGGAGGTAGTGAGCTGGGCTTGCTCAGTGCTAACTGGGTGATTGGCTCCGAACGAGGTTCAGATCAGTGCCTCATCTGAGTTATAAATTACACATCTCTGGGTTTCTGGAAGAATAGTTGAAACATGTTTATTAAATCCATGGATACTAAAGTGTCCATTCCTATATAGTTAATAGTTAATATTTGCAATGATGACTCTAGGATAGGAAAAACTTTTTTTATATACTTTTTAACATAATTTCAGACTATTTTAAGAGTAGTCAAAGAAGTCCCATGTAGCCTTCATTCAGATTTTTTAAACACCAGCATTTTTCACATTTGCTCTATCATTCTATCTGTATCTGTACATACTTTTTTTCTAAACAGTTTGAGACTAAGCAACAAATGTGATGCCTTTTTACCTCTAAATACTTCAGTATATTTCCTAAAAACTTGGACATCTTACATATCCACAGTACAGTTGTCAAAATCAGGAAATTAACATTTAAACACTTTTCCAGTCTAGACCCTGTTCACATTGTGCCTTATCTAAGGAGTGTTCTTTATCTTATAGACAATCTTAGCTCACATGTTACATACAGTTGTCATGTCTCCTCAGTCTCCTTTAATCTGGACCAGTGTTTTAGTCTTTCTTTCATGGCCTTGATATTCACAAAGACTGCAGGTCAGTTATTTGACCCTGACCCTCTTTCTTCATTATTATGTTCTGGTTAGGCATGTGTCCGTGTGTTCTTTACATTGAATCTCATCAAAAGACGCATGATAGCAATGTGTCCCCTTCCTGGTGACATTAACTTTGATTATTAGGTTAAGTAGTATCTGCCAACTTTGTCTCCTATAGTTACTTTTTTTATTCTATGGAATTATGTATCTTGTAGGGACATACTTTGAGACTATGTAAAAATTCTATTATTCATCTAATTTTCACCCTCTGGGTTTAGCATCAACTAATTAATCCAAAATCAATTCATGCCTGAATCAAGTATTAACTATGATGGTTACTAAATGGTGATTTTTTAAATTCCATCAACTCCTCCTGCATTTATTAGTTGTCAAGTAGAGCATTTCCTTCTCTACCAGTTGTTTGTTTAAATTAGTATGGATTCTTGGGGTTCTTATTTTAGTCAATGAGTTATAATTTGTCATACTGTTATTTAACCCTTTTATGCTGGGTTCTGAGTACTATATATTTCCCTCAATATTTGTAGATGTTCCAGTCCCTATTACGATGATAGCATTTTGGTCCACTCTAACATTGTTTCCATCAGTTTTCAGTGCTGTTTTTAGCTTCTGGCACATCGAGATAATCTAGGAATTTTATTTCTAAGTGAGTAAATAGACTAAACAGTGGAGGAGATGAAGAGCATCAGAGTTTGAAAAATAGGTACTTGAACACTCAGTACTTCAGGGCACGCCCCAAATACAGGGAGCATTAAAGTCTCCAACTCTCAGACACTTGTTTCCTTCTTTTTAATTTCCTACAGCTCTCACACCCATCCCAATCTGTGTATTTTTGGCACATGGAATTTAGAGCTTGGTTTGAACTTGCCTGTCTCTCAAGTTTATCACATTTTGGCATTCCCAGACTCTTGATTTACAGGGGATTACAGAACCAGTAATCAGTACATGCTAAATCTCATTTAAACAGAGTTTTCACCTACTAAATGAGAGACCTCTTTCTGGATAACTGAAAGTGTGTTCATCTAAAAAACAGTTAACTCATGTTAGCTCTTGTCTTCCTGATATCACGTGTCTGACATCTAACTTCATGTTAAAAGGCAGATTTCTGCTTAATATATGACATGAATTTCTATCAGTGATAACTTATCATTTTTGTCACGGACTACCTTGGGAGAAATGAGCCCTTCGTCACTGGAATTAACCAATTTATCATTGAATTAACCAACTAATGGCATAGCTATAGGTGGGATTCCTTTCCTGTGGTAGATTAAATGTAAATTCTGTGGTTTGGTACATTAGCACATGCACTCAAAACATACTGCAGAAATATAATTTTGAAAATGACAGAGAAAACATATGGTCAGTCAGGTTTACAAACTTTATTGGTTCTTAATGCTTTGAGTGTCTTAGTAATTTTTCACAGCACCCTTAGACCAGTTTCTTTTATAGTTTATTAACAGTTTGATTTATGCAATAGTTAAACAGTCAGAACAATGTAAAGAGCTGCAATTCTCATGGCATTCCACAAATGCCACTGTGTGTCCCTTGAAAATTTAAAATACTCTGGGGTGTTACGATGCCAAGGGCACCTTAGCTCATAGTTTGGTAACTCTGGCTATAAGCAAAAAAATTAAGTTGTATGTCCCATGTGATAACAACTAAAATTTGTATGCATATAAATAATTACTGGACAGAAACGCATAGTAAAAGCAATTGTTTAGCTTATAGATTATTAGAAAATATTTAAACCTTTTAAAATCATGTTTTCCTTCTGATTTAGTCTCTGATTCTTGGTCTCTGCTATCAAGGCATTTGTTCCTATTTCTTCTCTATAGGAAAGAGTTGTAGGAATAATAAAAGGCTTTTTTAAAACTGTTGGGCAATAATAGTTCAGGAAATTTTATTGCTAAGAACCTAGCCTTTTCTGATTGAAATTAACTCTTCTTTTTTAGGACCATAGAGTGTTTTGGCTGATTACAGGAATTATGTTTATGGGAAGCGGCCTAATCTGGAGGCGTTTGCTATCTTTCCTTGGACGACAGCTAGAAGCTCCTTTGCCTCCTATGGTATGAAGGGTTTGGGTCACAGCAGTACAACAGAGTAGTCACAGCCATGGGCTCTAAAGTCATACATCCTGGGCTTAAGTCATCACAGGCCTTATGATCCTGAGCAAGTTAATTTTCTCTAAGCCACCCTCAGTTTCCCCACAGTTAAGTCAGTGCCACCTGCTTCATAGTGTTGATAGTTAATTATGTGTAAAGCACTTACTATCACAGTGCCTGGCAGTTAGAAATATTTATTTTGTCACAAATATGCTTGTGATACTGTGATAAGCATTATACATCTAGACAGATGTTAGTAATTTTGGTGTAGGTTTTGTCATAACCAAAACTGAAATTTAGAAAACATTTATAATCATTAAGAAAAGGTATAAGGTTTATCTCCTTTATCTACTTGTAGTTTACACCATTGGAACAAGTTCTTAAGATACTGACATGTGGTTGTAGTCATTCCCCCAATTAGTAGTTACATATGTCATTTTACTAGTGGCTTTCTTTTTTTAATACACAAACTAAAATTATTTTATTTTTCTGCTTTATTCAGATGTCCTCTTTACCTAAAAAGACCCTTCAAGCAAATAGAAGTATAGAAATGAAACACAGCTTCAGGCCAGATGGACTTTGATCAAGCAGGAGTGTCTTAACCGTTAGTAAAAACTCGCTGAAAGCTGAATTTTTTATGGTATTCACAGGAAACTTTCAGAGACTTGAAAAAAATCGTTGATATTCAAATTGTCTGATGGTAAAAATATTATAGCAGTAACAATATTAGAACTTTGTTGCATTTTCAGAATTTTGAGAACCAAAGTGCTTGCTTTGTAAAAGACCAAAATTCTATTTCCTACTAATTTAAAGAGCTGTTTTTATAGATGTGACATGAGACATGGAGAGATTAATTTAACACAAGAATAAATGATTATATAGGTTTTATTTTATACATATCAAGGAAAGTGCCGTTTCATGCCAAATGAAGCCTGGAAGCTTGACAAACCCAGTTAAGAGATCAGGTGGCCATAGTTCATTGCACAGGGAATCATGTTCTTGCAAATTTCCTTACCCTCGGGTGACTGAAAAGCTAGCAGGATACACATTAGCCTTAAAACAAACTCTGGAAGTTTGCTTTAAATCAGTCTCTGGTGTAGCCTCACTATGTGTTGCCCCCTTTTGATAGAAGGTGAATAAAAAGAAGGTAATGATAATTTAACATCAGCTTTATATGGATTCCAATTAAATTTTCACTTTCTCAACCCCTGAAACTTTTTTGCTTAGCTATAATTAAAGCTTTTGGAAGTAGAGTTGATAGAAAGTATTTCCATTCTGTTATTGTTTTATAGCTGATTTTTTAGATTAGATGGGTATGTCACCCCTACCAACCCCCAAAAAGGAAAATGTGTGTAGCACAGTTACTCTGCACTCCTGCCCCTGAGAGGCTGGCAGGTCGGCTTCCTAAGGAGGGTAATAGACTCTAGATCTTTGGTCGCTTTTTGTTTTCGCAACAAATGGCTGATATCTGAGTCTTAAAGCTGCTATCAGCTTTAACCTCTGAACTACTTTTTTTATATTTTCTGGAGGTTAAAGGCAGTTATGCAATAGAACACTGTAGTTAATACTTGCTCATAAAAGCATGTGTGGAAGATTTCAGAGTGCCCAGAGAAGCCCTTGCACTAAATATGCACACCCTGATGATGTGGGGAGCACCTGGTAATATGATGTCACATAAGGAAATTAGGGGTTCATTTACCAAGTGGTTTGAAAATAGGAATAATAATGCTTGCTGTTCCACTAGCTAATTTGAAAGAAAACAGATGAAGTTACAAATTAAGTTTTCTCCACTTCCGTGTATGGTTACGAGAAGCCATTAGAAGGAAGCTGGGAAAGCGCAGGCTGGGCTGGGCTGGGAGCAGTGCGTGGCCCACGTGGCAGCTCGCTGTGGGGCTGTGGGGTCAGGAGCGTGCTTCCTGGTGCCTGTTGGAATGTGACTCTGCAGCACTCTCTGGCTGCACAGAGCTGTTCAGTAATACTCTTTGGCACACCTCGAAGCACCATTGCTATTTTTGGTCTTAACACTATAATATAAGTAATTTTACTTAACTGTGATGTAAAGAATTGGAAACCAGAGAGCAAAATTTGATTTGACTAATATCGGGCATAGGATAGAGTTTTAGTCTGTTTTCCTTCTGGTGTTGGTTTGGGACTTTGGTAAAAAAAAAAAAATTTTTTTGATGAGTCATGTCTCATAGATAAAAGGGAAAATCAACTACCTCACAAGTCTGATAAAGGGAACTTACTAATGGTTTATAAAATTCTCGAAGGTGGTTAAATCAGGTATGATTTCAAAATGTCAGCTAGCTCTGTTTTGGTAATAGCAGGATACTTCTTATATTAAGATTCTCTTAATAAAACAGCCTATGCCAAAAAAATACAAAGTTCGGCGGTTTTAAATTTTAAAATAATAGACTGAGCACATAAACTAAGCAAGCAGTCATCCCATTTCACATGTACAAGTGCAAGGACTCTTAACTGACTATATTTGTCTTTGGAAGGCCTCTAAGAATATGTAGCAGAACAAATTTCATTTTAAGATGCTAGTATCACTTTATTCTTGGTAAGCAGACTGTGATAACCCCTAAACAGTATCACTAAAAAGCTATTTATTTTGGTGAGTTATTCCTTGTTGTACATAGCTTTGTTTTTTGGAATGGCAATATTAAACTCACTTTAAATTTAGGATTTACTTTAGTAATTAATACCGTTGGGTTGGTCTAATGGTGTTGCATGAAATAGGGAACTCTGACCTGAGTTTATTCCCAAACTCATTTCAAATCATATTTAGCCTGGTAGATCTGTCAACACAAAGGCATCAAAAGAATCCTGATCTTTTAGCCTTGAAGAAAATTGTTACACAGAAAATAGAAAGACAGTAATTGCAAATATAAGTAAATGTGTTCTGGTATCTTGAAATAAAGGTAATTTTAAGTTAAATCGTATAAATTCAACAAGGGATTTCCGTTTTTGTTATTAAACATTTTTTAATCAGTGCTTAGAATTATAGTTGATAACTTAGTGGAGTGAAAATTTCATCTATTGAGAAAATACATTAGATATAGTGTTTTTATCTGTATGCTAGGTTTTTACATATTTGTCATATAGGTTAACTCTTAACAGTAGGAGTACAATTCATATCACTTTCATATAGCTCTTTAGAGGTTAGTATGGTTAAATATATCATTTATAAAGCCCTATATGAAAAACTTGCTTCCAGCTTTATAAATTTTAACCTTCCCTACCTGGAACCTTATCTGTGTTCAGTCATTGAGAAAAATTAATCCTCAGGTAAATAGTGATCATGTTTAAACATAGGCCCTATTATTTAGCAAAGTATAACATAGCCACTTTATATCGTAATGGCAGTATGAAAGTATGCATCCTTCTGATAAAGGTCCAGTACTGAGAGAAACTGACCTCATCAGATTGTTCTACAGTCAAATGAGTAATTTCTGGTCTCATAAAAGTCAAATAAGTTGAGCTGCCAGTAATTGTTGCCCAAATGAAACAAACGGTGTTTGTGTGCTTTTTGCTCTGCCATAGGGAGCCATGCAGCTAACATACCTCCTTACCTGCCTGTTTATTATTTTTTTTCTACAGATATCTTGCACTCACAATTTTAACTCTAGCTTTTCCTTGATCTCATTTAACTGTATTCTTCAGCTGGATTCCTATCCCCTTTGGTCTCTATTCTGCTCCTACACAAGCTGAGAAGAGAAGGGCTCTTGTTATTTATTTTTTTCTGCTTTTACACATTTCACTAATGTCGGAAAAAAAGATTCTTCCCCGATTCATACAGAATCAACTAGCTAGAGTTTACAGATAATAATGCCTGCAAATTTTAGTGAAGCTGAAACCCTGTGGTACACGCTTTTCCCTTAAATATGCCGCACTGCAGGGCTGGCAGGTGAGACCCACTCCACCAGGACCAGCACAGAAAGCCCAGGCTGCTTCCCTCCTCGTAGTCCCTCACTTTTACCTAATCCTTACAGAAGGAAGCCCTCGGCTCACGTCAGCTCTCACTCTTGTGCTTCCGCTGTCAGCACAACTTGTGGCATCCTAATGCCATGAAGACCCTCTTGGGGTGACTTAAAACTGGTGGGGAGTTACTAGGTTCATCATCTGTTAGAGCAGCCTTCTCTACAAAAGATAAGTTTTGGGTTTTATATTTGCCTTTTACTATATGAAAATGCAATAAGGACCAAATCATTTGTGACTTTGGAGTTGTGAGGTCATCCCTCACTGTACTTTTCCTCTTCCTCCAATTTTTCCTGTATACTATGCTTTCTGTTTTATACTGATTGGTGAGCCTAATGGGTCACCAATTTTAAAAGAACATTTTTTAGGAGGAATGGTATACAAAGGTTTTCTAAGAGATGACCACAGAGAGGTCTTTCTAGGCATCAGAAAAACAAGTATTCCTGTCTTTCTGAGAAGAAATAGGAAAGAAGGCTTAGATACAAAGGAGACAAGGAAATGCACCTTGGAAGGAGACATGAATGACCAAAGGGCCTGCGATTTCATGTTCTTCTGATAGTCATAATTTTCTATATTTCCAGATAGTTTGGCTGTTAGAGTCTCCAGTGGCTGTGCCACTTTGTCCATCAAAATGCTCACCCTAGAGATGACTCGGCACAAGAGGGAAGGGCAGATGAGAAAAATGGAGCAAAAACTAATCTGAGCCAAGGCTGTAGATGTGAAGTGCCCCAGAGAGTCGGGCTCCCAAAGAACTCCTTCCAGCAGCAATGACAAGTTGGTTCTGTAGAGAACAAAACACAGTTCTTTAATTTATCATCGTATCTGTTGAGTTCCTGCTCTAGTCCAGGCACCCTGGAGTAGAAAGATGAATAAGATAGTGGCCAGACCCCATGGCTTGAACATTTCCACCAAGTCTGTAAGTGCCTGGGGGCAAGGCCCGAGTCTCGGGTTGGTTTGTCTGCTTCTCTGGTGCCAGTGTGACACTGCTCATAACACACTAATTACTTCCCACGCTGTCATGGCAGCCCCACAGGAGGTATCAGAAGTATGGACTGAGGAAGCACTGCTTAACTGAGTGCAAGCCCTCCTAATTCTAGTTTACTATCAATTACTTAATGCTCATATAATAGAAAGGAAAAGGAATTTATAAATCATAAATTTTATTCAGTCTCAGCAAAAGGATACTGTGATCATCCTCATGTTGTCTGTGACTGTTTTTTAAATATATATAACCTCTGATTTATCTTCATGCTCGAGTGCTTGTGTCCCCAATCTCAGGTGTATGTTAGGGTAGTAAAGGAATTTTACTGTTGACCCAAGTGAACTATCATTAGGAAAGTGAATTTGAAGTATTGTACAGAAAGGAATCAAATCTAAATTATTTTTAGATACCAATCACTTCGGCTGGTGTAAATGGGTTGATATGTGTTTACTTTTTATAGAATAGGTTCTTGATAGTGTCTAATTCTTGGAGAGTGAATAAAAGAATGCAAGCCAAGCTTATGATATAAAGTCTTCCTATGACCAGACCTTTTTAGAATGCTCTCATAAATCATCTCTTTTTAACCTATTTTTTTGTTATCAGGCTTGTAAATGGGTTAAAGAGAGGGCCACTAAGAAGCAATTTCAGCACTTTCTCCAGCTTACAGACCTGGTTTTGTGCTCTGAGACATGGGTCCCCAACCCCTGGGCCAGGTCTGGTCTGAGGCCTGTTTGGAATCGGGGGTGGGGGGCACACAGCAGGAGGTGAGTGGCAGGCAAGTGAATGAAGCTTCATCTGTATTTGCAGCTGCTCCCCAGTGCTAGCATCAGCACCTCAGACCATCAGGTGTTAGATTTTCATCAGAGCACCAGTCCTTGATGCCAAAAAGGTTGGGGACCACTGCTCTAAGATCTGAGACCTTCCCAAGCCCTTCTCCCCACAGTTAACACTTAACTGTTCACACTGCTCGTTAGCACTTAATCCTATACTGACTTTTTTTTCCTCAAGATCGGAGACTTTGTCTTTATATCTCTCCCAGCCCACAGTTCTATACAACATATCCAAATAAATGAGTGGAATCAGTGGTGTAATTCAAGATAAAACCCTTCAGTCTTCTGTATCTATTAAAATTGAAAACTATATACCCTTTGATCTAGCAATCTTCTAAGAATTTCACCTAGAGGAATATTTACAGAATTACACAGATAACAGATGCAAGAATGCTCACTACAGCATTGTGTGCAATGGTAAAAAATTAGAAATGTTTGTGTGTGAACCAAGGAAATAAAATACAGTATTCGGACAGTCAAATACTATTCTGCATTAAAAAGAATCAGGTAGATTTATATGTCCTTCTCCAGGAAGAGGCAGCATGGAGTACGTGAAAGCGAAACAGTGACAGGAAATGTGTACGTGTGTTTACGTTTATCCGTCCCTAAAGTCGTAAAAAACTCGAAGAAAAACCCCGAAATGTTAGCAACGCTTATCTGATGTGACAAGGGTCCGCAAACTCTGAGAAGGGCCAAGATGACATATCTGGGGCTCTGGACAGCAGTCTCTAGAGCCACCGCTCAGCTGCTGTGGTGTGGTCGCAGCCGTGGAGCCGTGAATGCACGCGCCTGTGTCCCAGCAAAGCTTCACGAACGCTAACGTTGCAACCTCACAGAAGGTTCACGTGTCATGGAATAGTCCTGTGTTTTCCTGACCATTTAAACATGCAGTAATCACTTTTAGTTCGTGGGCTGTACAAAAACAGACGGCCAACTGGAGTTAGCCCACAGCCGTGATCTGCCAGCCCTGCTGCAGAGGGGGAGGTTGGAAGAGTAAGGCGGGGAGCTTTTCTCCAAAAAAGTGATAGGAGTATGTGTTAATTTGTAATTTCTTGTTTTCCTCTATTTTTCCAATAAAACCTGAAATATGAACAAAATGAGATCATCCTCAAATCCCAGCCTTAGAACAAACATCAGCACATTCTGGGCACTCACCTTGTCCTTCGACCTCACAGTGATCATAGAGCTTCCGAACCTTGAGCTTGCCTGCAAAACAGAGTCTGTCTATTAATGGCTTCCTGAAGACGTGCCAAAATATTTTATGTTTAAAATAAGAGGAAAGGACATTTTTGTAGTTTTCCTTCATTCCTTTGGGAGGTACTTACTTCAGGAGAAATCAATACATATTGGGCCTGAAAGAGAAAATGGTGAGAAAGGGAAACTATTAATGTTATTACTGTTCACATGGGATTTTTTTTAACCAATTTTAATTACACCCTCACACATTTCTACATTTTTTAAGAATCCTTAAAAATGTGTATACCCTTTAATACCAGAAATTCCACTTATAGGAACTGAGCCTAGAAGAACATCTATCGAAATGTTTATATGTGAATATTATGACAGTGAAAATTAGAAGTGGACTATAGATAAAATATTAGGCAGCCAGTAAATATATAGAAAAACACTTATTTTGGTAGGTAAAATCAAGTTGCAAAATAACAATTATGTACAATCTGATCATAGTTGTTAAAAATATAGACATAGTGTCATGGTTAAGAGTGTGTTTTAGCATCAACTTTTGGTTCCAGTCCCTGCTTTACCATTTCCTAGCAGTGTGACTTCAAACAGCTTCTTTTCTGATCTTCAATTTCTTTATCCGTAAATGGGCATAATACTAACTTTAAATAAAATATATCTAATCCACATCAAAAGTATTAATTTCTTAGAAAAAAATTCTAGAAGGATGCTACACATCAAAAGGTTAACAGGCATTATCTCTGCAGAGTGGAATTCTAGGTAGATGACTTTTAATTCTCTTTGTACTGTTGTATTTTCTAAAATTTTTACAATAAACTAATTTTACAAGTTAAAAAATAATTTTTAAATTTTAAAATAATAATGGCCAAGTGTTTTAGGCACAGGAAACTAAGCTGTGAAACAGGAAATAGTGGGAGTTCATGAAATAGCCATGGCCTGGTTTTTCTTGCTGTGGGCCCCTAGCCAAGCCAGTGGCAGGTGTTACCAAGGACTAATGCGACACCAGGTCCAACTGGACTTTAGTGATAGGGGCATATGCTGCGAAACTCCAAGAATTCAGGCAGCTTGGCCCCATAAAACAGCCAGGGCATTGTGTTGTGACCCCAGGACTCTGAGTTGTAAAAATTGTAGTTCTACAGTGAACGTGATATAACAAGGTATCAGCAAGTAGCCATCCTCTCCCAGTCTTGTATGAACAGTACCTTTTCTTCTGGACATGGAGACATCCATGTTTTGCATTTGCCTGTCACGTCGCCAAAGGTGGTGTGTTTGCCATTATATATATAAACACGGCCATCTTCTCCCCCAATCAGCCCAGAGGTTATATCTGCTATCCTCAGGGGGGCCGCCATGATGATTTCATCTGTGAACAAAACCAGCAGAAGAAAGTGTCAGCTCCTCACTGTCATCTTCCCATTGTTCCATTGCCAGATCCTAACCCAGCCTCCCACAAATAATATGTGATTTCATCATCATCAATTGATTGCAACTCTCACCTCAAAATATGTCTAAAGGTCCTTGGGCCACAAGGTTGTCAACTATGAGGACAGATCCTAGGGGACCAGTCTCTTGGGAAAAGAGACTCAGTTCTTGGCCAGAGGCACTGTTCATTGCCTACCTACGCCGTCGTCATTCAGGTCGCTTAAGTGCAGCACTCCTCCAAACCGAGAGAAGCGGCGGTCTCCACTGAAGGTGCTGAGCAGTGAAGGCTGCGAGTCTGGTGTCAGCTCATACATCCGAGTGGCTCCACCTTGGTGCAGAGTCATGGTCAGAAAGGCCATTTTAGACACGTCATCTGAAATAAAACAGTACAGTGCCTGCTGCCATCACAAGAATAAGAACAGAGTGTAAAGCACTGAATTAAATCCTTGCACCATCTTTCTATACTACAGGTGATGTAGATCATGCAGAATCACACAGGATAGGTGGTTTGAGTACCAGTCAACTCTGGATGTTAGGAAGATACAGCTAGCTTGGGCACCAAGATCCAAACACTGGATCAATTCAGTGATGTTCCGTCTAACAGGTGTTCTTCCAGTCTTGCCCCCTGCAGTACTTTCTCCCTCTAAACATCCTTTTACATCACAAACTGCCCTTTGAAATACAAATTCTTGGCAAGTCCTTAGATGCACAAGACCTTACAGAATCTGACTCCTACTTAATAGCTCCAACGTTGGCAGTCACGTCCCCCCTTTTCACCCACGTCACCACAACTCTATGTTTCTTACATCGGGGCCTTTCAACATAATGTGCTGTCTGCCTGGAATGGACAGCCCTTGCTTTACACCCGGCCGCCCCATCCTCTGTTCACACTCCTCTGCTGGTCAACTCCTTCCCCTGCAGTTTGGCTTGTGTTCCGTCCTCTGGGAAGCCTCTCCTTACCTCCCTGGTGTAGGGTAGGTGCCACTCCTACGAGTGCCATACAACACTGCCTGCTGCCTGCCCAGTGCCTTTGCAAGGCAGCATTGTTTTTGTTCACCTGTGTCTCTGCGTCAGGTTGTCACGTTCCATAAGCAATGAGACCCTGGTCATCACAAAGTGCATAGCAGTTCATCCTGGTGCAGTACGAGGACGGATAAATGGTATTTTGAATGAATAATCTTGAATAACTTCAAAAAAAGCTAGTTAGAATTTTGCCTATACACTTAATCGTTCTGAACACAGCCTTGATTTCAGAAATGAGTACCTTCTCCAAAAAACAAGAGCATCAGTGAGCTGGGGTTAGTCCTCTGCAGGGCTTACTGTGAGCCAAGTATATGATGCTCTTGCATCAGTGTCTTAATACTGTGGGTAAACTGAGATGACTGGTTTGACTATTCTTAGACAACCTGATGCCCTTTCTTATAGCTGGTTGTCAACTAGAAGCAACAGAGCTCAGAGAGCCAGCAATAGCAGGGAGAAAAACATAGGCGACAAGAAAGAATACTTAAAGCTCAGCAATCTCAGGCTCTTTAATAAGGGTAAACAACCTGAACTAACAGCCCCTACAGGAACAGTGTTTTAATAAAGTACAATAAATATTCGGAGTGAAAGCCCAAAGTATCAAGAAAAGTTGAAATGAGAAAATCTTTATTCCCTTCTTATGCTTCAGGGAACCTGAAGTCGTTGAGTGACAAAATACAGTCGTTCTTGGAGCTGTGTCTGCTGCAGCGAGGAGGAGGCGTGTGGTTTCTTGCTCTGGCTCTGCCTCATGCGGGAGCACAGGGGCTGTGACCAGGCCTGCCTCCTAGGTCCACGCCTGAGTCCACCTCTCTGCTGCTTCTACCGGACTTTGACGTGTGTGTCTGCCACGCAGACCCAAACTCTCAGGGAAGTCGCCCTAGTCGCTGCTGGGGCAAGGATCAGAAACCTTGCCCATCCAGCCACATCCTCTAATCTAGTGTCTAGGAGACGCGTATCTGATACCATCTGAACGATTCATGAGTCTACTCGAATGTCTTCAAATGTACTTTTTGCTATTATAATTAATATTGTGAAAATGTTCTTCCCACAGTTCAGTTCTGAATACTTTCTGAGAACAGATTCTTAGAACGGGTCCATGTGGTATCTAATCTAAGCAAATGAGTATTTTTAAGGCTCTTGCCAACTGCCAGACCTCATTCTAGAAAAGGTAGATTAATTTACATTTCACCAGCAGCATATGAGTGCCCATCTCACCCCAACCTAGCCATCACTGAGTGTTATCTTTTTCATACTGAAAGTACAATGTAGTTATTGATCAGCACCCTAAAATCCCAGTAAACTGCTTGTTGTTTCTAGTGGCCACAGTGAGCCAAAGATTCTTGTGAGCCAAACAAGACGGTGAGAGCAGCATCTGCCTGACACACACAAAGCCCAAACTGCCACCTTTGGGGGTTGCCCTGGAAGTAGACCCAATTTTTTCAAATTGAGGTTAATCTCTACAACAGAGCCATGATGTCCAGACTGCACATTGAAACATTTCCATGAACTCAAAGGGACACTGCAGATATACTGAATTTTCTAAAGTAACAGTGACATCTTCCAGATGACACATGAACCACCTGCTGGAGGCAGGCAGCTCACAATTTCAACATTTGATCCCGACATGCCTTTCAAAATACCCTGTTTTTGCAACTGGGATTTCAGGAGTTATGGTAAAATGCAGGTACCACAAGAACATCTTTGTGGATTGGAAATAGGGTAGAAGTGTCTAATTTGGTTCCAAGGTTTGAGAGATTGGCCACTGCCCAAAAGGAGTGCGGGCAGTCACACAGGGCCAGGCTTGGCTTAACACTCTCATCACTGACCTGAAAGTCTGAGTCACGTTTAAACAAAGGTCTCCACATTTTTATGTTGTACTGGTCCCCACAAATTATGTGGATAAAATACAAGTAAAAATGAGAAAAATCTCAAGATTGTGGATTGCATCAGTGATGATAACCTGCTTGTGATATTGTTGTAAGATCTTGAGGAAAAACTATAAGACGTAACATGGGCTTTATTCTTATAGTGCATGTGAATTTACAATTATCTTTTTATTTTCGATTTTGTTACATTTTATAATAGAAAATATTATGGAGACAGTAATTGCACTAAAACTAATCAATTTTGGGACGCTCTAATTCATAGCACTCTGGTAGAAAGAATGGTGAAAAAAATAAAATTAATGTGTGTTGCAAGAGTTTAGAAATCACTAGACTCTATAAAGGAAAACAAAATTCCAAAGCTAAGTCAGCAAGTTTTTGTTGTTACAATGTTGTGTCCTGAAACATGTAATGAAAAGTCACCTAATCCATTTCTGCTTATTATTCATCTCTTTCCCATACTGTACGAAACAAATATTTCCAAGCTATAGTTATCAGAACAGTATAGTATTGCCCTAAACATACCTATATCAATGAAACAGCATAGAGCCTGGAAATAACCCACACGTATATATATGGTCAGTTAATTTATGACATAGGAGCCGAGACTGTATATTGGGGAAAGGACAGTCTCTTCAATAAATGGAGCTGGGAAAACTGGACCACCACATGCAAAGGAATGAAACTGGACCACCTATACAAAATTAACTCAAAATGGATTTAAGACTTAAGACCTGAAACCATAAAATTAGAAAACAGATGGTAAGCTCCTTGACATTTGTCTGATTTTTTTGGATCTGACACAAAAAGCAAAGGCAATAAAAGCAAAAATAAACAAATGGGACTTTCTCAAACTACAAGACTTCTGCACAGCAAAGGAACCACCAAAACTGAAAGGTAACATAGAATGGGAGAAGATATTTGCAAATCATATATCTGATAATGGTTAATATCGGAAATATATAAAGAACTCATACAATTCAATAGCAAAGGTACCCCCCAAACAATCCAGTTTAAAAATGGGCAGAGGATCTGAATAGACACTTTTCCAAAGAAGACATGCATATAGATGGCCAACAGGCACATGAAAAAATGCTTGACATCACTAATCAGGGAAATGTAAATCGAAACTAAAATGAGATATCACCTCACACCTGCCAGAATGGCTATTAATAAATCCAACAAGTGTTGGTGAGGATGTGGAGAAAAGGGAACCCTTGTGCATTGGTGGGAATAAATCGGTGCAGTCACTATGGAAAGGTATGGAAAGTGTCTCAAAAATGTTAAAAATAGAACTACTTTATGACCCAGCGATTTCACTTCTGGGTTTCATCTAAATAACACAACGTTAATTTGAAAAGATATGCATTCCCATGTTAATGCGGCATTATTTACAATAGCCCAGACATGAAAACAACTGTAGTGTCCATTGATGGGTGAATGGATAAACAAAATGATATATATATGATATATATAAACAATGGAATATTATTCAGCCATAAAAAAGAATAGAATCTTGTCATTTGCAACATGAATGGACCTTGAGTGCCTATGCTAAGTGAAATAAATCAGAGAAAGATAAATACCATATGATCTCTCATGTGGAATCTAAAACAAAAAAAAACCAGATTCATGCATATAGAGAACAGATTGCTGGGGGTGGGAGGAGCATGAAAATGAGTGAAGGGTGTCAAAATGTACAAACTTTTAGTTATAAAATAAGTCATGGGATGTAATGTACAGCACGGTGACCATAGTTAATAATCCTGTAGTACATTTTTAAAAGTTGCTACAACAGCAAATCTTAAAAGTTTTCATCACAAGAAAAAATTCTGTAACTGGGGATGATGTTGACTTACTGTGATGACCCTTTTGCAGTATATACAATATCAAATCATTATGCTATATACCTGAAACTAATGTTATATATATCAGTCAGACTTCAGTTTTGACAAATATGGAATATCTAATCAATATAACAACTCTGTCTAATCAGTGTAATGTCTTGCCATGAGCATTCAGTGAATTCTTATTTTACAGATAAGGTGGCAAAACTGAAGGAAAACATATTCTTGAAACAAGTTACATAATATTAAAAAATATAATTTTGACACTTCCCAAAAAAATTTTCCAGAAAATCTGATGACATGTAATAAGAAAGAGCCTTTAAAAAGATGAGAACCTCTAGTCCAACTGTTCCACCCCCAGGAATCCATCAAAAAAGCTAAGTGTGGTTGGGGCTGTATTAGAAAGGCGGTAGTAAAAAGTGAGAGACACTCTACATTGCCAGCAACAAGATGATGTTAATAAACATTGGCATGTGCATATGGAAAAAATAATGTTTTGGAAGAACTTATAATATGAAAACCCACTCAAGATATAAAATAAATTTTAAAACTTCTGTGAAAATTATATATATAGTATGAGCTTAAGTTTTTAAACAACGGAATAAGGGTGATTTTTCTATATATTTCCTTGTATTTTTGAATTTCTACAATAAGCATGATTTACTTTTATAATCTTTGAGGGAGATTTTTTAAAATAATAATAATAATAAAAAGGCGTATTAACATTTGCCCTCAGAGTGGACCTATTTCTGGTGAACTGATTTATAAAATTTGCTGAGCTCCTCTCTAGCTTCAGGCTGGGAGAGAAGCTGTAAAGACACAGCTACTTTCATGTGTGATTCGAAGTGGATGTTGTTATATGTATTTTGCAGATGATGATAGTGACATTCAGGGTGGTTAAGTAACTTCCCCAAGGTTACACAGAGGAAACAGGAAAACTCAGGTTTGTCTCAGGTCTGACTCCAGATCTCAGCTTCCCCCCATGCAGTGTGGTCAAGGGGCTGGAGAAGTAAAAGGAGGCAAAATTCCATGGTTCATCACCTACCATGAGTCGGGGCGCCGACCAGCAGCACTTGTGTTCGGTTCCCATTCACCATCACATGGCCACTTGACAAGGAAGTACCCAGTTTCCCCATTGCCTGTGAAATATAACCGGTTAAGTCCAGCTAAGAAAACTCTATGGGGTCCACTCTCCTGGGGAGGGAGGGGCTGCCATACCTTGTCTCCAGAAATAGTAAACCAACTGTGGCAGTTTGGCGGGAAATAGCCGTACACCCGTCCGAGGCTCTGTTTCTCATCACGAGTGTGGAACAAGGAGCCCAGACTGGAATGAAGCACACGGGGCTCAGCGCCGGGGCACAAGGCCGGGAGCCCACCAGCTACTCAGGTCCAAGGAAAGACAACGGTACCAGTCCCCCCACCACTCCCCGCCCTGCTTGTTCTTCATCCTGGACCCTAGGCGTGGGCGTGGGGGCAGGGAGGCTTTCAGAGAGGATGCTGATGTCAAGGCTGTCCAGGTACGAGGCCCACCATCCTGCCCCCAGCTGACAGCAAATACGGGATGCCACCGTTACGGGCTGAATTCTCCCCCGCCGCCCCCTTCCACAAAATTCATATGTTGAAGTCTCAATGTCCAGTCCCTCAGCATGTGACTGTATTTGGAGATAGGGTCTTTAAAGGGTTGATTAAGTTAAAGTGAGGTCGTTAGGGTGGGCCCTGCTCCGGTCTGACGTGTTCCTGTAAGAAGAGGGAGAGACAGCGTGGATGGGCACCGAGAGGCCGTGTGAGGACACGCTGAGAAGTTGGCTGTGGCCAAAACAAGGAGAGACCTTGGAAGAAACCAACCCTGCCAACACCTTGGCCTCAGACTTTCAGCCTCCAGGACTGAGAAAATGGATCCCTGTTGCTGGAGCCCCCCACCGTGGCCCCTTGTTACGGCAGCCCTAGAGAACTAAGCTGTCTGCCTCACTTGTAAACCTTGACGGAGAATTTGCAGCCTTGCCCCAGAGCCTTAGCTTTCCCTCGAAGGGCTAAAATTTCTTAGCCCCCTTTTCTGAACCCTGCATTTGTGGGGCCCCCACGGCAGCAGGCCCCTGCCCCTGCGCCCCCCGTGTCAGCACTCACCGGCTGGTGTTCTTCCAGGTGGGGCTCCCCACCAGCAGCAGGGTTCTGTTGTGCACGCTGACGCCGTGAAGGGAGTACCCCAGCCAGGCGAAGTCCGCCTCCCCGCTCACCGCCCAGTCGGCCGCCTCCACGTCCAGCTTTGCTACACAAGACAACCAGTCCCTTTATTTCAAGTGGGGGGACTGCTGGAGTGGAAATAACGGCCCCTTTCTGAAGGCCAATGAGAAGCAGATTCGTTCCACTTAGTTTTTGCCAGAACCTTTCTAGGCCCCCACCACGGTTCTTAGCACCCCAACGTTAGAAATGGACCTCAAATGCCATGTGAGGTGCACATCTAGAGCTCACGTCCACAGAGAGGGGGATGCTATCTAAAAAGAGCCCCCCTTGGACACTTGGGAGTGTCACTGGGGTGCCTTGGGTGTTTCTGCTTACACTGGGAAATAGGAGAATAAACCTGAGCACTCTTTGGTTCTGGACCCAGAAGTTGGCTCCTTTTGTGTATATCCCATGAATCTACTTCTATCACTATCTACTTCTAACATTGTAATAAGAGACTATCAGAAAATTTAGGCGAAGCATGTGGCATGAGGAAGAAAGGACATGAACCTATGTGCAAGAAGTCCCGCAGACGAGCAGGGAAGGCCCCTGCCTTCCCCCCGCGAGGGTTACCTTTGCTGCCGTGGCCAGGGTCGGAATAAAATGCAGCCACGCTCCCCTTCTGTTTCCCTCCGCCCGGTGCGAAAGGGGAGCCAATGACCAGATCGGGCTCCCTGTCTCCATTCAGGTCTGCAGCCAGGAGCGCCCAGCCCAGGTTACAGTATGTGTCCTTGGGAGGAAACCGGGAGACCACCTTTGACTCTGCCCTGGAGGCACTTAGGATGGGGCGTGCTAACGCCTGCACCTGGCTAAGGCGGTCAACATACCTGGCAAGAAATGGTGATGTTGGGGGTGGGGGACATGCTTCCTCTCTTGGAACCGAAGTAGACGTACACGGCACCCTGGGCGAAGACAAACCCAGGGTGGCCATAAGGCGGGGTGCAACCCAGGACCCTTAAAAATAGCAAGAGCAAGAGGACTGACGACGAAATGAGTCACCATCAGAGTTCCCCACGGGCAGGAGCCTGGTGACGGACACAAGCCTGCCCTGTGCGCCGGGGCTGCATGAAGGGGTTCAGTTTTGTGTGTGTGTGTCCCTTGCATCAGACTATTAGAGCGCCAAAGCAAAACCGTTGGTTCACCTTCGCCTCCCCAGTGTCTGGCTTGGGATCTGCCCCACATAATTGCTGTTTTTGCAGGTGACTTCACTTCCCGTGTTCAAGGCCCAGCTCGGGTTACGGCTCAGCCCATCGTTCCTCTGGACATGAACACACCGTGTAGCTGCCATCGTGGCACCATTCGTTGGCCTTGGGACACGCTCTGTGTTATGGACCAGTTCCCGTCTTTGCCTTGCCTGTCTCCACTCATTCTGCAAGCATTTGTTTTCCATCCCCAGCCAAGTCCTCGGGAGGCAATGATAAAAAAGACCAACCTCTGTCCTCCCACAAAACTGGCAAACAGGCAGATGACACCACAACCTAGAAGGGGCGACGACACGGACAAGCTCACCGTGCTATGTTAGGACCACGCAGTGCCCTAACCCGGGGATGACACAACACTCTGGCGGGGTCAGATGACAAGTGGTTCAAGTGTTGAGATACAGTGTGAGGCGGGAGGTGAGCCTACAGCAGCTAACGTGGGGCCTCTGACCTCCGGTCACTCCTGAGCCAGCTGCTTCTACCTGGCTCCGGTACGAGCGCACGTGGGAAGAGCCCGTGCACTGGGCCCCAGGATCTCTGCTCTCAGCAGGAAAAAGGCAACAGATGGGTTTGTGCCTAACAAGAAAGATCCAGGAAAGTCACCTCTCCTGGGTGACAGGAAGAGATGCATTGGCTGGAATTTTTGTCACCTTCGCTATAATTCAGCATCACGGGAGGAAAGCTTTGGCGGTGAGCACTTGCTGGACATGGGAAACCATTAGCCAGACTGAGGCTAGGGAGGCAGGCATGGGTGCTGCCAGGCAACTAGGGTCACATTAAGGACCCGAATGGGGAGCCCAAGGCCACCTACCCCCAAAGTCCCTGCCAGGCACATCTGGTTGTCTGCTCTCCCCAGAGGCTCTGTCCAGCACCAGTGCCCTCGGCAGCTCCTCTCTCCCACCCTCCCACCCCGCACCCAGCAGCCCCCTTACCTTATAGGTGAGCTGCTCCGAGCCCACGGAGGGAGCACCCACGGCCAAGTCGGGCACGCCGTCCCTGTTGAAGTCCAGCACGGCCAAGGCCGAGCCGAAGCGACCTGAGGGCTGAGAAGGCACAGGTTGTTTCCCCAGGCTGAGCCACAGCTTCAGAGGGAGGTTTAGTCAAAGGTTTAGTGGCCTGTCTGGCACAAGAACCATGCTCTGACCCAAATCCAGGGTTCCTTCCCCTGGTGCCCGACGTTCAGAGCAGGGCCCCAAAAGCCCACTCTCACCTGTGACTCGCAGTGGGGCTGGCTCTGCCCCTGCTACTGCTCTGGAAGGTGAATGCCAGTGACAGCCCAGAGGAAACCCCCTCAGGACCCTAATGTGGACTCCACGTGGGACATTTGTACAATCATTGTGCAGTTTTCCCAGTGATGAATAACCACTTAAAACAGAGCAACGAAATCTGCACAAAGTCTGGAGTTTAGTTCATAGTAACGTACTGACATCAATCTCTTAACTTTGACAAGTATGTCACAATCATGTTAGACGTGAACAGGGGAAGGGGAGTAAAGAGGGTGGGAACTCTGCACTGTCTTTTCGACTTTTCCGTGAATCCAACATTCGTACTAAACATTATATATATATTTTAAAAAGTAGGTTTTGTATTATCAAAAATTCACATCCTGATTGGCTACTGAAAGCAGTATGTGTTTTCAGAAGGTGTTAGACTAAAAGTTAATGATAGAATGAGATAAATGACTATGCTTTCAGTGAAAAGTGCTACACAGTGTAGGCCACTGGCTGTTACTTTCATCGTTCTTGTTATTGGTTATTCATCCTGGAGAATTTGCCCCAAATGAGAGCACTGGCTTACTGAGTAACATGTGAGGCAATGAGCACCTTACCTGGAAGCCCTCGAGGACCTCATGGGCCTCCTTGTCTAGGTCCAGGTCGATGGGGGGCAGGCCCAGCTCGTTGCCGTAGATGAGGTACACGCGCCCCACGTGGATGTGGCCAGGGCGGCTGTAGCCTGGGGCGCCCACCACCAGGTCACCATGCCCATCCTGGTTGAGGTCAGCTGAGGTCATCGCCCTATAGGGACAAAGAGAGGACCCATTGCAGTGTCTGCTGAGAACTATGGGTACAACTGTCTACTTGCTTCTTTTTCTGGAATCTAGCACTTCAACTTCCTCTCGCTGATTTTTTATCCTGCACGGCCATTGCGAATATTTACTCTGAAGTGATACTATGTGTGTGATTCACAGTCTTATTCTATAATAATAATAATAATAATAATAATAATATATTAAAAACTGGACAAACCAAGTCCTCTGGGCATCTCTGGGCCATGTAACCTGAGCAGATGAAAAGCATCCTCTCGGAGCATCACATCCTATATGTAAAACCCAAAGCAGAAAAGCGCAGTGCCAGGCTCCTCCTCTAAAACCGTCCAGCCAGTAGCACAGTCTGCTTTCTGATCAGCTCAGCTCATTTCAGTCTGACACCTGATCAAAGACAAGCTGTGTTGAGTATACCTTTTCATTTCTACCACAGCTACAGAGGGTGCTTTGTACTGGGAGAAAATTCAATGGCCAACATACGAGGTGGATGTTTGTAAATAAGATTTCATGACCTACCAGATACAGAGATGGACAAACCAAGTCAAAGGTTCGAATGCCTCTGGTGGCCTGTAAAGACCAAAAGTCCTTTACTTATTCTAGTTCTTATTGGCCACATGAGGAACACGAGGGAACAGAATGAGGGAACAGAGAAGGGTGGTTTCTAAGAGGTGTGATGCCTGGTGAAGGGGCCAGCCACTCACGCCTTGGAGACGCTGCTGGTCCCTCATTCCTGAGGCAGGACGCTGGCCGGTGATGCCCTATGAGGACCTCTACCCGGCTGCCCCACACCCCTCAACATAACTGTCAGCCCAGCAGGGAGCCTTTTTTAAAATCTTTCAGGAAGACAGCCAAGAAGAGCCACTGTCCACAAATGAAGGGCCAGAAAGACAGTGTTCACCTCTCACTCCCTGCTCCAGAGCTGACATATGAGTGACCCAAAGAGGAAGGGCTTTGGGTTGGTAACTGTCCCGAGGGAAATGCAATGTCATTTGACTATAAGAAGTGTAGCTTAAAAAAAGAGGTTTCACCAAAACCTCAAGAAAATAGTTACTTTTCCATCTTTGGGCTCAGTGTGGGTTGATTTTTAAATTCAGAGGATTCTCTAACATCCTCTTTATAAAGTCACCATGTTGTACTAGGCTCTTGCTATATGAAGCTACAATATTCCAATCAACATATAACTATCTGCTTTTATTCTTCTCATGCTATTTGATGTCCCCAAAATCTATAACAATAGAGCCCCTAAACATTGAAGCTTGACAAATATTCTACCAGTTAATATATCATTGTTGTGATTATTTAGTAAAGTGAAAGCTCCTGTTTTAAACACATTTTGACACATTTTAAGGATATGGTTTTATCTTTACAATAACCACTAAGTTAATGCCTTCGTTGATGATGGACTGATTGGAAAATAAGGTAGTAACAGGTGCCATTTGATACACTTGTTGAATGACAGAATGAAATGAACACGGATGATAATGTGCAGGAACTGGGTGACCTCACGCCTACCAGCCAAGCCTGGCATAGGGAAGCGACAGGAAGTAAGATGCTAATGGGCTGGAGACGTGCTTCAGGGGCCGCTGAGAGCTGCCTGTCAATATCATCCGGATGTTCCGTTCCAGAGCCTGGTACATGAAGGACAGGGAATCCTGAAACAGAAGAATGACAGATAAAGACTCACAGCATCATCAACAAAGCTGCCGTGTCTTGTCAAAGCACTGGACTTTGGTAAAAGAAACGAGTTTTTACAAATGCTAGAAAATAAGACATGGATTCCTATCAACAGGTAACATCACTTAGGAGAGTGACATCGCTCCGCCCAACATGTGCTGAGCTATGGCAGTTACAGCCCTGAGGTCAGGGCCGGCACGGAAAGGGCTAGCTGGGCCTTAACCCCAACCAAAGAAGTCAGGATGGCCTGTACCAATTTGCAGAATGTAACAACAAAATCACTGTTATGGACAAAATTTTTTTTAAAAACGAGTTTATGTAATCTAGAATGTAATTGTGTGTGTGTGTGTGTACACATCTCCTTTTTTTTCCTCCAGCCGAAAACCTTCCAATCCACACCCAAATTAAGTTGCTTCGAGTCCCAAGAAGCCTGGCAGGCGTGAGAGGCAGGCGACTATATGAGAGCGACCTGGGGGAGGGCACACCCCTGAGCTTGGGATGCTGAATGGTTCTCAACAGTTACTGCAAGGATGCAGACTGGAGTGGCCCTGAACAGCCCGGTTGGGCACTAGATCCCTTCGAGTTCAGGGGACACAACTCTCAGTCCACCCAAAGGTGGCCAAACAAGAGCAGCGTCGGCGCAGAGCCACGGGGCCGCCGGCAGCGAGGCGTGAAGGGCCCTGCAGGAAGCGGCTGCGCCTGTTCCTCCCCTCCAACCCCTCCGGCAGGCTACCCCCAGGCTGCTCACCCTGATGCTGAGCGCTGGCTCTCAGTCCCCCCAGAAGCACTGAATAAGGCTCCTACTGTGTGCCAGGCCCCGTGACGGGCCTTGGAAATAGAGTCCTTCTCTTCTACAACGTGTTCTTTTGCAAAAGAGATCCAAATAATTGCAAGACAAAATGGCACGTGCTTTGACAGAGGTTATCAGGTCTAGGCCGGGCTACATAACATGTAGGGCCCACCACAAAATGCAATACGAAGCCCCTTACTCAAGTTTGAAGATTGTTAAGGCAGTGACAGCCGAGCACAGAGCCAACGGTGAGGCCCTGCTGAGCACGGCTGCAGAGCGTCTGTGTGGCTGCACAGGTGGTGCGCTCACAACGCAGGTTCTGCCCGGGCCCTCGCCCAGCTCTTGGAGACGCCACTCACGGTGCCATCTAAACACTCCCCCGACATTAGGAGACCCCACTATCCCACACCTACTTACCTTCCCAAACCTCTCCTGGCACCTTGTGTCCCTTGTCTTGTGTTCCAGGCAAACCAGACAACTCAGATTTCCAAAGTCCTGAAACTTTCCCAACCCACTGCCAGAAATACACACTCTTTGATGAAATACTACCACTATTCAAGGCTTAACTCAAATGCCCCCTTCTCCATGAAGCCTTCTCTGGTAGCAGGGATATAATTTTCATCATAGAGGCTAAGTATCCCTCCACCCCACCATGGGATTTGTTGCATTCTGTTCACGTCTGCTTTATTTTTGTACGCATCGCTCCTATTAGCTTGACGTTTTCTAAAGATCAGAGTCTATCTGCCTTTCATCTCATTTCCCCTCAGCAGAGGATCTGACACTGAAAGATGAACTCATGGGTGAACCGCATATGCCATGGCATCCTTCAGCTGGGGCTCTCCACGGGGAGCATTCGATGTTGCTGGCATGCTGTGCGCTAAGGACAAAGCCGGACTGGCCTGGGGGCCCAGGGCCACCTTGGGTGCTATCAGACTTGCCAAAGGCCATTGAAGTCCAGACTCGCATCTCAGGATGTGTCTAGAACAGACCAGATTTGGAGGCTGAGGATCTGTGCTGGCCTGGCACGTGCCCAGGTGACTTTCGATGGAAGATTAAATAGCCAGTGACTCCACACACGCTATCACAGGAAGCAGCATGGTCCTCTCTCTCCATGAAAAGCAGAAAATTCTTACCGATGTCCAGGAATCCACACTGAAGACCACGCCTCTTTCGGTATAATTTATATTCTTTTCAGTATTATTAGTTAGAGATGCAGTCAGATTTCTATGAAAATAATTTTTCTGTACTTGTGAGCTGTTAAAAAGACAGAGGAACAAAATAGAGAAAACAACAAACCCAAATCACTGAGTTAATAATATAGTCAAGTTAATCACAGGTTAAAATTCCATAAAGTTTCAACATCTGAAAGTTAAAGGTATAGCAACACACACAAAAAAAATTTTAGAAAAATCTTGGAGATTCCAAAAACTCTTAGTAAACACATTTCCAAGGTTTAAAAGCCTGTCCTTATTAAAAAAATTTCCTATAGCTTGAAGGTTCTAAAGTGTGAAAGGCTTGAATTTCCTCCAAGTTCCTAAAAAAAAGCAAAGGTACTTCAATATTCCACATACACACTGGCAAGAAATAGGTCTGTGGCTGTTTGAGAAGCTGGTACACAGGCGTACTGCTTTATCTTTAAAGACAAGCCAGAATTAATTAGATGATAAAATATATTTTCAAATGCATACACTTAAACTGACCTACACAAGCCAGATGCCCAGACGGGCCAGACAGGTTTTGGAAATGACTGAAGTGGAAGGCAGGCCGCAGGAATGCCGGAAGGGGCCTGCGTGAGACACCCACCCGCCAGCCTCGGGGTCCTCAGAAGCTAGATCTTAAAGCCCAACCCACAGGCATTCAATTCAATGAACATAAACAGAAAAACAACTTGATTCAAATAAACAGTGGAGGCTTCACTGAACTCTTTCTGTAGATTTGCAACTGTTTTGAAGCTTGAAACTCTCTTACTCCAGGACCTTTCATTGCAATGTCCTCTTCTCAAATATCTAACTCTTGACCACCCTTAACTATCTCACTGAAACACCACTTCTCCGGGGGAAGCTCTCCTGGCTGGGTTGGGACACGCCGTGGTACATCCCAGAGTGCCCGGCACTTTTCCTTCCTTACACGTGAGAGTGTTTACAGGCTCTTGTTCCGTGCCCCCCGCCACAGGCCACGCATCCACGGGAGCAGAACTGCTTCTGCTGTGTCCACGGCATGCTCGCTGATCCCTGAACTAGTTCCTGGCATCTAACGATGAGGAAGTAATTTATTAGTTGGACTCTTTTGTTATATTTTATGATAAATATAACATTAATACCGCTGTGATGCTGGTGGTTGGTATCTGACTCCAGTAGGGACACCACCTCCCCGGATACAGATCCACCCTCCCCCCTGAAACCACCTGAGAGCTCTTCCCCCTACACCCTGCCTCACTGAAAACTGCTTTTTCAGGGTGGAACTTGGGTAAAGTTTTTGAGTAATAACAATGATAGTAATGATGCCATTTAATGTTTACTGAGCAACTTACGAATGCTCATTGCTTCATGTCCATTCTTGGGCTTAATTCATACTATAATTCTGGTATTTTTTCTCATTTTGCCAAAGGAGGAAGCTATAAAACAAAAATTAAGCAACCAGTTTAAAGTCACCTAGCTATAAATAGCAGACCTGGAATTTGAACCTCCGTCTACATACAAATCACAAGCTTTCAATATCTACTGAGCACCCCTCCAGGTAAGATTCTATTTCTGGGAACCATTTTGGAATCCACTTACCTCTGGGGATTGGTGTGCCGGCCACCACAGGCAATGAACAGAGGGTTCTCAGGCAGGTTGCAGTCACTGGGAAAACAGTCAAATGAATCAGGCATTTTTTTTTTACTTTCTAGTCAAGCACAGATTTTACTGAGACTCGGTGGAGCACTTCAGACCACCTGCAGAAGCCCGAGAGGTGTGGAGGTGCTCATTACTTAGCCAGACAGGACTGGTAAAGGGTTGCGTCCCGCCCAAAGGGGGTGGATAAGCTGAGTGAGGGAGCCTTATGGTAACACGGGTGGCCCCGCACTTCTGGTCACCCAGACTCACAGCTGTCCCCTTCCCGCCCCACTGCACCTGCTGAGCTACTCCGCGTTCACATGAACCATCTCAGAGTTAGAGACTGGCAAAGAAATGGGTTCCCACTGTATCACCTTCTGCCCAATTATGCTCATTTATGCTCAGATATGTCTTGATTTCTCAATCTCATTCCTTTAAAAACAAAAAGGTGTAAACTCAATAATTAAATAGGTTCCTAAGTATCCATTTTTATAAGAAAAGTCCACTGAGACAGCGTAAGAGGTGACCTTCCCCCTAACCCTTAACAGAAGCACTAAGGGAGTGGGTATTTATGAGTCTCTTCTAGAATGAAGACTGTTTTTAAGCAGAGGAGGATTTGCACGGAGCTCAGGAGGATGCTGGGTGATGTGACAGACACCTAAAGCCTGAGTGCGAAGGACTAGTTGTGGGAACAGAAATCCAGAACAGGCTCTATGAAAATAACTTTTATTTTTTATTTATTTGGTGGGAAGAAGCTGCAGATGCAGCTTTCCTGTAAAAATCTTCCTCAGGGCCAGCTTTAGGATGAAAAAAGGTTTTCTCTAGAATGTTGGTTTCTCCGCCACCAGCATGCAGATGGCAGCCTTGCCACATAAGAGCTACAGTTACAAGTGCTTTTTGAGTTAAGTAGAGTTCTGGCTAAAAGCATAACTACCAGTATTTCACTGTATGAGTTTCAAGTAACAAATCTGCTTTGGAAGATAACCTATTCTTAGTAAGAGGAACCTATAAAATGAAAATATATACATTTTTTTCTTCCTGTCATGAATTTGTGTCTTTCTTCGAAGCCTCCTCCAGATTTCTCATAAAATTCCTGAACTGAGGAATCTTTCTATGTATATGTGTGTAAAACGCAAGCAACCATGGAATTTTCTGCCTTGATAAATTAGGACAAAGGTCAAGAGTCAAGGAATCTATTCCTTCTCAATTATTTTGCCCTAATTAAAGAATAAGGTCCAGCCGCATTTCCTTAGCTATTTGGAAAATCTAATCAAAACAAACACCACAAATGTGTTCCAGATGGGGATCATTATTTATGGACTTTATAAAACATATAAACACTGGTCATTCATTTTCACATGGCCACATACTATAAATCCTTCCAATAGAAACTGAACTCCCTTCTAATAATAATTTTAATACCAGTAGCCAACATTTATTATTAAGTGCTTGCTACATGCTAAACCATTTACCTGAGTGATCGCATCCACTCCTCACAACAGCTCTATAATAAAAGAGGAAGTCTTACTGTCCCCATTTATAGATGAGAAAATGGAGCTTAGGAAGGCTCAGCCACCTGCTTGAGATGACTCAGTAGTGAGGGTAGGTCTCTCTAATTCTAAAGCCCAACCTTTATATGCATCCGCTCATATGCACCCAAAAACCCATAGCCAAAAGAAAGAGAGCCTGGAGGTTTTGTTTTATTTATTTTTTGAAATGATGTAAGAGTTTGAGCCAAACCTATGACATATGCCTGGGAGCAAGATCTGAAATGCTCTGAGCCTGGAGATTTTAGCTGAGGTTGATTTCACTATTAAAAAGGACATTTGTTTATCTCTGCCAAATTGTAACTCGCTGAGTATTTACCAGGCTAATGTCCAAGGCTGGAGAGGAGGATCACTGGCCCCCGTTGCTGGAGCCTGCGGAGAGAGGACACGCCAGCCCACAGCATGGGTTCTCTCAAAAGCAACAGATGGAGCACAGACTGCAAATGGTACAATATCTACTTCTCTAGCCTAAAACTTGAGAGACATTGGCAAATCTAACTAGATGGGCACTAGACAGTTTGGGTTCCTTCTTGATTAGGATAAGATGAGAATTCTCTTGGGGGTGGGGACAGCAAGGTAGGGAGCGATCGGGAGAAGTAGCGTAATAATTCACCTGGTCCCGTTCTCTAACATGAAGCCTGTCAGACGGTAAATATTAGTGGACCAAAATGCCATGTCATCCAGTCCTCCAAGGAAATATTCTTGGAATTGTTCCACCAGAAATGGGGACTTCCTAGAATAAGTGGGATAAAGCTATGGCAGAGAGAAAGAAAAGTAAGTTAATAAATAAATAAATCATGCTTCTCCTAGTATCTTTATTACCCTTTACATTAAGATTTTGAAGGATAAAGCCAAGCCTCACCTTGGAAACAGCCAACATCTCACCATACCTGCAACATAAAAAACAAATTTGACTATGACTTGTGGTTTCCGCAAAGAATGAAGTAACTAATAAAGTAAAAGTTCTGTCACCATGTCTCCACCATCATGCAACCTCCTTTAATCAACAAAATCCATAAACCTAAAACCACTTTGGAAACATAACCATTGAAAGGTGTGCGAAGAAAGTCGCAATACAACCAGTGACAAATCTTACTCTGGGGCCACACTTACATTTCCAAGAACTGAAGGTAAGAACAGTCAATAATTGCATTTTTGGTGATGACTGATCGGCCATAGAGTTTCTTATAAATTCCCAGTAGATCTTCGACAGGCACATACCTGAGAAAAGCATTAGAAGAAGAGTTGTGTGATTCTGAAGCTGAAGATAACAACAACAGCCACAGCAGCTGCCAGCTGTCCCGTGATGACCATGTGCCAGGCCCATGCAGCGTATGCGTACGATCCTACCAACAGCCTGTGTGGCTGGGACTATCACACTCCCACTTTACACAGAGAGAACGAAGGCAGCACAGAAAAGTTAAAGAATTTGCTCAACACTGCACAGCAAAAACTGGTGCCTTAATCAAATATTTATGAAGGTTCATTCAAAGATAAGAAAGTGTAAAATATAAAGGAGGTGTTTAATTTTGTGAATTTAGAGTTTGAAGAGCAATATATTTTTATTCTTTTGACTTAAATTATTCTCAAGAATTATTATTTAAAAAAAAAATGGCTCCTCACTCCTAACATTCTACTTCGAGTCCACAGTGTGAGTTGGGAAAAGAATTATAAGTCAAGCTTTTGGGTTCACAGATATTAATTATTTCAGTTGGAAGAGCAGCATCTTAAAATTAGATCTATACTGAGTCTGCTTTTATCTTCATTTCAAAGAACTTAGACTATACCAGACAGAAATCAAAACCAATAAGACCTGATTTTAGTATACTTAAAGGAATCTATTGAAGTCCATTTTTAAAAATTATTTTTACATGAGCACGGAGATAGTTCTTCCAATAAAAACAGTTTTAAAAATATTTTAGGTGAATCATCAAGTTAGTAAGAAAGTGAAAAACTTCCAAAGGCTCAAAACAAATTGAAACTGGAAACTTTAAGAGGTGAGTAAGTGGGAAAGCCAGCTTTTGCCCTGAGGTTCTGCCAAACCCTGGAGACGTGGAGGTTTTTTGATGGCTACGTGGTATGCAAGGTACAGGAAAGAAAGCACAGGAACCTCCCAGAGTGGGCCATCTCCGAGCACTCTGAGACTCATGCAGACTACACCCCTGCATGAGTGTCAGCGGAAATAAACCCAACATGCTAACAAGGACAGCAAAGAAAACTGCCCAACTTCATCTTGTCAACAGATAGAAGAGGGGGGAAAAAATCTCCCCCTAGGAATAGTAACCACTACCCAGCCCTACAAATGTTTTGTCCTGCATCCATCCTATCTGCACATTCAGAAAAATTTAGAGGGTAGAATGTGACTTGATGTGCTCACGGGTTAGTGGTGGCTCAAGCAGCCCGCTGAGGCCAACAGAAACCATCTCCAGAAAAATGCAATTCCAACTCCAGCCTTGAGTACTCCAAGTCCCATGGAATGTAACCAACAGAGGGCCAGAAGCCCCACGACACACCATTAAAATGAATATCTAATCCAGAGCAGATGGCCCTGTGTGTGGAGTTAGAGGGACCCCTCACGCTTCTGCTTACACCATCTCTTCCTGGGGTTATCTGAGGCCGGCTGGCCTCAGGTATTCTGCGAGTGATTTGCTGGTTCTGGACCTCCTGTAGTTCTAAGGCAGCTGGACCAGAGACAGGAGTTGGCACTTTGTCAAACTCACAAGCTCTCCTTTCTCTTTGGTTTGTAGGCACTCCTCCCAATCCCAGCCATCCACACTCAGGGGCTGGGACAGGGGACAGACTATGTCACACCTTCTGACTGCTTAGTACACACTCAAAGAAAAACCAAAACCAGTATAACCACATGTAGCTACAGTAATATCTGATGAAGTAGAAGGCAACAAGCATTAATAGAAATAAAGAAGGTGACTACACATCACAATAAAGGATTCAATTCACCAGTAAGATATACGATTTTGAAACTTGAATGTTCCTAACAACATATCCTCAAACACCCATATAACAAACTTTGACAGAACTACAAGGAGAAATTGAAAAAACCCACATCATAGGGAGATTTTTACACAAATTTCTCTCAGTAATTATTAGATTAACCTTATAAAAATAAATAGTAAGACTATTTATAGCTTACAATCTGATTTAAACAATAAGTTTAATAAGCTTGAGCTAATAAGCACATATATATATAATATTAAACAAAAACTGGAGAATTAACATTCTTTTCCACAACATATGGACTATTTCCAAAAATTGACCATATACTAGACCTTGAATCAAGAATTAATGAATTTCATAGAAACCAAAAAAAGTAGAAGAAACAATATAAATATATGAATAAAAATTAATAATGGGGGAAAATGAACATAAAATAGGATCAATAAAGCCAAAAGTTTATTCTTTAAATATTAAAACTGAAAAATGTTAGACAAGATTAACTGTTTAAAAACAGAGGAGAAGGCAGGATAAAATAACATTATGGACAACAAAGGAACACAGTACAAATAGAACAAGGAAAAAAATAAGATATTATTAACCTTATTCCAAAATCTTTAAACACTTAAATGAAATGGAAAAGCCCTAGAAAAATATAAAACTCCTTAAAATGAAATTGAAAAATTGTATAGTCCTATAACCATTAAAGAAGTTTTTTTTTTTAAGTCTCTATATAGACAACATCAGGCCTAGATAGCTTGACAGACAAATTCTACCAAACATTCAAGAAATCAAAGTTCAAATCTCACACAGACTTCCAGAGAATAGAAAAGGAAGGCACACTCCCCACTTCATGATTCCATGAAGCCATCATAATCTTAACATCAAAATCAAACAAGGGCAGAAGAAAGAAAAATCATAATATAAGCTCATTCGTAAACAGAGGTGCAAAAACTTTAAGCAGCAAATATAAATGTAACAAATACAAAAAAAATAGGATATGTCATTGCAAAATTAGTTTTGTCTCAGGAAGTAAAGTTGATTTTATATTAGCAAATAGATTATTATAATTTGCTATAACATTAAGAAACAATTATCTTAACAGATGCAGAATAAGAGTTTAATACATACGAAATTGATTTCTAATAAATACTAGCAAACTAGAAATAGAATAAAACTCTCTTAACTTGATAAAAGATGTTTACAAAAATCTACAGCAAATATTACACTTAATGATGAAAATTTGAAAGCATTCTCTTTAAGATCAAGAATAAAAAAAGTATAGCCAATATCGCCACTTCTATTGTACTGGAAATAATAGCCAGTGAGATACAGCAAGAAAAAGAAACTACAGATACACAGATTGAAAAGGAAAAGCAAAATTGTCAGAATTTGTAGATTATAAATTGTGAGTCTACAGAAAATTCAAAAGAATCTCCAGATTAATTACTAGAATTAGTAAAATAGTTTAGAAATGTTGCTAGATACAAAATCAAAATTAGAAAGCCATTTGTATTTCCATACACCAGCAATCATTTAAAAAATATAACTGGACCAAAAGTTACTATTTATGGTAGCAATGTGATGGTATCTCATTAAAGTTTTGATTCGCATTTCCCAGACTACTAATGAGGTTGAACATTCTTTCATAATTTATTGATTATTTGTTTTTTATTTTAAAGTGAAGATCTTCAGTTTTTAGCCTATTTTTCTGTTGGGTTATTTGTCCTTTTAGTTTGTGAGTATTCTTTGTCTATTAGAGCTTCTCATCTTTTGTTAGTTTATTATTTATTTGTTACAAATAGGTAGTCTGGGAAATGCAAATCAAAACTTTAATGAGATACCATCATGTGCCAAACAGGTTAGAAAAACTTAAAAGTTGGACAATACCAAGCATGGGAGAATGCAGAAGCAGCAGATTATACAAAGCCAATCAGAGTATAAACTGGAAACAGCATTTTGAAAGAGTCTGGGATCCCTTAGGTAAGCGAAGCATGCATATGTCCAACGACCTAACTATTCCACTTCTGGTGTTTGAGAGAGTCCCCTCTAGTGTGCAAACATATGTACAAAACTGTTCATAGCAACACTATATGTAAAGCAAAAACGCTTCATATGACTTACATATCCATCCACATTAGAATAAAGTCGTACTGGTACATTCACACAGTAGGAGCGCATAGTGATGAAAATGAATGAACTGTAGTTCTGCTAGCTCTGCATATCAATATAATTAAATCTCAGAAACATAATTTTATGCAAAAATTTGCAGAATGCACACTGTGTAATTCTATCAAAAGTGAAAAACTATGCACTATTTTACATATGGATACATCATATGGAGTAAAACTAGAAGGAAAAATGACAAAATGGTCAACAGGAACCCTCGGGTGGTGACTGCCCTGCGGGAGAGGTGATGAGGCAGACGGAAGGCGAGGGGCTCCTAAGACATGTATTTATAGATATACGTTCTTTACTATATTTGGTATAATTCAGATTTTTTTCAAGAATCTACTTTGATTATTCTATTTTCAGTTTTATTCTTCAAAATTTACAAATGTGGAAGACTTCTATTGATATTGTAAGTTATATTTTCTAAGGAAAAAAGGGTCAAGCTTCTAAATGCCATTTAAATATCACATGTGTAAATATACATTGTTCTTACCAGTGCCGTGAGAGGTAGTTAAAATTAAACTCAAACTGGCTCAACACATCTCCTCCTGTGGCGGGAGAAAAATATTTACATGTGGTGGATTAGTGGCCACACAGAGCATGCTTCTTTCTACACAAATTTGCACAACCCAGTTTATCAGTTCTTCACATTGTCACAAGTTTCTGTTCATTGTTTTAGGTAAAGGCACGTCTTTAAGAAAAAGTGACCTTTTAAAATCTTAGCGAGTGAAGTACGAATTAAAAAAGAATCACTCATAAAATCAAAGTGTTTTTTACTTTAAAGAAAGATGGACCATAAGGGTTCTTTTAAATAAATACTGCTCACCATCTAGTTTGTATATTTAAAGGTAACTTACTATAAAGGGGGGAAAAATGGAGTTTACGATTTAAAGTTAATGTACTAGTAGACACTAGGTAATAAATTTTAAGCTGACATGAAAGTAAAGCTTTTCTAAAATTACTATGTAAGTAAATGATAAAATGTGATTTAACAAAAAAATACACATATACACAACTTTTCAGAAGTACATCTCTATGTTAAGTGAAGTATGCCTGTACTCTAAATAAATTACAATATTCAAATAGAAAGCAGTGAGCATATGCTACTGGCAAGATCATAAAAAAATATATTTAAGGTACAGTAGTGATTTCATTACACATAAAATATAATTACCACAAAAGAAAATTTTGCAAATATAAAGAAACAGTACCAAAATCACCAGCTGCATGCGCCTCAGAAAAGGAGCCGTGAAAATCAATCTGAGAAAGAAAGAGAACCATCTGGTATAGATCACAAGTGGTAGCCCCGACTCCCATCCCACAAGCGAGTGAATAGTGAGGAGGTGACAGCCTAACTCAAGGAACTGCTGAGGCTGCATAGTGGATGGACTCAATTTTCAAAAAACCATTTAATTTTATCATTTTACCTGTTAAAAGAAAGTATATTGGCAGCTGAGTTGTATACTTAATGACAGGTGGTAGGCAAAGCTACCACGGGCACTGCACCTAATAGAATATCCACAAAATCTCTACTGAGTCCAAGTTTAAGCTTCTCACAGAATGATACCAATATCAGTGAATGACCAGAGGGAACTTCCAGAAGCTGAGTCACCAGGTAAGAGCAGAGTGTTCAGCTTGGGGACATGGCATTTTCATATACAAAATTAAAAAAGAAAAAAACCATGTGGAACTATTATTTTAAATAGAATGAAGTAGTAGGAATTCATATTCTTATTAAGATCCACAGCTTGAATATAACATAAAATTTCTAAAATATCACCGTGACTAAAACAGGACATCACTCCTGCTGCTGTTTTCAGTGCGCACGAGTTGTTCTGCCCACGTGGACGAACTTACCCAGGTACCGCGAAGAGTAAGAGAAATGAATAGGACGAGAAGGAAATCTAACGAACATGCTTTGGGCAACAATCTCATTTCCACATGACATCTGAATAACCTAAAGTTTTCCTTTCCATTAAAGAGGTCCAATTCTGTCCTTGGGTATGACAGTTTCACTCCCATACTGTCGCTACCCGTAAAGACAGGGACTCACATCTCCCATCGTCCTGAGGAAGCCTTGCTCAATGCCCAGGCTGTGCCAGCTGACGTCCGCCACCATGTGAGATGTAATTCCAAACAAGAAAGCTACCAATTTCTCTGTGTCCTGCCAAATGAACAAGTTAGAGTGGTGTGTCTAGGTGAGTTTACAACACTCCTATAGGAAGTTTTAATAAATATGAATTCATTTCCTTTATTGAGACTTAACAACAAATCAGGGGCAGGCACACTGTAGTGTCTGGTTACCAAAAACCACAAGGAACTTTTTGACATGTTTTGGAGTCCCTTGGAAGAGTAATTACTATTGGAGCAAAATGACCAAGTGACAGACCTTAATCTTTAAAATAATTTATTTAAGTATTAACCAGCCATCTTCTGTGTCCCATGTACTGTATTTGGTGACCCTCACAGAATCTGGGTGTGTGTGTGCAAATGGGGTCAATGCAGGTGCAGAAAAAGAATGAGAGGGCCGTGCCTACCTTCTCCCAGGGGAGCGGGTAGTTCTCTCGGATATAATGAATGCTTGCGTTGAGAAATGGAGTCCAGTGGGTGCATTCAGACACATCATGAAATCGTCCTGACAAAACAAAGGCAGAGCTCGGGATTCTTTCTTAAAAAATAGGAGATTTCCAATCAAATCGTCCACCACCACCTGCTGCTGAGTAAGTCCCTTCTCCTTCCCTCCAAGCCTCTTATTTTTTCTATGAATGCAAAGGAAGCTTCTAGAACAAAAGAGCCACCAAAGGAGAAAGTAACCGAAGCTGGCTCACAGCATCGAGTATCACCCGGGCTGCAACAGAGGCTGGAAGTTGAGTTCCTTTGTTGACAGAAAGTAGTTAATTTTTTTTTTAATAATGATTATTACATGAGTAATAAAGGAACTGAAATCATCCATAATTGTATCATCCTGTGGCAATCACAATGAACATTTTAGTGTATTTACTTCCAATTATCTTAAATAAGTGTCTAAACATGTATATACATATTTTTAACAAAATTAGATTAATAACAGCATACAGCTTAAAATTTCTTAAATTTATTTTTCAATTACAATTGATATGCAAGATTATATTAGTTTCAGGTATATAACTTAGTGATTAGACACATTATAAAGTGATCCCCCCAATAGATGAATGGATAAAGATGTGGTACATATATACAATGGAATATAACTCGGCCATAAAAAAGAATAAAATCTTACCATTTGTGACAACATGGATGGACTTAGAGAGTACTATGCTAAGTGAAATAAGTCAGAGAAAGAAAAAATACTGTATGATCTCAATTATATGTAAAACCAAAAAACAAAATAAACAAAAAAAATCCCCCCAGCAACTCATAGGTACAGAGAGCAAATTGATGGTTGCCAGAGAGAGTTTGCAGTGCTGGGTAAAAAAGGTGAAGGAGATTGAGAAGTAGAAACTGCCAGTTATTAATACAATCATGGGGATGTAAGTATAGCACAGGGAACATGGTAATATTGTAATAACTGTATGTGGAGTCTGATGTTTTCAAATCTGTGCCCTAAAAATAAAGACATAAACTGTGTGTGTTTTTTTTTAATCTTTTCCATCACATTGAGCCTCCCTAAAAACAGAAGACAAAAGCAGATACACCAAAGGCTTTTACGCATCTGAATTTATCGGTTACTTGGAGCACAGGCTCCAAGCAGCCTCTCAAATGAGCTAATGAGGTCCCAGGTACCTCTGTATTCCCACAGGAGGGGTAGAGGAGACAGAACTGGCATCTAATTCTAAACCTCTAAATGCCACAAATGCTTCACGGAGCATCATGTATCACAGAGACAACCGAAAAGCAACACTTCAGGATTCAAATCCCTCAGTTCCATTTTTTTTACACTGTCACTAAAGTTAACCTAACCCATTTTAAATCATTGGTTTTTCTACAAATAATTTTCAAAAAAGTTGTAACTAATTTTCTTCTGACAGTTTTCTTAGAGATAAAACTTACAATTCCTATTCCAGAGGATATAGTACAAATCCAGAATCACATACACGAGAGTCCTTCTGACATACCTCCACTAAACCAAATACCAAGTTAACCAAAGTTCTTTGTTCTCTCTGTAGATTGTACTGACTGGAAGCAAACGAAAACCCCCACCTGCACCCCAAGCGTGTTGGCCGCTCTCCACAGACACCTCTGCCCCCGACAGCTGTGCTGTACTTGTGGAGGGCAGGCAGGTCTGCCTCTCACTCTGCTTAAGTCAGTTGTCCTCATTATTATAACTATACAGTTTAATTCAACATTAGATAAGCTGATGAAATATGAGTAAAAGAAACATAAAGTTGTTTCTTTGGCAACAAAATATCCAAGTGCTTTTGAAAGATGCAATAAAAGTGAATTCCCAAAGATGGCATCTACTATTGAAGTAGATACAAAGGTAAGATTTGGGAAAAAATCACAAAAATCTAAGAGGACTCTGCTTTCAAATTTCTTATCACATGATAATTTGTAATTCTTTGCAACTGACTTTTTGGCTCATCAGTCATACACTGGTCCTAGTCTTTCGAGCAGATAAGAAGATACCTGCTGCTTTACTTAACAAAAAGGGAAAGGCTGGAGTTTGTGCCCCTCTCCCATTCTTCTCAGAACCCTTATTATGCTATGTTCCGTCTGTATCTAAAAATGGCATCTGTTAAGCAATGTTTCTCAAATTTAACTGACAAAATAATATATATTTCTTTCTGTTTTAGGTAAGATATCAAGGAATTGTTAAAATATCAGGAGACATCACAGCCCCCTGAATACGATTTGGGAAATGCTAATTTAGAAATAATGGTTAGAAAGAGGGAAGACTACAACAAGCAAGCAAAATAATAGAACCAAGAATTGATAGTTCACAGACTAAGATCGAAACGGAAAAACAACTTACAAATATGGAAATTACAAAAGCGTAGCTATCTGGGATCACACCTATAGGAACATTGCATTGATTCTTATGGCATCACTGCATTTAACCATATAGGATAATGGCCGATGACTCCGAGATTCCAGAGATGGTTTACGTGATGACCCGCTGTGCTGGATGTCTTTCATTCTTTCTGCACATCCACTCGCTATCTTTCCCCATCCTGTGTTGTGCCTCGGAGGTGACCTGCTTACACTGGCTTCTTTGCCCTCTTGCTTTGGGTTTGGCCAGTGGGGAGAACAGACAGGGTATAAGAGAAAAGGAGGAAAAAAGCTTGGTGTACTCATTCTCCCAAGCTTCTATTCTGTGGGGTGGCAGTAGGCTGTGTCCCTTGATCGAAAATCCTGGCCCCCATAAAGAGACCTTCTCCACACAGCTCATTCTCTTTCTGCAGTTTTAGGAACTGCTCCCTCCCCTGCACCATCCCTTGCAATTTTCTTCCATCCTGTCCACCCTTGTGTAACTGGCCCCTTATAAAACTCCCCTCCAATGACTCAGGTTGAGTGTGCATGCTGGGACTCTGCCTGATACAACCTGTAACACTACCTTAGATTTGTTTAACACTTGACAAAATAATATGCATTCATGCCAACAAAACTCCAGTGAAGCAGCGAGGAGGCACTATTATGACCATGTGACAGACGTGGAAACAGCCCCTGCATGGAAGTGACTTTTTCAAAGTCACATGCTAACAGACAACATAGAAAGAACAAAACCTCAGGACTTTTGGTCTCTTTCAAAATGTTTCTGCCTCAAAACAGTGCAAGTGAAAGTTAAAGTTTTCAGAATTTCTATGCTTAAGCAGGTAAGTTTTGGGTAATAGAAAATGCAACTCTGAACTAAGTCATGGACCAACAATCGTGGAAAACACAATGTGCTGTTGTTAAGTCACAGGGATTCCTACTGACCAAATACAATGGCATTGTTTGGTCTGCAAACCTTCGTCTTACCTCTTTCACAGATGCTGGGGTAGAATGCATCAGGAAACACGGTTCCAGCCTGATACGCATCCTGGTGTTCAGTTAAAAGCTGGGGAGCAGAAAAATGCAGAGATTAAGGGGGGAAGTCAATAGCTGGGGAAGAGCAGGTCCAATTAATTTCCTTCAGTGGGATGCAGGAGCAATTTGGTTTGGCAGGGTTGGGGGAAGAGGGTGAGATGAGGTGGGGAGATGGAAGGAAGGAGGAAGAAAGGCATAAATAAATAATAAAATGCATGCATAATCCAACACAACACCCTACAATATGTAACTTCAGGTTCTTTCCTACCACACATGGGCCACTTAAGAAGTAACAAATATCACTTATTTGAATTTCACCTCCTCTCATTTTCCCTGTCCTCCCAGTAGAGCAGGATTTCCCTAAGGCTAGTTCATGACCCAGAACTGGTGTATGTATCGGATTTTCAATGATCCATTGAAAACCACTGAAATGAGAAAAATACAGACATGTATACATATATAATGTATATACATACATATATGTGTGTGAATATATATACATATATCAGTTTATAGTTGCCACCTATGCTTTAGAGTAAGATTATGTCCTTTGTGCTTTAGGTGGTTTTGAAAAATCTGCTTTCCTTTTTAAAATAATATAAAAGCAGATGGTAGCGGTTCTTCTCGGTGTGCTTCCTTGGCTCTGGCTCACTCCACTTCATTCCAACACTTTATGAGGTGCCCGGGCACAGGTGAGAGTCCAGAAAACAAAGAGCACATTCCCGGCCTCCACTGCGGAGCTTAGGTCTCCCTCTCTTGCTTCTTCAGCTGCATGCAGGGTTTGGCTTTTCATGCAGCAGAGGTGGAGAGGGCCCGGTGTGTTCACAGGCAGAGTGTCCGGGGCATCCATTTTGCTAGTAAGGAGCAGGGTTGAGGTGATGAGGTCCCAAAACCAACAGTCAAGGTCATGACTTCTTACTTTCCAGACTGCGTAGGAGACAGTTGCACCCGGAGCTAGCAGGTTGGGGCAGTGGCTGTTTGACCGGGCACAGGCAGCCTGCCCGGCCAGTTCTGTGTGTGGTTGTGGGTGTCTTTTCTGGATCCAGCTCCTCCAGTTCTGTTTGTCAGCACTAAATTCTCTACCGCTCGGTATCGAGCTCCTCTCAGCATAAGCTATCCAGAGGGGTTTCCACCATCTGCAAGTGAACTCTGACACAATGGGCAAAGTCAAAGTTTGGCAACCCAACTTTTTAATTTTGCAATTAGGACATACAGTGGGAACCGTACATGAAGGCTACATAAAAGTTCCACAAAGGCCTCAAAACATAGGGAAATACAGTATCATCTGCTTTTTGTCGTTGCTTTTCCAACCAGTATGTATCCCATTCCCAGTCTCCGAGGCACGGAATCCCTCTCTCCTGGGAACCCGTTCCATGCTGAGCAGGTGGGGTGGACCACACGAGTATGAGGCCAGCATGTCCACTCTCACCACAGTGTTTGGCTCAGAGATGCACATCGAACAGAGCTTGTTCGGTTAGAACTTTCCCCAAGACTTCCCAGCTGGAGCCCTGAGGAAGATGCCCTCTTCCCTCCAGGGAGCTCAGGCTGGAGGGCTGAGTCCTGCACGGACAGTGTCTTCTACATGGAGACGGCACCACCTGGACCTCTGGCTCCAGCTCGGCCCCAGGGCTGTCAGTTACATACACCCAGAAAGTGTCCTTTTTGCTAAAGATAATTGGAGCTAGACTTATCACTTAATTTCACTGAATAGTTACATCACCAGCCACTGTTCCAGCCACTTTATATGTATCAATACTTGTTGAATCTAATATCGAAGCAAGGTTGATACAGTTATTTAACATGAAAACAGAATTCTGAAGTAAATTTTGAAAAGTAAATGTGTTACTGAACAGTCAGGAAACTTCTGGTGGGGGAAGGGAAGTACAGAGGAAAATGTATCCTTCAGGCATAAAAATGAATTTTTAAGCTACAGAAATAAAAACAGTATGATATCAGAACCAAAAGAGAGAAATCAATAATACAGAAGAATGAATCAGACTCAAGCATACACAATCACTTAATGTATGATACAAAGGAATAAAGGATGGAGTATTTAATAAATGGTGTGAGCACAACTCTACTGCCATGAATAGTCAGCTTTTACATGGGAATTCTAGGAGACATTGACTTAAAATTAATTTTACCAATGACAGGTCACTGGATCCCTATCATGCTTTATGCCAAAATCAGTACAAGATGAGTTAGAGATTCAAATGTCAAAAATGGAGCCATAAAATTAACAAGACAAAGTTTAAGTGTATAATTGTATAATTTCAGAGTAGGAACGATTTTTCTAAGCAAAAACACAGGCAGAGATCCTCAAAGAAAAGACGAGAATCATCAATGGATGCCAAGTTTAATGAGAAACGGGATATTTACATTACCTCCATATATCTCTCCACAAAATATTTACTTGCTAATTAATTTAAAAGTAGAAAATACTTTAAACTTTCCAGCACAAAAATGTGAAAATAACGCCTCAACCAAGAGATAAAAATGAACATTACTAGGACTTCTGTTTCCAGGAAGATGGAGTAGATGCACTTTTTCTTCCACTTATTGCTTAGTACAGTGAAAACAAAAACAAACAAACAAAAAACCTGGGTAAAGTAAATTACATGAACGCAAGACACTCTGAAAGGGGGAGGTAGGTATGCAAATTGGCCAGGAAATGTGGGATGGGAGAATAACACTGTGGTGAGTTGTCTGGATGTTCTTTTTGCTCATACATCCCAAACTGGATACTGGAAGAGCCAGACGGCTATCTAGAAACCCTAATGGGTGTAGACACCCCCTCCCCCCAAAAAAGCAATAGGACCAGGAATGGGGAAGGCTGCATGACAGAAAACTTTTAGACAATAATCTCTCTACTCTAGATGAACATCACAGAAAAACCATGGCCCTGCACTTACCCACGTCTCCTAAGGCTGAGCGGAGAGCCTGGACCTTCTCATCATCAGGCTGTAGTGAGGTGCCCAGCTCCCGCACTGAAATGGAGTCAATCTTCCATCCCTGCCATTCTGCCCCCATTTCTCTCCCTCAGTGTCAGTGGAGACCAAGAGGAGAACAAGCACCTCTCCCCTCCTCTCTGGGTGGTGTCACAAGAGGCCGAGGGGAGATCAGGACATTCCTACCACCCAGTAGTAAGAGGCTCTCTTGCCCTCTGACAGCAGTAGAGGCCAAGGTGAGGAGCAGGTATTTGGCACTCTTGCCCCTCCCAACCAGGAAGGCATCAGTGCAGGCCTGGTGGGAAACCTTTACTTCTCCCCAGTTAGCAGTTAGGAAGCAATGTCCCCCCACCACTTCCCCTAATGAAGTGTTATCAGAAGATGCTGACTAAATCAGGTTTAAATATGATCCAGTCTCTTAATCTAATACCCCAAATGTTAAGGTATCGATCAAAGACCACTCATCACACCAAGAACCAGGAAGATCTCAAAAGGAATAAAAACAATCAACAAATGCCGACACTGAGATGGCAGAAATGTTAGAATTATCTCACAGATATTTTAAAACAGCCATCATAAACATGCTTTAGCTGACAAAAATGAACACACTTGAAACAAACTAAAAATAATAATAATAATAAGATTGAAGTCTCAGCAAAGAAATAGAATATATGAAGAACTGAATAAAAATTTTATTTTTAAATTTATTATTTATTTTTTTAGGTGAAGCAACCCTTGATTGACCTCACAGATTACAAGGACCTTGTTAGCTTATTTTTTATTTTTTACACCTACAGCACCTGGTCTTCCTAGGTGGTCTCCCATCCAAGTACTAACCAGGCCCAAACCTGCTTAGCTTCTGAGATCAGACGGGATCAGGCTTATTCAGGGTGGCGTGGCCATAGACTCTGAGTGGAAATTTTAGAACTGAAAAATACAATAGCTAAAATAAAAGTTAACGTCACCGGAAATGGTACAAGTTGACATTGTGCACGTTCCAATACAAGACAATGAGAAGAAAACAGCATCGCTTTGATATTTTACAAACATTTATCTGCAGGGGAATACCTTCAGGGGAATCTAATCATCATGAATCATCAGACAAAATCAAATTAAGGTACATTCTACAGAGTTACTGGACTGTACTTTTCCAAAGTATCAAGGTCATTAATGACAAGGCAGGCCTGTGGAAGTGTTTCAGGTTGGAGTAGATCTGAGGGTACTGGCAATTAAATACAACACATGATCCTGAATTGGTCCTGGAACCATAAAGGATATTATTGAGACACCTGGTAAAATCTGAATGAGGATTGGGTCATAGTGTTATTTCAATGTTGATATCCAGAATGTGATTATTATACTGTGGTTACATAAGAATGCTCTTGTTTTCAGGAATTATACAATGATGTGTTCAAGGATAATGAATACCATGGTAAGTACTAATTATCAAATGGCTCAGGGAAAAAAATCAACATGTATAGAGAGAAAAGGCAAATATGATAAGTTGTCAAAAATAGGGGAAACTGGGTAAAAGATATATAAATAATATTTGTCTAATTATTTCAATATTTCTATTGGTTTTAAATTATTTCAAAATAAAAAGTTAAAATAGAGAATTGATTTAATAAATAATGGTATATTTTGGATAATAAGAAAATATGTAATTCTTAAAATTATTTGAAGATCTCAATTGACATGGAAAGATATCTGATATAGGAAATGGAAAAAAAGCAAGTTAGAAAATAGTATGTAGAGTATAATTATTTTTTGGAGAAAAAAAAGTGTTAATAAATGAAAAAAAAAAAAGCCTGGAAATATATCAAGCAAAATGTTAACTCATTGTAAGAAAAAAAATTCTGAGACAACCATGTTATCAGTCTTATAATCAGGAAAGACAAAACCTGTTCCATGGGGTGGGGAGGGAGGAGCAAGGCGGAGAGAGGACGGTAACCAGCCAGATAACTACCATTGCTATGGCTTCCTGGTTAACACCCCACATTCCACGTATTCTTTAGAAAGAGAATGACTATCAGGGCAGTAATGAACATCAATGTGAGGTCTGCTTGGTCCTTACACTTCTCATAAATTGATTAATGTTCTCAGTTTTAGGCATTATTCCCTTATTAGTTTGGTTAGTATAAGTCAAAGTATTTAAAGTACAGGACCCCCTGGATGTTTTAATGAAAGAAAACTCCGTAATTAGCAAAGTTTAGACCCAGAAGGTACAGAGAATACCAAGATATTGCCGACCTGTGGGGATCCGTCTATATAGCCTGCTAGTATCCTCCAGGCCACTTCTCACTATATCATTTTACCAAACTGTACCAAAGAGCCCCGAGGTCACCCAAGAGTAGGTTTTGGTAGGGAAAAAGAGAAACTGCAGATTCTCACAAATAGATCATCAATCTTTGAGAAGGGACTGAATGATAACTTTATAAAAGGTAAAGTAACCCTTATCTGTCTTCATAAGTCAAAGGAGAGAAGGGTAATGTATCCAAGGCACTTGGTCCTTTCCAATGACATCATTATGTGGATTAAGACAAATGCTGAGGGGAAGGATCTGTGTCCATTGACCAGGTTTTAAACTAAGCTAATGAGACAAGCTTGAATCCTCTACTAGAAAATCACTCCGCACACAGTCAGGATTAGGTGTTTGTGGTGTTCATGTCATGAATTAGGCAGATTCATCCTTTTCCTCCTCACTGTCCTGCCTACTTTCTATCAGAGTCAAAGAAGATGACAATCAATGAAATAAAGAAGATGACAAGCAATGAAATATAAATACTGTTTTTTCCTAGAGGTCCTCTTATACTGGTGAGTGAGGAAGTTAAAACTAATGACTTAAAAGTGGTTTGGAGGTATAATAGATTTCAGTTATTTCACCATCCATACTGCATTATCAAGATTTACTGGTAATAATTTGATTTAATTCCAATGTCATGAGGAAATGTTAACCACTCTCATCAAACTTACTCAAGTATTTAAGAATCATTTTTGTCACAAAGTATCATCTAGTGATAGAACTACAAAGAGTATGTAGGGCCAGAATGAGTTCCACTAATTTGGAGAAGGGTGAAGGTAAGCCATCAGATAGTGCAACCAAGAACATGGTAAGAGGAGACCTTGGAAGGCACATCTCAAAGCATATTTCTAAAACATGCTTCCTTCTCCTTGTAGTGATACAATTCATATGTAACACAAAGAGTCAGGAAGTGGAAAATAAGTGATTTTTCTCACTTTTTATAAAAACAAAGAAGATGTACCACTTAAAAAAATTCTCCCTCCAATGATTTTTCAAACTATGATTCATATAATTAAAATATTTCAATGACATTATTTAAACTATATATATAAAATATATATATATATATATATATATATCAAGTATTACTGGAGGGGACATATATCTTTTAACCCAAAATATTAATGGTTTATAGAAATATAAAAATGACTCTTAAAATTACTGTCTAAATATGTTAGGACCTTTGTGTAGCACCTATAAAGTGGAATAAGAGAAAAATCAAACTTCATACCTCTTTGTAGTTAACGCTCCCATCCTGAAGGTGGAGAAACTCCAGAGCTCTGTGTCCTGAGAAAAACAAACACATAAATCAATAAAGTTCAACTATAGCTGAAAACAGAAATTCGTAGGGGTCATCCTAAAAGTACATAATTTTATGGTTATAACTGTCAAGGAAGTGGGAAATGAAAATTAGATTTGTACAATATTTATATAATAATGTAAGTACATTAAATATGTTATAATAACACAAATAACATTTCATAATGATTTAAAGTTCCTGTTTACTCTGTGACCTTGGCTAAGTTACTTAACTTCTCTAGTTCTCAGTTCCCTCATATGTAAAATTAAGTAAATAATACCCACCTTAGGAGTTTGTTGAATCACAAAAATAAATGCTGTGACAAGCACAATGACTGACACATGCCAGGGGCTCAAAACATAGAAATCATCATCGTCATACAACATACAGTCATCACATCTCAACAGCCCCTGATGATGAAGCCAAGTAGGAAACACGACACAGGGCCTAAACCATGGACTGAACCAATGATTCTGAAATGCTTTTTCGTCATTGGATTACCTTAAGAAAACAACAAAAAGTCTCACAAAGCTACCTGCTACAGAATTCTAAAGAGTGCACTAAAAAACTGTTAGAACTGATAAATCAGTTAAGTAGGATACAAAATTAATATTCAGAAACAATTGTATTTTTATATATCAATAATGAACTATCAGAAAGAAAAATTTAAAAATCAATCTCATTTAATAATTGCATCAAAAACAATAAACTATCTAAGAATAAATTTACCAAGGAGGTAAAAAACCTGTATCAGAAAATTATGTCATTGAAAAAATGAAAGATACAAATAAAATAGAATCAAATACCATGCTAGCAGGAAGAATTAACATTGTTAAAAGGGTCATTTTAACCAAATCAATCTTCAGATTCAATGCAATCCCTATCAAAACATCAATGGCATTTTTCACAGAACTAGAACAAATAATTCAAAATTTATTTGGAAACATAAAAGACCCCAAATTGCTACAAAATCTTGAGAAAGAACAAAGAACATTGGATCTATCACACTATCTGATATCAAACTATAGTAATCAAAACAGCATTGTACTGACATAAAAAAAATCAATAGATCAATGGAACAGAATAGAGAGTCTAGAAATAAATCTACTCCTATATACTCATTTAATCTATGACAAAAGGAGGCCAGAATATACAGTGGGGTAAAGACAGTCTCTTTAGTAAATGGTGTTGGGCAAACTGAACGGATACATGAAAAAAAATAAAAATGAAACTGAACCACCTTCTTATACCATATACAAGAATAAATTCAAAATGGATTAAAGACTTAAATGTAAGACCTAAAACCATAAACTCCTAGAAGAAAACATAGGCAGGAAACTCTCTGACATTTCTTTTAGTAATATATATATTCTTTACATATCTCCTAGGGCAAGGGAAACAAAAGAAAAAAATAAATGGAACTACTTCAAATTAAAAAGTTTTTCCACAGCAAAGGAAACCCCCAACAAAACGAAAAGACAACCTACTGAATGGGAGAGTGTATTTGCCTATGATACATCTGATAAAAGGTTAATATCCAAAATTTATAAAAAACTTAAACAACTCAACACTCAAAAAAAAATCCAAACAATCCCATTGAAAAATGGGCAGAGGACCTGAATAGGCATTTCTCTAAAGATGACATACAGTTGGCCAATGGACATTTGAAAGGATGCTCAAAATCACTTATCATCAAATAAAAGGAAATTAAAATCACAATAAGCTATCACCTCACACCTGTCAGAATGTCTATCATCAATCAATTAGAAAACAATAAGTGTTGGAGAGGAAGTGGAGAAAAGGAAACTCTCATGCACTGTTGGTGAGATTGCAAACTGATATAGCCATTATGGAATACAGTTTGGAGGTTCCTCAAAAAATTGAAAATAGAACTATGTTATGACCCAGCAATTGCACTTCCGGGTATTTATCCCCTCAAAAATAAAACAATAATTTGAAAAGATATATGCACTCCTATGTTCACTGCAGCTTTATTTACAATGGCCAAGATATAAAAGCAGCTTAAGTGCCTATCAATAGACAATTGAATAAAGAAGAGGTGGTACATATATACAGTGGAATATTACTCGGCCATAAAAAGATAAAATCTTACCATTTACAACAATATGGATGGACCTAGAGGATATTATGCTAAGTGAAATAAGTCAGACAGAGAAAGAAAAATACCATGTGATTTCACTTGCATGTGGAATCTAAGAACAAAATAAACAAGCAAACAAAACAAAAAGAGGCTCATAGATACAGAGAACTGGTGGTTGCTAGATGAAGGGGGGATGGGAGCCTGGTGAAGGGATTAAGCAGCACAAATTGCTAGTAACAAAATAGTTACAGGGATGTAAAATACAGCATAGAGAATGTAGTCAATAATATTGTAATAATTATATGTAGAGCCAGATATGTACTAGACTAATCGGGGGGTCATTTAATAAGTTATGCAAATATCTAACCACTATGCTGTGTATCTGAAACTAAAATATTGAATGTTAACTCTAACTGAAAAATAAAAATGTTAAAAAAAAAAAAGGCCACTTGCTTCACCCACATACCCACACAAGACACCCACACTCTGAATCTTCTTAGGATTAATAGGAAAATGAATATTATATTCCTTGTGAAGAGAGTTTCAAAAGTGATACCTTATTTCTACTGTGAATGACATCCAATTTTTAAATTCATACAATAAAAAAAGCCACCACTATAAGCATTGATACCATAAGAGACCTGTTCACAGCCCACACAAATTATGTGCATAGGATTCCGTGATTTATAGACCCTAACCATGGGATGAAACCCGTTCTAATTAAGCAACTCACATAAATGTCAGCCTCCACACAGGCCCTATGTAAGAAGTGAAAATGTAAACCAAGGTATTTATAAAATTATCTAACTTATCAGTAAATAAATGTTGACATTCTAGTCTCTTTTTATATAGAAATTGCAGATTAGGAGTTGCATTCATTATGTCCACATAAACATGTCTGTTTACTATAGTGATATATTAATATATGTTTAATATATTACCTATTAATATAGTTAATCCATTAATCTATTAGAAACTTTGGCACCTACTGGAAAAAGGCAAGCAATGATCTAATTTTGTTAAAATGTAATAATTTTTACTTATTTCATGTCTTAATTTTTTAACTGTAAGGATTAAAAATTTGAAAATTCTCATTTTGTTCCTCTTTGGCTCACTTCTTTAGTGTTAGCAATTTCAATTTCATAGAACTTAGACTTGGAAGATACTGCAGAATTCATGAATAAGACCAACTCCATCATTTTAAAAAATAATAGAGAAAGAAAGCGAATTACTCAGAATTATCCATGTAGTTTATAGCAAAACTAGTGTTAGAATCTAGGCCCGATTCTCTATTCCATTGTTTCTTGACTCTCTTTTATCAATAAATATTTAGTGGAAAGGACACTGGACTAGCCATCAGGACATGTAATTCTAGGATCAATTTCCTCATTTGTAAAATAAAGGAACTGGACTCGGTGGCCTCTTCAAATTATAAAATTCTGCGATGTGAGTATTGCCCACCAAAGCTCAATATCCAGGTCTAATCTGCACTGATACATTTATATTTTATTTGTAATCTTGTTCTGTTTTGTACCTTCTGGATGTAGCATAATTATAAAATATTATTATTGTTTTTATCTAAGCTAAAGAAGACACAGTGTCAGGTACATCTGAAATTAATGGGAAAACTCCTGGGGAATGTAAGCATATCTAATTATATTACAAATTGGCTCACATTTTCCAAAAACATATTACAAATACACTTCATACAAGAACCGCATCTTGGTGCTACCCTTTACCCAATTCCAGATAACTCTGCCTCCACCACTGAGCTCACGGGCATTGGTAAACCGTACCCCACTTCTCCCTAACTCCTGTCATCATTCTGGGCGCCTCTAATGCCAGGGACCACTCAAACTCCCTTGCTTCTTTGACCTCCCTGATTCAGGAGACCCACTCCCATTGCCACATGTGGCCCTTTACATGTACTTAAAAACATAAAACAACAACTTAAATTCCTCACTCCCACCATATTTCACCCATCTTTCCCCTCTCCCATATATCAGTTCGCCTGCTTCGTGGCGACTGCTGGTTTACCCAGCTCCCCTCTGTCTCCCCACTCAGAGAAGCCCGCAGGACCCTCTAGCTGTTTTCCTCTTCATTGACCCCACCCTGGCAGTCCCCACTCCTGGACAACTCCAGTCCTGGCTTTCCCTCCGCTGCCCGGTGGCTCAGCACAGCACGGAAACTAGTTAGACGCACACAGAATAAAGTTCTAACCGTTTCCTTAATGTTTCTGACAGATTTAGTGCCCTTAATACCATGACACGGCACCGGCACGTACCTATTTCTATGTGTGTTGAAATTCCACACGGCGAGCCTCTGGGGCACAGAGAGCCCAGTGCAATCAGCAGGCCAGACCAGAACCTGAAAGCAGACATGCTGTCATCACTCACTGCTCCTCCGGTGATGGGAACTGCTCGGAGCCGTCCGCACTGAGATCGAAATCCAGGTCCAGACCCACCACTTTCCATCTAAGCACGTCACTGACACGAAAACCAAGTCTCATTTCAAAATAATATCATCTTGCAGTGTAGTTAACTATTGACTGTGTAACTTCACTGGAAGAGCAAACACACTGCGCCTGGGAGAGAACAGCAGTGAGAAATGCCTCCAGGAGGAAGCATAGCATCTTCTGACCGAGGCTTCCTCTGCATTTCTAACATGAAATTTGTATAGAGACACAGCAAAGTCACCTCCAAATACCTTTTGCTCTCTTAAAAAAATAAATTCTCGCCTGTCTTCACTGAGAGTCAATAGATTGACCTGCCTCACCTTACAAGGGCCGGTGGCCCGTGCATCCTTTCCATGCAAGTATCAGCTAGCCTTGCTCCCTGGCCTCTGAGCCTCAAGTGTTGGGAAGGCTTTAATGATGATCAGCTGGAACTGGCTTCTCTTTCAGTGTTTGGCAACAGATACTGACACTCGTGTGGGATTACACAAGAGCAGCCACTCCTGGTCTCTCTTCCCCTGCCAGTTCCTATAGACTTTATCCAGAGGCTATTGCACGGTCAGATTCTTGCAGCCCAAGCAAAGATGCTGACCCCATTTACAGGGGCTGGGTCAGGGGATAGATTTAGGTAAAAGAAACAGAGATTCAGAAAATCCTAGGTTCAGAATATATATCATGAAGTATCCAATCTATAGCACTTCATCTATGGAAAAAATTAGGTTGAACTTTTCATGAAAATGATCTTAGAGTTCAAATTATGCATATTATTCATTAAAAGCAAAGAAAAGATCCTAAAAGAGTGGGAGGAAATGATATGCATTCTCAGGTTAGCCAAGTGGAAGAGAAGACTAGGAGACGGAATGATTTGAGACCCTTAGTCGTCTATCAAGTTTCTTCTGTAACCTTAACTCAGCCTCTTGCAAAACCCCAGGATGGGAATCCAGCAGCCCTGCCTCAACCCTGGGGCATCAGGCTCAGCTGCTTTGAGGCCAGAAGCCATGCACTGATATGTTTTGTTTGGCTAAGAGGGTGTTTTATAAACTTAGGTAAATTAGCATTGAAATTTAGATTTCTAGCTCTCTTTTAAAAAGTAAGAACTAGCCTGATAAACTGACATTTCCTTGTAATATGACAATTGGCTAGAGCTGAGAAGCCAGTTCCTAACAGGCCACAGACTGGAACTGGTCCACGGCAGGGGCGGGGTTGAAGACCCCTAAGAAACCAGCTCTTTAGACCTCTCTCTTCAGGCAGAATGTGGAAACACGCCAGCTCCCCAGGCCAGGGGGTGATGCCCACCCTGGCCACCTCTGCATCAAGGTTGCCTCTCCCTCCAATTCCTTGCATAGAATGCAGAACGAAATAGTGACTTCACACAGAAAAAAAGATTAAAGTCTGCTTGTTCCCACTCCTGCCAAAGATGATGGACTCAAGCCTGAGTCCACTGACTCAGAGCAGAAAACAAAGTCAAAATGTAAAGTACTGCCTTGGCATTTTACAAATGTGGACCGTAGGTCTTAGAAAAAGAGGAAGAGCCACAGGCTCTGAAGAAGCCAACAGAGGCTCTTAGCTCGGTGGGAGTGAAGGAGAGAGAGGAAAGACTAGAGATCCTACATCAATGAACAGAGCTGGGCTTTATGTGAACCCACGAATTCCAGGGTAGGCCTGCTATTTTCATTTTCATCCGCATTTAAGTTGCAGCTTCTTGGCTGCTTCCGGAGCTTCAGGCCAAGTGCCACTGCGATTATACCTCGGTTGGTTGATTCTGATAAACGGCTCCATTGACTAGTTAGCCGGCTACCTTCAATCCTACTAGCGGCTTGACCTGGAGCATCTAGTACGACCTTGAGCATTGTCCTAAATTTCATGTGGCAACCGCACTTTGCATTAGTCATCTCACTACAAAGCTTCTCTTCCATTTCCCAGTGGGAAGGACTGGGTTAAGCAGGGAGCCAAGGGCACACGGCTTGTTGATCACAGATTCTAAGTTTGGATTCAGGTCTGTTTGTCTCCAAAAGTGGCGTCCCTGTTCCAACTGCTGGGGAGCCACAGCCAGAGAAGCATCCAGATGGCAGGACTCAGAAACACCCTCCACCGCTCAGAGAGCCCGCGCCCACATCCTCCGAGCTCAGAGCAGCGGGGACCAAGGGCTGTTAATGGAGCCCGTAGCAGCCGGGCCCACACTGCAAATCCGTGGACCAAGCACGCATCTCAGAAGCAGGGATGTCAGTTTTGGGGGGTGGGGGAGAGGGAGCGGTCAGGGGGCTCAGGAACAGTTATGCAGAGCACTCGTGGGGGAAGGTGACAGTCCACGGGCGCATCCCCACCTTAACCCTAACTGCTTCCCAGGCACGGGAACAGCGCTGCACTCGCACACGCCGAGCCTGAGAGGCTGTGCGGTTCGCGGGAGAGGGCGCTGCTCCGCGTCCCGGCGGCCTGCAAGCCGCGTCCCCGCGCCCGGCGCGCTCCCGCCGCGTCCCCGCCGCGCGCTCCCGCCGCGCGTCCCCGCCGCGCGCGTGCTCGCCTCCGCCCTGCCGCCGCCGGGGCCATGGCGACCTGCTGGTGGCTGCGGAGCCGCGGCGCCGCGCGCTGCCCTCTGCTGCGTCCCCGCCGCCGCCTGGCCCCGCGGCCGGGCTGCCGGGCGCCCGGACGGGCCCCGCTGCGCACCTACGCCGCGGGCCCGGGCGGCCTGCCCGCCGCGCTGCTGCGCGGGGACAGCTTCGTGGGCGGCCGCTGGCTGCCGGCCGCCGCCGCCTTCCCCGTGCTGGACCCGGCCAGCGGCGCCGAGCTGGGCTGCGTGGCCGACTGCGGGGCGCCCGAGGCCCGCGGCGCCGTGGACGCCGCCTACGAGGCTTTCCGCAGCTGGAGGGGCGTCTCCGCCAAGGTGAGTGCGCGCCCGGCCGGGGGCGCTGCCGCAGGGGAGCCGGCCCCCCGCCTCCGTTCTCCGGGACGCTTCAGGAGCAGAGTCACAGAAAGGAGAGGTGATCAACAAATAAGTGTGGAGCGTGGGCTTCGTGCCGGACGGCGGAGGCTGGACACGAACGTGACCGTGTGTGTTGGCGGGAGGTGTCAGCGGCGCTTCGGAGCGTCCCACGTGCTCCTGGGCTGCAGGGAGACCAAGCGAGACACTGCCCCTCGGTCTCCGGGAAGGCTGGGGTGAGCGTCCTGGACTGGCTGGAGCCCTGACGCCGGGCATGGGGACAGCTGTAGAGGGAGCTGGGCCAGGGCAAGTCCAGATCCTTGCTCCAGGTTTTCAGTCTAAATAGAGAAATACTGCTATTAGGTGACAGAGACCCTGGGGAATTGGGGGTGGGAGATGTTAGGTCAGGAGAGTAGAGCAAGAAGAGAACTATTAAGAAGATTTGCCTCCTCCTTTTATCACATGGCACCTGGAGCCAGCCCAGTGAAGCCGTTTTTCACCCTGCCCTGCAGCATCCTCCCTCTGGAGACACACATCCAGCAAGGAGGTCCAAGTGGGAGGGAGTCTTAACCTTCAGTCACCCTTCAGATTTCACTGAGCGCCTCATGCTGGAGGTGCTTGGGTACCTCAGTCAATGAAAGGGATTCCTGTCTTTATGGAGCTCACATGGTGTGGAGGGGCAGCGGGTAGATCCAACCTGCAAATGAAACGAGATCTAAGCAGATAAGGGTGCCAGATGAGATGAATGCTACAGGGGGTTGGGCCAGAGGGAAGGGGCAGGATACAATCCAGTGTGGACGGGTGTATTAGTTTACTGCCATAGAGCACCACAGGCTAAGCTACGAGGCTTAACCAACCGAAATTTGTCTCACAGTTCTGGAAGCTAGGAGTCTAGATCAAGGTGTTGGCAGGTTGGTTTCGAAGGAGGTCTCACTCCTTGTCTTGTCGTTGGCCGCCTTCTGTCTTCACATAATTTTCCCTCTGCTTGTCAGTGTCCTAACTTCTTGTAAAGATACCAGTTATAGTGGATTAAGACCCAACCTAATGACCTCACCTAACATTACTAACCTCTTTCAAGACTCTATCTCCAAATAGTCACTTCTGAGGTTCTGGAGGTAGGACTTCAACATATGGATTGGGGAGGGAGAGACACAATTCAGCCAATAACATTGGGAGAGGCCTCACTGGGGATGCAAAATGCAAAGGCTAAAGGAAGTGAGGGAACTCAGCAAAACTCCCGAGTCAGGTGCGTGCCTGACACACTTGCAGACCAGCAAGGAGCTGCTTGAGTTGACTGACAAGGGACAGAGGTATGGGATGAGAGGTCACAGAGATTATGTGAGGAGGGGCTGGATGGTGTGGGGCACAGCCATTCTAAGGACCTGGGTTTCCCTTGCAGGGAGGTGGGCCCCCGTTGAGGGTTTGAAGCAGAGCTGTGACCTGATTTGCATTTTGAGAGGCTGCTCTGGCCTCGGTGCTGAGGAGACTGAAGGAGGGGAGCAGTGGAGCGCAGCTGCTAGGATGTCATTGCAGTGACTCAGGTGGGAGGTGGTGCTGGCTGGAACTCAGGTGGTAGCGTGGGCTGATAAGCAATACCTTTTGAAGGTAGAGGTCACTGGATTCCCTGATGATTATAGGGCGTGAGGAAGAGAGGTGTCAATGATCATCCAGAGCTTTTGGCTGGCATACCTGGGGACATGGGGGAGGAGGAGAGAGGAACAGCCTAGAGAGGAGAACTCAGAGCTGCGTTGGAAACACTGAGTCTGGATGTCTGTTAGACACACGGGTGAGGGTGTGAAGTAGGCAGTTGGCTGCGTGAGTCTGGGAGCTTGAGAGGAGCCCCAAGGGAGAGATGCAAATGTGTGGTGCACGCGCAGTCACAGCCATAGGGTGAGGAGACCACAGGGAGGGAGTGGGCGAACTGACCGGTGGGCCCACTGGCATCACCACTGGGGCCCACAAGCATCAAGCCTTCATACGGGAGTGTCACAGGTGTCCAGGGAGCTCTTCCAGCCCTGTCTCTGCTTCAGTGATTGTTTGGCGCCACAGGGTGGTGTTGGGACCTGTCACTGACTCCGCACTATCATCTGTTCAGATCCATGCCCTAGACCATTAATGGCAGTCTGTCTTACAGGAGCTTGAGTCTTCTCAGGGATTCTTCTTGAAAGGATCTTGGAGCATCTTACTAAGAAAGTGATGGAGTCCGTTTTCCCTAGGAAGATGGGTCCACCCCTGGGCTAGCAGATGGTGGGGCGCAAACGCAGCTTGGAAGGCAGCTCTCCTGCCTCCGGGCCTTTGCTGCTCACTGTCCACCCCCAGCGTTTCCTGCGCCCTTCTCTTGGACCATGCACGTCCCACCATTCTTGGTGTAGCTCCTGTGTTGCTTCTCCCAGTGAGTCTGAGACCACACAGCCTTCCCGTGTCTCTTCTCTGAACACCTAGCACAGCCCACACGCCTTGGCGTGCACTTCCCCTTGACACCTTGGCGTTGCCTCGCGTCTTTTTTTCTCACGTGTTTTATGAGCTCCTTTTTCCTACCTTGTGAACCCTGAAGGAGTTCACGGAGAGAAGGGAGTTATTTACTGACCACCTCACAAGCTAGTTAGTGCCTTAGTTTCCTTTGGCTACTGCAACAAACTACCACAAATTTAGTGACTTAACACAACTCAAATTGGTTCTCTTACAGTTCTGGATTATTATAGGGTGTGAGGGCTGAGTTCTTTCTGGAGGATCTCAGGGTTTTCTTTGCCTTTTCCAGCTTCTAGAGGCCTCCTTGGCCCAACCTCTTAAGTCTCCTACCTCTCTCTCCCTCCCATCTCCTAGTGATGGCATTGGGCCCACCTGGATGATTCAAGATTATAGCCTCAGCTCGGGACCCTTAACTTGATCCCATGTGCAAGTCCCTTTTGCCTGGTAAAGCAATATCCACAGGTTCCAGAGATTACGATAAGGCATCTCTGAGGGCCATTATTGTGCCTGCCACAGCTGACCTTGCTTTTGGTGTTTCACCTGTGTTTTGTTTAGTCAATGGTCCTGGGAGGTAGACACTTGGTGTTAGGCATGAAGAGACTGGCCGAGAGGGGCTTGAGTGGGGGATCTGGGATTGGAGTTCCATGTGTCTCCATCCACTTGAGCCTCCTAGGACCCCTGTCTGAAACATTCCCACTGGAACATTCACAAGGCTCCTCACAAAGGCTGTAGTAGTAGCCTGTTTCCTGGGACTGCATAACAAAGAAGCACAAACTTGGTGTCTCCATATCACCTTCCCTCTATGCCTATCTCGTTTCTGTGTCCAAATTTCCCTCTCTACGGACACCAGTCATTGGTGTCCTAATGACCTCACTTTAATTCGATGACCTCTGTAAAACCCCTATTTCTAAATAAGGTCACAGTCTGAGGTGCTAGGGATTAGGACCCCAACATATCTTTTTTGGGGGGACACACTTTATAACACTTTGCATACTGAGCATGTCTTGTCTCTGCCGATTTCTGTGTTCAGCCTGGACGTTGTGTTTCCTGAAGAATCTACTTTTCTAGTAGTTCTCAAGCTGGTTCACTTTCTCTCTTTCAGACTAAGTTTGGGGCTTTATTCTTAGCAGGCCATTTAATTCCCTGAGCCAGGCCTCATTAGATTTAAGCCTTTCTTTTGTCCCCGGGATAAGCCACAGCACCCTGGGCTGTGGTCATCAGACTCCTACCTGGTGCAGGAGGGTAAACAAAGTGAAGTCACTGTGGTGATGTTGTTTTAAGAGATGTCAGAGACTTCTTCTCTGGAGGGGGTGGCGATTTAGAAGCCTTCATCTCAACGACGCTCTTGAGAGGTGAGGTCATATAGCTCGTTATCTAAAACAGGGAAGGAAAAGAACCCAGGGAAAGACATGAGTGGTCTGCATAGGCTCAGGCTCTCTGCTCATCAGTGGAATGAGAAAATGATTAAAATCTTACACCTGCTCAATAGACGAAATGTCAGAATGACATAGCAGGTTTGCTCACTGCCATCAGCAGCCCAGCAGGCAGCTAAGGAGCAAACCGAAGATTCTTCTTAGCTCCAGATACAACCTGTTCAGGTGCAGGAGGCTGGAGCTCTGGGGCACACCTTTCTTCAGAGGGCCTCTCTGTGTGGTCTGGGTGACCTGGACTCTCTGGGCCTGATTTTTTTTAAAAATAGTTTTGTATAAATGAATTCCTTTAAAAGATTTTTTTTTTAAGGAACCATTTCTTCCATAATATTTTTAATTATCCAATCTATCTTTTTATTTGATTTTCATTTTTTGAAAATATTTTTTAATCGTGTTAAAACATACGTAACATAACATTTACCATTTTAGCCATTTGTAAGTGTACAGTTCCTTGGCATTACGTACAGTGTTACACTCTTAAGAAAGTTACGCCTCACACACGCTAAGTCAGGGACAGATTCAACCTGCCAGTGAGTTGTTAAAATAAGGAACTATACTTGAGGATATCATGCTGAGTGAAGTCAGTCAGTCACAAAAGGACAAATGCTGTAAACTTCTGCTCAGCGACAGAAGGTAAGTGGTGGTCGTCAGAGCCTGGGGTGGCAAGTTAGTGTGTAGCAGGTACAGAGTCTTCAGTTCTGCAAGATGAAAAGAGCTCTGGAGAAGAATGGTGACGATGGCCGCACAGCAGTGTGACCGTAACTAACGCCACTAAACTGCACACTTAAAATGCTTAAGAGGGTAAATTTTCTGTGTATTTCACCACAATTAAACATAACAATGAAAAATTAGTTATTCATATTCACCATAAAAATGAGAGCTGTTTCTGTAAAACTTTTTTTTTTTTTACATTTTGTGACCCCTATTGATGCAACTTGAAATTGGATCTTTGTTATTATCAAAGAAAGTCAGTGTATGTCTCCCCACGAATGAGACCACAGGGCTAATCCTTCAGGAAGATGGAGATTATTTAATAGTCTCTCTTACACATGGAATTTCACTATTTCTCTACTCTTTTCTTTTTTTCAGGAAAGGAGTTCATTGCTTCGGAAATGGTATGATCTAATGATTCAAAATAAGGATGACCTTGCCAAGATAATTACAGCTGAAAGTGTAAGTTCAGGGTCCTAATTCACTCTCCTGAGAAATTGTCCAGGAATTCTCAGACTGATGCTTGGGAAAGCCACTAACTTCAGTGCTGCTCTGTAGCTAAAAAAACAAGAATTTCTTGACTAATAGTCAAATATCAACTAATTATTTTTGCCAGGCACAAAGTTTTTCTGATTAAGGTAGGCACTCATATTTGCTAAAACAAAATTTATATGTTCTAATTTACTCTTTAATAATATGCAGGAATAGGTTTTGAGTGGAACTATATGAATTGAATACTGTTTTTTCATCATTCCAGTTTTGTTCTATGTGACTGTTTTGGTTGATATTTCATGGTTTTTTTTTTTTGTGTGTGTGTGTGTGTGTGCATTTTAAAATGTACCAGTAATTTATCTGTAGCTATGATAAATTACTCTACACCATTGAAAATATTAGGAGAAAAAAAATAGCAGATGCAGTTTTGTCTCCTCTAAAATGACTGAAAATGCAAATAATTATCGTGGTCCAGGATGGTATATCTGGCACACTTATTTCCATCATCATTTGTGATTCCACTTTTAAGACTCACTGAGGATAGAAATTTCTCAAAACCCATGGGTTTTATAAGGAGAGTTGTTTCTACTCTGCTCACAGCCTCAAAGAATTTCGAAACAGAGCCCTGCTTTTGTTATTGGAGGGTAATGACTGTGTCCTTTTCTGATTGAATTGGAGGGTAATGACTGTGTCCTTTTCTGATTGAATTTAGGGAAAGCCACTGAAGGAAGCACAGGGAGAAATTCTGTATTCCGCCTTTTTCCTGGAGTGGTTTTCAGAGGAAGCCCGCCGTGTTTACGGAGACGTTATCTGTACCCCCTCGAAGGAAAAGCGGGCCCTGGTCCTCAAGCAGCCAGTTGGTGTGGCCGCTATCATCACCCCGGTACGTGGCAGGATCTGCAAGGTCCTGGGCAGGAGACTGAGCAGGGACTCGGGAAGAGCTGCCACCTGTTCTGTTTCGTGACTCCTTTGCGGGATGTGGAGGTGTTTCCTGGTCCTCTGGATAATGAGAGATGTGGGTGTGGCGACTGGGAGGACCCACAGGAGGCCCCGGGGCTTTTCCGACTTGGCATAAAGGCTTCTTGTTGGCATTGCCTAGAATGTTTGAAAAGATCCTCTGGTATGTATGTATGTATGTATGTATGTATTTATTTATTTAGTCTTCCGATATTACGCATCTTTAATGTGTCTTAGTTTTGAGAACATTTTATGCTTAATTTATGATTATCATCAACAGCAAAATATCTGTGTACCTCTGGCAGGCACTGAGCCAGGTTTTGGAGGCAAAAAGGCAAAAAAAGTCAGATACTGTGTCTGCCTGGGTGGGGCAGTATATGTGCGGAGGCCCAGCATTCTCTCGGTGGCCAGCCTTTCCTGGCCCCAGCTCTCTGCGATCTCATATTAGCTTCTCTGCAGCATCTGCCAGCTGGTCTCCAGACCGCCATTCTTTGCCTGCTCAGCACAGTCATAGATACCACCCTTGTTGCCTAGACTGTTTAAGTTTAATTCAGAGTTCACTGTTTACTAGCTGTGTGACCTTGGGCAAGTTACTTAACTGCTCTGTCTCAGTTTCCCCAAACTGCAAGTGAGGATAATAATACTGACATCATTGGGTTGTGACGGAATTTAATTACTTATAATTTAAAAGTGCTTAGAACAGTGGCACAGCATAAGCATTATATAAGTATTTGTCACAGTAAAACACTACTAATATAGATATGTAGATGTCTACTGACATCTCTCTATAACTATAGAGAGGGAAGTAATAAATCACCTACATTTTCAAAATCACCTTTGCTAATATTTTCTCCCAGGGGGTCAGTAAACTACAGTCTTCAGGCCACATCCAGCCTAATGCCTGTGTTTGTTAATAAAGTTTTATCGAGACACAAACACATGTATTCATGTACATATTATCTATGGTTGCATCCACATTACAGCCATGGAACTGTACATCCCACAAAGCCTAAAATATTTATTGTCTGGCCCTTTGAGAATGAGTTTCCTGACCCCTGGTATAGACAGATTTGTACTGTCTTAAATTCTGAAAATGTTCACTATCTTTTTGAGCCTTTGTCCCGGAGTCCCTCAAGTTGACAGCGGTGCTCTGAGGGCTCACCGGTGTAGCAGCTGGTGAACTGCTTTGCCTGTCAGTCGTGCAGTGGGATTTGCTGACGGCTTGCTGCCTGTGGACTTTGGGGTGATGCGTCCTCTCACAGCGTCCTCTGTCCTTCTGCCTCCAGTGGAATTTCCCCAGCGCCATGATCACCCGCAAGGTGGGGGCTGCCCTGGCAGCTGGCTGCACCGTTGTGGTGAAACCTGCTGAAGACACACCCTTCTCAGCCCTGGCCCTGGCAGAGGTGAGCCTCAAAGTCCACATGAGGGTATTGACCGAGGGCAGAAAGAAACAGTTTCAGTCTCCCTCTTCGCCTGCATCTCATGCTAGATGGTAGTGGTTTAACTAACAAGCAATTATTTTAAGTTGGATGATGCCCTTTTTAGACAAAACAACTGACAAAGGATTTTCTGACATCTATAGGCACTATATATTTTAGGCTACCCCAAAACTGATATCCATTCATAATTTTTATTAAGTAGGCAGTTTAGTAATATGACTAAAATGTGGGCATTTCTCACATTTAAGGAAACTCTCATTTACCTCTCCCTTCTCCAGTTCAATCCACATTTAGCCAGATCTTGTCATTCCTCTGTTTAAAGCCTCTAATGGCTTCCCATATCACTCAGAGTAAAATCCAAACTTCCTACAGTGGCCTTCAAGGCCCTATAAGATGCCACCTGCTCAACCCCCTGTCTCCCTCTGCCCTTACATGTCACTCTGATGCTCCTTAGCAATCTGTTCTGGCTGGTCTGTGCCCTGCCAGGCTCACCCATAACTCAACTTTATACTTGCTTTTCCCTGTTCTAGAAGGTTCTCGCCCAGATACACATGCCCATGACTCACTTCTTCATGGCCTTAATCAGATGCTACCTTTCAGCGAGGCCTCCCCCGGCCACCCTATTTGAAAGGCTCTAGTGCTCCTGACCCCCATTCTCTGCTTTGCTTTTTCTTCCCAGAGCACTTAACACCGGCTAAACTTCCAGATATCTTTCGCAGTTGTTTTAATAACCATCTGCCCCCACAAGGTATAAACTCTGTGGAGACAGGGACTTGGTCTGTTTTGTTCACTAATGTTTGCAAAGCCCAGCCCTGTGCTGGATATATGAGGTGCTCAGGGAATGTTTGTGTGAGGGAGGGAAGGAAAGAAGGAGGGAGGACAGACGGAAGGGAGGGGAGAGAGGAAAGCTTTCTTTTAGATAGGCTGTTAGTTTTCCTTTTACTAATTCTTAAATCCTTGCGATATGTGTACACTACCCTTCTTAGACTCTTAAGGTAGAGTTAACAGTGCTTCCTACAAATTATAATGTTTAGGGCCAGCACTGACCCTACCTGCTTATGAAATTTATTTGAAAGCACACATCTATATTGACTGGAAAGATTAAGGACCACATTTTTAAAAATCTGTGTAAACTGAGAGATTATTTAGAAGAAAAGACTGCAGCTTCTTAGACCTACAGAAAATCATGGGGTTTAGTGAAGGCCTAGAAACTCCAAGGATTTTCCTGGAGCCTGGGCAAGTTTGGCAGCCCCACTGCGCCTTGTCTCCATCTTCAAGACAGTCGTGAAGTCCTCGGTTCCCCGTTACTGGCATCTCGCTTTAGTGTGGTGCACTGGGTAACAGTAGTGAACCAATATTTATACATCATTATGAACCGAAGTCTGTACCTTATTCACACTTCCTTTGTTTTCACTTAAGGTCCTTTTTCTGTCCCAGGATCCCGTCCAGGACACCATATCACATGCCTCCTTAGGCTTCGCTCAGCTGGAACAGTTTCCGCATATTTTAAAATAGTGCCCCTGTCTGTCTGTACGCTGTTGGGGCTGTAACCATCACATACTATACGTTCACACTTAGACTTTGCTCAATAAGCAGCTCCACACTTCCTGCGTACCACCACTGCCTGTGCGTGCCTCCCAGTCACTCTGGTTGTATGAGGATCCCTGGGGATTCCTCAGGAAGGGCTCACAGAACAATATCCTGGTTCTGAGGTGCTGACATCAGGCTATGCCCATTGTGCTTATAAATCCACGTTGCTGGGTATAAAATTCTTGGTTCACGTTTTTCAACTTGATTATTTTAAATGTATTTTCCGTTTTCTTCTGATAAAAGGTATTGCTCTTGCAACATCTGATGATCTAGGTTTCTTGGCTTTCTAAGTCAGTTTGTTCTTTCTGCCTATGTCCCCCAAAGTGGTTTTCTCCTTTATTTTAAAGAGCAATAATATCGCTAAAATATGTCTTTGTGATGCTTGTTTTGGGTCAACACTCGAGGTTTGGAGTGTGTTCTTTCAATGTGTAAGTAGATTCAGATCTTTTTTAAAAAATCAGGAAAGTTTTCAGGTTTTGTCTCTATGCTCGGTTTGGTTTATTATTCAGGAACTCCTGTTACCGTGTGTGTTGAATCTTTGTCACTTTCTCTTGTGTCCTTTTCATCCTTCTCTAATCTTTAAAACCATCTTTTCCACCTACTTTTCTTACAGTACTATTTATGTTTATTCATTCTTGTGTTCCTTCTAGTTTATTTTTCATTTCCGAAGTGATTTTTTTTCTCTTATTTCTAATTCTTTCCTGTGTTCACTCACCTCATTCCTAAAATTTTAAAATTCTGATTCATGTTGTCCTTTTGGATCTTGGTACAGTTTTCTTACCATCTTTTACTTCATAAGTTTTGGACTGTTTTGTGGGCATTTCTTTTTGGTTTCTGCTTTGTTGTCTCTGAGGATGCTTTTCTGCTCTTTATTCTCTCTCTCTTTTTTCTTTTAATAACCTTGCATGAGATTTCACTTGTGTTTTTCTGAGAATTTAGCTTACTTTTATATGAAGTTAGTTTTCTGAAATTTCTAGGCGGCCTGCCTAGAGATTGCTTCTCTGCCTGACGGAGAACCTTTCTGTTCTTGCCCTGTGAAGTTCCCTGGTTCCGTTCCCTGGGCCACCGCCTCCCGCATCACGTGGCTCCCCGGTGCTGATTGTGCAGCGAGTCCCTTGCACTCACGCACTGCTTATCGCATTGGGCAATTCCAGCCGCTGTTCCAAGTCCGCCTGCCCTGTGTTCCATGAACACCTGTGGACTATTTGGGGTTCTCTGTCGTCAGGTCTGTGGGACAGCCTGCTGTCTTCTCAAGAAGGTGATGATACGCCCCAGCTGTGAGTGGTACGTCCCCACCCATTTATAATTTGCAGTTTGTGGAGATACCTTGCCAGCCAGTGTTTTGTGTCCTGTCAGCCCATCAATAGACTATCAGGTAGCAATGCCTGCGGGTGCTTACCTGGGCCCACACTGAGCTCTCACAGACATCTCTTTCAGAACCAGTGTTTTGGCTGGACCAGCCCTGGTAGTTCTTATTAGGATCACAAGACGCCCTCAGCAATAACCGTCAGGGAACTTGGAAATGCAAGGTTTATTACTCACAGATCTCAGAGGGAACATGGCATGGCTAAGGCCACACAGTGAGGTTTTGCAGATTTGTGTTTTTACTGGTGAATTTAAAATAGAGCAGAATTAAAGCACAGGAAGGCAAAAACAAGTCCCCCAAAACAAGTGGTCAGTTTTCTAAGTCAACCAGAGTTCTCTAACACAAAAGGAAACTTCCCAGGGAGGGTGGCCCTTTATCTAGTTGTGTGGCTGGCATGTGTGTATTTGAGATCACCATCTGACGTGGATGCCTGGGCAATCAAAGGCTAAGAGAGGTGTGTTCATTACAGTTAAAAAAACAACTGTTAGGTGCTTACATTACATCCAGTCTTATAAATATTGTCTCTGATATTTTGGTTTCGCTGTCTTATTGCTCTCTCTGTTTTTATGAGGGGTTTTAGAGTGATCCAGAAGCTCTGCGGCTCCTACCATCTTCCCAGAATTGCCAGTCATCTTTGTGCAATATGTTTCTTGTTGGTGGGGTTCAGAAGTTAAAATCATTCAGGATATACCATATCTGAAGAGAATCTCCGTGGAAAGAGCATGGTTTCAGGCCAGGCAGCCATGTGTTAGCCTGCTGGTTCTGTTAACTCCCGAGCATGTGGCCATGGCACGATTCTTCCTTGTTGGACTACCGTGCCTCACCACTGTGCAGGAGTCAGCTGTGGAGAGGCCAGCACTGCTCTGCACGTAGTAGGTGCTCTGTAAATGCTCTCTCCACTCTCTCTCTTTCTGTGGGTGAGCCAAATAACTTTATTCTTAAACTCTCCTCTGGTTTATCTTATGAAAGAAATTCAAGGTTGATCTTTCTTTATTTCTTTCTTTTTAACAGAAGGTGGCATTGAAACTCCCACTCCAAGAAATTTTATTTTAATGATGTGTAACAACACATTAATATCACATTAGCACTAATAAGAATCTCATTTAAGTTCCAAATATATTCTTATTCTGTCCCAAACCCCAGCTTAGTTTTTTTTTCCCCATTACTTTGTGGATTAAAACATCTGTTTATTTCTCTTTTCTGTGTTTTCATTTGCTGCCACATGCTTGCTGTTTCTCTCTCCAGCTCGCAAACCAGGCTGGAATTCCTTCAGGGGTGTACAACGTCATTCCCTGCTCCCAGAGAAAGGCCAAGGATGTAGGGGAGGTGCTTTGCACTCATCCCCTTGTGTCCAAAATTTCCTTCACTGGCTCAACAGCTACTGGAAAGGTATGTGACTGACATCTCAAAAAAAACACATCATGCTAATATTTCCTCTTTATAGTGTATAAAAATACCATTTCACCTTGATCACCATTTGTAGGAAGATGTCCAGCAGAGTATTAAAAACTCTGTCAAATACAGTAACATCTGATCATCCTCTAGAGATATTTTGAGTGGGGTTCCTCGTGATGACATAGGTTCCTAGTTGACAAAAAGTAGCAAAGGAGTTGGGCAGTGAAGGTTCCCTTTATTTGCTTTACATGAAGTAGCTGAGAGCTATCCATCCTGTCTCCTCAGTTTGGAATGAAGGTTTCTTTCATACAATTAATGTTGAAATGAATGTCTTAAAATTTAACAAAAATTGTATTTAGCATAAAGGCACAGAAACAGAAAGGATTTTTTTTTGTTTGAAATAACTGAAAAGCTCTTACCCCAAAACTTCATGTGGTGCTCCTGTGAGTAGATTTTTATTTACCCTTTTAAATGTTGAAAAGAGCAAAAAAGCAGAGAACAAAAGTTTTTATTTATGGTATTTCTCTCCAGATAGTATACCTTTTTCTGCTAATACACACACACACACACACACACACACACACACACTCATACTAGACACATACGTGAACACATATCAGATAAAGATAATATAAATGTAATCTGAAAGTTCTTGGGAAACTGGGGTCATTTCTAGATACCATGAGAAGCAGGAAGGAATAAAGCAGTTTAATAACTCATCATGTGCTGTGCCATAAAACTGTGCCCAGGGAGTGGCACTCTGGGAGCCTGCCTTTCATCCATACCAGAAGCAGGAATTTTAGATCCATAAACTGTACAGCCTTGATCAGTGGATCTTACAGTGCAAATTTACTCTCAGGGGTTTCAAATGTTACTAGGAAGTAGTCAGAAAAAAAGAGAGGCCTGGGAGAAAGCATTGTAAAAGTTTGCTGTTGAAGCCAGAGAAGTTTCCAAGATGCTGGGCAAAGGTCAACAAATCATTGCTTTTCCTCACTGTGCTTAGTGAACTGTCACCATCTGACAGCCCCCAGGGCAATGCCTACCATGTTCCTGCCAAGTCCAACTTGCCTTTTAAATTATTTACCCAGGACAATGATTCACTGCAAGTGGCTTTGCAAGGGGAGTGACAGGGATCCTAATGAAGGAATAACTACTCTGAATACCAGGGGCCCCTTCTGAACTGATATTTATGGAGAATCGGTGGCTGAGTTAATCTTCAGACACAGAATCTTGTCTCTAACTGAGCCCCAGACAGTGAGCCTCTTCTGGAGATGCCCACGCTGCCCTCCCCCCTTACAGGAGGACCACCCCTCTGGGACACCTGGGGGATAACAGCCATGTTTATAGCACATAACACATCGTCTCTTCCCACACAGAGAACTGAACCTTGAGGGACTCTCTGATCTAAGAAAAACAGACTCAGATTGGCCAGCGACCCAGGACAGTGACCTGGCAGAGAGAGATGAGCCAGGCAGTCACAGTTCGTCTCTAGGACTTTGGGAGCTGAGGTCCTGAGAAGGTCGGCAGTGGGAACCGGAGTAGAAAGGGTTCCTTACACAGTGACAGGAGTGCAGGCAGTACTGCAGGGTCATGGCAGCCAGCGCCAGCTTTAGTCTGTCATCCCGAGGACTGAAGGGCAGAACACGTGGCCAGAGGACACAGAGCCAGTGTGCGTAGAGGAAGGACACCTCAAGACAGGTCCTGTGCCCATGACTGGGTAGAGTCAAGTGACCAAAGTGAGCAAAGTCAGGAAGATCAATGGCCCTGCAGAGAGCATTTCTTAAAACTTCAAAACAGAAATAGCAATCTTGAGTCTAATACAAAAATATGTTCCATTTTTAAACTTGTGCTGTTTTGTGAAATAGCAATATTTCAATGGGAATATCATTACTACTATTTAATTGCTGGAACGTGGGATGAGTAACGTCAGAAACATGGCAGAGTGTGAGACATCTCCAGATTTCTCCCCTTGAAACAACAATAAGCTGAACATCTAAAACTCAACAAAAAAACACCCAAACTGCACACCAGCACATCTGAGCATGGGATCTGCACATAAGAGCTACCACAGTTTAGAATCCCGGGTGTTGGGTGGTGGGCTGAGAGAAACAAAGAAACTGCCTCTCACAGCTGGAGCTCCTGGCAGGAGTTGGGAGAGGGGAGAAGATGTGGCAACTTCCCTGAACGTCCCTGCCCGGGGGTGCTGTGAGCTTCACGCAGCAGCAGTGGGCAGGCATCAAGGCAGAGAGCAGTGAAGCGGGGATGGCAGAGAAGCAACAGTTAATTATTACCAGCCCTGGTTGCAAAACAGAGCCTGAGCCACAGCCCCCATCCTCCAACCCAGAGGAACTAAACTCATGGATTTTGGAATTAAAGTGGATTTTATGAATTTGACCTCAAAGGCAAGGGAAGCAAAAGCTAAAATAAATGAATGGGGCTACATCAAACTAAATAGTTTCTGCTCAGCAGAGGAAACCATTAACAAGGCAAAGAGACAACCATCCGAATGGGACAATATATTTGCAAGCAATGCCTCCAATAAGGGCCTAATATCCAAAATATACAAAGAACTCATACAACTCAATAACAACAAAAAACAAATGATCCAGTCAAAAAATGGGCAGAGAACCTGAACAGACACTTCTCCCTAGAGGACATACCAATGGCCAACAAATACATGAAAAGATGTTCAACATCGCTAGCTATTAAGGAAATGCAAATCAAAACCACAATGAGATACCATCTCACACCTGTTAGAATGGCTGTAAGCAACAGGACAAGTAATAACATGCTGGAGAGGATGTGGGGAACATCCACTTCTGCTGGGACTGCAGATTGGTACAGCCACTCTGGAGAATAGTATGGAGGTTCCTCAACAAACTAAGAATTGATCTACCATATGATCCAGCAATCCCCCCACTGGGTATTTACCCCAAAGATTTGAAAACTCATATCCATAGGAGATTTTCACACTGATGTTCATAGCAGCATTATTCACAGTGGCCAGGACATGGAAGCAACCGAAGTGTCCTATGATAGATGATTGGCTAAAGAAGCTGTGGTACATAAGAAGAGAGGAAATATTGCCATTTGCAACAACATAGATGGACCTCAAGATGATCATGCTAAGGGAAATAAGTGAGAAAGAAAAAGCTGAAAACCATACGATATCACTTACATATGGGCTATAAACTTAAAGCAACAAACAAATAGGACAGTGACTCATCGACAATAAACTAGTGGTTACCAGAGGGGAGGAGTAAAAGGATCAATTATGAGGTAACTATGGGAGGGGAACACACAATGCAGTATATATATGCTTTACTGTTGATTTATGCATTGAAATTTATTGGATTTCGTTAACCAATGTCACCATAGTAAAAAAATTAATAATAATGATGATTATTATTATTGCTGGAATATGAGCATCTGGGTATAAAGAGCAGCACTGGCACAGAAGCATTTTTCCATTTGTTCTGTCACAAAACCCACCTCAGGGGGCACATCGCTAGGGGCTGTTGCTAGAGGAACCTTAGTCTGTGACTACTCTCTCTTACCGAACAGGCCAAGTGGTTCCATCAATCCTGGAGCTGTGACTGGACAGAGACCTGCTATCTGTAATAAAACAGTTACTGTCTCTAGGAAGCTTTCCTAGGCCATAAAAGTCTCTTATTAGATATTTAAAGCCTAATAGTCAGATGTATCAGAAAGCCTTTCAATTGTGCATTGAGCAATTCTTCTTATATTTATTATAAGGAAACAATTGCAGCATTCTTTTTAATAGCAAGGAATTGGAAACAACCTAAATTTCCAGCAGATGGAGTCTGAATGAATAAATTATGGAGCATCCATGTATTGGAATACTATGCAGGCATGTAAAGGAAGGTTCTAGAAATACATATGTCGATATGAGAATTTTTCACATTATAGCATCTCCTCAAAGGAGCAGGGTATAAAGTGTTGTGAACACATGAAGGTGTTCCAGATATATGATTAATTGGAAAGATAAAGCAGGTTATCATGTTGTACATATACATAAACCTGTGTGGCCACATTCTAGCTGCATTTCATATACCCTACAATGTTATCAGTGGTAAGCTATGGGTTCTGGAATTCTGTATGATTGCATTAACTTACCTCTATATTATGATTGTAAACCTATCATATTTTTTTGAATAGGTAATACATGGTTCAAAAATCAAGACAATATAAATATGTTTATACAGAAGTCTCACCCTCACTTCTGTCTCTATTCCCTTTCCCTTCCATAATTACTTTTTATTTTCGTGTTATCTTCCCTGTGTTTCTCTGTCAAATCCAAGCAAATATGAATATATATTCTTACTTCCCCTTTTATCATGCAAAATATCATCTCACATATGCTATTGTACACCTGGCTTTTTTCACTGTTGGGTAATTTTTTAAACAAAGGCTTTCTGGTTGAGGTAGTTGATTGCTCACAGCACTGTCTTCTCTGCTTACAGATACTGTTGCACCATGCAGCCAACTCTGTGAAAAGAGTCTCCATGGAGCTGGGTGGCCACGCCCCATTCATTGTATTCGATAGTGCCAACGTGGACCAGGCTGTGGCAGGGGCCATGGCATCTAAATTTAGGAACTCTGGACAGGTGTGTGCTGTAGCGTTTTCCAGGGTTTTTGTGTGTCTGTTTTTACAAAGATCCTACTGTCTTACTCATCTCTTTGAAGGAAACTTTGGGTCCCTTCCGTAGTCTATTCTTTTTCTACTTTTCAGCGAATATTTAATAAGTGCTCTCTTTTTGACAGGGATGATGCTAGGCTTGGAGGATCCCAAGAGAAATAAGGCAGAGTCCTTCTCTTCAGAGAATTTCTTGAATAGCAGATGTCTTTTAATCTAATTGTTCTCTCTTTTTCCCCCTTTTAAATTGTTCCCCCTTCCTCTTTGACTCTGGTTTTGTTCACAATTTTCCCTCAGGCTTTTTTGTACTAAACAAGTATAATTATCTCCTCAGACACAAAACAATCTCTATAGCTAGGATGCGAGGTCCACAGTCTTAAGGAAAAGAGGATAGGAAAATGTTGAGATGATACCTCGAAAAACTCAAAGCCTTGCTGCCTGGATCTTATGCTTCCTGTGATGGAGGGGCCATGATAGGCACCCACTGCAGGGCGCACACCTGGGGACCAGCAGTGTGCCCATGGGTGTCCAGGTTGTCACTGGGAGAGTTCACTCACACCTTCACAGGAAATCCTGGAACATTAGATCAGGCAGGGACCTTCCAAGTTATCTGATGCAAACCTTGCATCGTACAGATGAGAAAGATTAACTGACTTAAGTTCATACGTCCTTGGGTTGCAGTCCTAGCTCTGCTAGGAGCTTGGACTGTGAGCCCAGGGTTCTGTCTCTTCAGTTCTGTCCAAGCTGTTGCTAGTATCCTGGTGTCTTTCAAAATGTTCTTAAATACTTTGTCTTAAAGTACTATCAATAAGCGGTTTTAAATGCATTTTAGAAACAACTCCTAAAAGGTTATACTTTGAAAAAACGTGAGATGTATATTATGTATTAGTTTTAGTCCTTGTTTTGGCCTTTGGTAGTTAGTTTGTCCTAAATAAGCTTATTAGTTTCAGAATAGGATGTTTCCTTTTAAAATCACAAAAATGTCAATGTGTATAAACCTTCAAAGTTACACTATAAAGGTACAACCTTGGGGAATATTGCTTTTAGCTATTAAAAATGCACAAAATTATATATAGACTATATATATATATAATATATAGTCTATATATATATATATAGAATTGTTTACACTGGAGAAATAGATGGTTAAGAAAAAAAGATGATAAAGTTTATCAGTAAATACTATTTCCTATAACATGGTTATAGCTTATAATTTAAAAACATTAGGTCTAATTAGAAAACAGTAAGGGTCCTTTCAATAATTTAGGCTGCCATGGAAGAATGTTTTGTATTCACTTACAAAATGTCAGACTTAGCAAAACTTAGAAGGGGTGAGCTAAAGGATGTGTGCTAGCCTTTGACCGCATTCTTCTATGATCTGCCCTTGTCTGGAGCATCACTGCCTCTCAGGATTAGCGTTTTGTGTTTTCCCCCCACTTTTTGTTTCATAATGACTTATTCAAGCTGTTTGAAGTAACTTGGGTTACCTGAGTTTTTTTCTTTTTCCTTTTTTTTTTTCTTTTTCCTTTTTTTTTTTTTTTTTTTTTTTTTTTTTTTTTTTTTTTTTTTTTTTTTTTTTTTTTTTTTTTTTTTTTTTTTTTTTTTTTTTTTTTTTTTTTTTTTTTTTTTTTTTTTTTTTTTTTTTTTTTTTTTTTTTTTTTTTTTTTGCTCACAGATAGGTATCTTTGCTTACATGTTTAACCACAGAGGTCTGGAGAGGAATGTGCACTTATTCAGTGCACTTATCTCTAAGGCCAAGCCCACCAGGGAAGAAAAATAGTAGGTTGGACGCCCTGGTGTGCTGACCTAGGACAGTGTTTTCACACTCAGGGAGCAGCAGTCATACATTTATTGGTTGTGTCAATAGCTTCTGACAAACTGTCTACCAGAGTTTGTTTTTTCTGTCTAGACTTGTGTTTGCTCAAACCGTTTCTTGGTGCAAAGGGGTATCCATGATTCCTTTGTGAAAAAATTTGCTGAGGCAATTAAAACAAACCTGCATGTGGGTAATGGATTTGAGGAGAGAACTACTCAAGGCCCATTAATTAATGAAAAAGCAGTAGAAAAGGTAAGTTTGTTTTCTTTGTTAAATTTCATGGTTTTAACATCAAAAGATTAAATAGCAAAAACCGCTTCGGTAAGGTGCCAAGCGAGCCTCTTTTGAAAACAATGCAGACGTCAGAAAAAAATGGACTTTCTACCAGTTTGTACGAGTCTTTGGCATTGTGTGGTCATAAGCTTTTCCAACTCTGTCATGAGAGAGTCCCCATGTGATACATCACTTTAGATCATCTACTGCACTCCCTAAATTTTCCCTTAGTGTGGTGATAACTCCATCCCTTGCTGCCTCGGGAATTAGGATCTTGGAATACAAAGTCTTTAATTTTTTGAATACCTAAAGGAAAAGGAAGACCAGCTTTGTTTTTGAGGTTGGTTCTGTTTTAGCTGAAATGCTGGCAGGCTTTGATGACAAAATGCCCTTTCAGTAGAATCCTGGCAGCAAGGCGTAGAATTGCAGAGGACCTCATGGAGGATTGAGAGATGGCGACAGGAAAAGAATACTGCTTTTAGGAAAAATGTGTTAAAAAACTGTCACAATCTAGACTAATAGCTAATTGAGATTTCACTCCTTGTTCTGTTTTTTAAAAATAATTCTTTTCAGAGTTGCATACAGGAACTGTCTTTTAATACCAGACATCTAATATGCTTCCTAGATAAGTCTCTACTGATAGAAAAGATTTTAAAAGTGTAATTTAAATCAGAAAAAGGAGGCTGGAGATTTTGTGTAGGAGAGTTGCTCAGAAGGGAGCATAGCCAGTTTCCTGGGTGTCATTTGAACCAGAACCAAGTCCGAGCCAGGGCAGCACTGCAGTGGGCAGCACGGCCAGACCGCTGTTGATGGGCACACCGAGGGCCTGCGGATCACACCCCAGACAGCTGCCCCGACCCAGGTTGAACCCTGGCTGTGGCCTTCCCCAGTAAAACCAGGGGAAGCACTGAGGCTTGACAGAGCTCTGAATCTCTACTGATTCCCTTGGGTTCAGTCTAGCTAGAAAACATACATTAATGTTTTATTCGTAACACCTGCATTTTTTAGGTGACTTTGGTCCCTAGAGACTTGCTTATTTAGCCAGTGAAGACAATTTTGGTCTGTACATCCCAGAGTGTTGGTTCTCAGCCCACTCTGTGCCTTTTCAGATGCTTGAGTCCCACCCTAGGAGATGGGGTGTGAATTTGCCCGGGGTAGGTCTTATTTCTGAAGTGTCACAGTTAATGCAGTTTGCAGCCAGATCAAGGAAACCTTTGTCCTAGAGACTTTTTTTCTTTTTTTTTTTTTTTTTTTTTTTTTGGCCAAAGTGAATATGCAGACATTGCTCTCTAGAGGGTACTGTTTCCTATGACTTCAAGCAACTACCCTGAAGGATTTTTTTTTTTTTTTTTTGGTGGAGATTTAGTAGAAAACACCTTATCTGAAAACAATCCATTATGTTGGCTTTGGTGTACATACAATGATAGGTGGAATTCCAGGGGGAAAATTGCATTTAATTTTTATCACATTTAATATGACAAGAAAACAGAGCAGACTTTATTTGTGGATAGTGAGGTAGGCCCTTGTTAAGTATGTTAAATATAGTTATTACAGATATAAAATATAGAGGGTAAGCCATGGGGATTTTTGGCTAATGGGGATTTTTGCAGACAGTGGACTGTGAGAGCTCAGTAGGGGGCAAGACAGAATGGATGGTAAATGTGCTGAGCCGATATTCATCTCTTCCGAAATCCTGTAGAACAGGGGTCTCCAACCCCCGGGCTGCAGATCGGTACTGTCCGCGGCCAGTTGGGAACCAGGCCACACAGCAGGAAGTGGGCGGCGGGCGAGAGAACAAAGCTTCATCTATATCTGCAGCATCACCCCAGCACTAGCATCACCACCTCAGCTCCACCTCAGATCCTCAGGCATTAAATTCTCATAGGAGCGTGGGTCCCTGGTGCCAGAAAGGTTGGGGACTGCTGCTCTAGACCATTTAGCTGAGAATGGGAGGAGGGGAAGACCCAGTGCACCAAAGTTCTGATGAAGTTCTGGAAGGCAGATGGGATCATGTGAACAGAAAGGGCAAAGCAGATGAAGCATGCCGGGGGAGGCCTGCAGAGGAAATGGTGCCAGATTTTACAATGGAGCCTTTCTAGAACTGGCTGGGATAGAGGGTAGGAATGAGAGGAAGGGAGAAATGGCATACACAAGACAGCAGAGGCATTTGCTCTAGGCAAACGAATACCTCTGAAGAAACACAGCAGCCTACGGAGGAGGGCTACAGCTTCAAGAGTAAGGGTAGGCGCCCCTGAGTGGGGCTCGCCCACAAGTCTGCCAGGTCAGAATAAATCCGAGCTTGCAGTTGTCCCTCTCGTTCGGGGAGAGACTGGACACAGCACAGGCCACCCATGCTGTCCATGTAAGTTAATCAACCCAGTCCTTCATTACAAAGATGAGCCACCAAGGATCATTGTCGCGACCCGCGCAACAAAAGCCGTTCAGGGTAGAGGTGGCGTGGGATGAAAGAATCACAGACACGGGGTTGGGAGGACTGGCACAAAGCACCAGCCATTATATTGTAAAATAACATTCTTATATAGTTTTAGCAAGAAGAGCTATGTTTTCACAGGTGTGCTGATAGATCTCTGGCAGCCAGAAATATCTCAAGGCTGCTTCTCAAGCAAGGGCTGCCAGGGTACATCTTGCTTTCCCAGGCTAATCATGCAATATAAAATAAACAGTAAAAGCAGAAGCAGGCTTTGCCAGTGCTTCTGTTCATCTTAAAGCAGAAGCAGGCTTTGCCAGTGCTTCTGTTCATCTTCAGGCCATGCCTGTCTAACGTTTGTTTCCAACAGATCATGACAAACCCTCAGTATATAAGAGAACAGTTGACCCTCAAGGAAGCAAATGAATCTGGGAACAGAAAGGAATTTTCTAAGAATCTAAGTGTCCTCCAAGAGTTTTGAGAAGATAGTCCACCTATAAAACAGAAGCAGGTTCTATGAAAATGAAGCAGTGTGAATAAGAAGTATGTAGAAATTAAACATGTTATGGTGAAAAAAAAATTAATTATTACCTGAAGATAGAAGACAAAATAAAGGAGATCTCTTAGAATTTAAAGCAAAAGGCAAAGAGATGAAAAATATGACAGAAATGTAAAAAGAAATCAATTAATTTGATGTAAAGGGGATATCCATTTTAGTAATAGGAGTTTTAAAAAGAAAGAATTGAGAAGATGGAGTAAAATGGCAGTATCAAATATATAATAGAAAAGAGCTTACTGGATTTTGTTAACCAATGTCACCATAATAAAAATAGTTTTGTTTTTTTTTTAATTTTAAAAAGAAAAAAGAAAGCTTCTCTGAGCTGGGGGAAATAATTCTTCAGATTGAAAGAGTCTACCAGTTGTCAAGTAGAATACACGAACAGGAAAACCCAGATTTTGCTAAAATTGTAGAATGTCAGGAACATAAGAGCCTAGAAGCTTCCAGGTGGGGAAAAGTTACTCACAAAGGAGTGAGAAGCACTATTGCATCAGACTTTCCATCAACGACACTAGAGGTGAAGAAGGGCACACAGTTTTCTGAAGGAAAATTATTGGATCAAAATTCCATCCCCAACCAAATTATTGATCAGATGGAGTACAAGGTAACACATCAGACATGCAGAGTCAGGAAGCTCAGAAAGTAAACCACTTTCAGTGCACCTTTTCAAAACAACTGCTCGAGAACGTATGATAACAAAATTGAAGGCAACGTCCAGTACAGAGGACGATGTGAGACCCCAAGTTCCAGAACTCACCCAGGAAGACAGCTGAGCGTCGGTCCTGGGAAGTCAGCGGTGGTATCAGGCTTCAGCCAGGTGAGATCACCTCGCCGACCCACAGAGCAGGAGGGAGGTGCTCTCCTCCTGCCTCCGTGTGTCTGCAGTGTGGTTCCTTCTGCCCAAAGGAATGAGGGTGCTTTGTTTTCACCTTATCTAAGGATGAAAGAAAACCAATCACGGTTTTCGGTTTTCGGTAGTTTAAACATTCTGAGAGGTTGTGTCATTTCCAAGGTATCCTCAACCAGCTTTCCCAAGGGCTCCTCTCCTTGTCTCACAGGTCGAGAAACACGTGAGTGACGCACTTTCCAAAGGGGCCACTGTTGTGACAGGCGGGAAGCGGCATCAACTTGGAAACAACTTCTTTGAGCCTACCCTGCTCAGCAATGTCACCCGGGACATGCTGTGCTCTCATGAGGAGACTTTTGGGCCTCTGGCACCAGTCATCAAGTAAGATCATCCAGCTGGCAGGAAACAGTAGAAAACAGGAAAGGAAAAGGGAAAGTAGAGAAAATCCAGTTCATGTGCTATTCTGAGGCCTGATTGTGGGAGGGGGCGGGTTCGAGGCCCAGAAGGCTGTGCTACGTCCACTGAGAAGACAAGTTCCATTTATGATTTTTTTAAAACTTTGTTTTTATTATTGCCTAGACCACAAAATTTGCCAAATACTTTGCTTTCTTACTTCTCGCTGAACTCATTTTTCTTCATGGAGCACATCCTCCGAGAGCTTTTTCAAGGGAATGTATGGGAAATGAACTTTCTAAGTTCTCATTATGATCTTTTATCTCACGTTCATAAGTAAATAATAATTTACCTGGATAAAATTCAAGCTTCAGCACTTGGAAAATACCCCTCCTTTGTCTGCTTATACCCAGGGCTCTTCCTGAGAAAGCTGATGTCTGGTTTCCATTCCGTAGAAAGGAGCCTGCTTTTTCTCTTTGGAGACTTTCTGAATTTCTCATGGCCTTTGATGTTCTTAACGTTCACTAGTGTCGCCCTGTGAGCTTCTCCATTTCTAGGTCCTCCTGTCTTCCTGTAGTATCTAAGTATTTGTTCAGTCCTGGGACATTCTTGGTTCTCATTTCTCCAGAAACTTCTCTCCCCCCGTGTATCCTTTTCCAGCCTTGTAAGAAGACTGTCACAAAGATATGGCTACTTCCATCCTCCACTGCTCTTACCCCTTGTTTATTCATTCCATTTCTTCATTCCTGTTGCCTCCTGAGACTCTTTTTCCCTCCACTTGCCAGCCTAATAATTCACTCGCCATGAACACCTATTCTGCCTTCTAGCCCATGTGCCACATTCTTTATTGCAAGTTATTTTTTCCATCGTTGATCTCTCCCATGGACCTTCCCCATAAGGGATTCGTCCTGCTTTATCACCCTCCCTTATTTTGTTGTGGATAGTTACCTTTTTTTAATACTTTTGTTCTGTTCCACTATCTCTGCCTCCTCTGGTACAGGTTGTTCGTTTTTAGTCCTAGAGTCCTCAGATGTCTTGTCATTTTCTTGTAGCTCATCTCTAAGCCCTTGAATGGTTAGCAGCCTTAGCTAGTGACATCCTCCTGGGGATTGTGGTAAAAATCTTAGATGGTAGTTTGTGCTCCTTCTGATGCATCTGGAGTTCAGAGGGTTGAGCCTCATGGAGGGAGCCTCCAGTATTAAAATCCTATCTCCACACTACTCCCTCTGCCCCAGATAACCTTTGCCCATTGGAGCAGTTTGTACTTACCTCTGTCATAAAGGCTTGGGGAGAAGAAGCCTGCACTTGTTCTGGATGGCTCAACAAGCCTGCTGCCCTGAGCTGGCCCTGTTGCTTTTCTGCCCTGTGGCAACACGGCATTGATCCAGGGAGCCAGGTCTGTAGAAACCACCACCTGAAATTCACAGGTGTGATGGGGAGGTACAGCCCCACCTCTGCAGGCTCCGTGGAGCTCCGGCCCTTCCCATGGGTGGCCCCAGCTCCCCCACTTGAGCTGTCACTTCTGCTAAGAATCCAGTCACTTTTTGACCTCTAAAAGTGTCAAGTAATTTTGGTATTAGTTGCTGATGAGGATTTTGAGCCATGATTCTCCTTCTCTGACATCAGTTTCCCAGAGGGAGCTGGCAGCTGGGCTGCCTGTGCCGTCCTGTCTAGAACAGATCTCTTTCTTATCACATACTTTGCCAGCTTTGTTGCCACCTTGCTAATGAAGGTTATATATTATTCTGACACTGGGGAGATGGACCCCTTGGAGAACGCTCATCTTCCTTTGTTTTAGTAAAAATGTTTCCCTAGAGTGTGAACTCGATGTTTCTTGGGGAACCACGGGAATACAGTGGTCAGGAACGCAGGCTTCAGAGCTGAACTGGGTGTAGATCAGGCTTTGCTGCTTCATACCTGCGTCCCCTGGAGGAGTTAACGTCTCTGAGCCTCAGGATCCTCGGTGAGAAAGGAATAAAACTAATTGCTACCTCCCAGGGTAGGTGTGAGGTCCAAAGGATGTGATGTGCAAAAGCACTTAGCACATAACCTGATCGCATTAAGGCCCCGAGTGAGGACACTGGTGACGCCCCGTTTTCCTGTTCTCCAAAGGAGAGAGAGGCGCTGGGAGAGACAGCTGGTCATCCTCCGAACAAGTGATTCTCTCAGAGTCACCCTCCTTGACCTCTCCTCCCCCAGAGCTGCCGGTGTCTCTCCCAGTTTTCCCTTGGATCGACTGCAGCCCGGGGATGGCCAGCCAGCTCCGGCCCAGCATCTCCGGGGACATAGCTGGCCCCCACTGCCGGTGGATCTCTGAGGTGTTTAAAACTTTTGCCCCAGTTACAATTCTGGGACACCAGGAAAATGCCACTGAAATCTTGTTCCAGAAATAAAATACTAGAGCGGAAAGAGCCCGTGTGGGGCTCTGGTCCCACCACACTTTCATTTCCGAGAGGAACAGGCCTGCGCCAGCACACTGTTAGCAGCATAGGCGGTAGAGCTGACGTCAGAACCCGGGGCCCAGCTTCCTATGGATGGTTTTCTTACTACCACGTATGGTCGCTTCTAAAGTAGTTGTTACAACTGGTATGTACTCTTAGTAGGTAACAAGAGCCGATACATTTTTTTAGACATTTGTTTGACATAGTGGACCCGTCACAGTTCCCTGCACGTCCGTCTGCTTGTCTCTTGCTCTTTGAGAAGAGATGAGCTGCGTGGATCTGAGCTTGCTGACCTTGAACCTGAGTCATCACTGCGAGTGGTGCTGTTTGCCTCTGTACTTTGCTTTGGGATCTCTTTGCAAAACTCCAGTTTAACCTCTTGCCATTATTGGGAAAACAAATCGAGAGAAAAGACAGCTGGTTTTCTTTACGCCCATTTACAGATTCTGCTGATGACCCATCTTAACTTTGGCAGGTTCGACACAGAGGAGGAGGCTGTGGCGATCGCTAATGCAGCCGATGTTGGGTTGGCAGGTAGGTGTCCGTCCTGGCTCAGTGGAGCGCCTGTCATTTCTCAGGCTGATGCTGGAGTTTGCCTTTTAGACACAGTCCTGGGTTTTTGGAGGGACACTTCACTGGAGCACATGTTCGCTGCTTTCTGAGGGGCCAAGGGGCAGTGGGAGAAGGGGTCGGCGGGAGAAGAGGCAGTGCAGATTGTTCTAGGTGGGGCACCACACATACCCATGAATCCCCTGTCCTCAGGGGCTTGGTGCCTGGAAAGTCTGAGTGCTTCTTCCATTTTTCCTTGCTTCTGGAGCTGAACAGAAGAGGAAGTACAGATGGGGCAGAGCGTGTCCTTGGCCATTTCCAAACGAAAAGATCCGTGGCCTGCAGTCAACAAATCTATATTTAGCAGCTACAGTGAGTGAGGTACTGAGGAGACAGAGACTTAAAGATACAGCTGTAGCTCTACAGGAGCTTCACCTCCAGGCATAAGAGATGAGAGGGAGGCTGCTCCTGCTGTGGAGCCCCTTAGCCCATGCTGCTTACTCCGAGTTGTCAGGAAGCCGGGGTGAGGAGTGTGCACGTGTGCCTCCCTGACACCGAGTTCGCTGTTCCTTTTTTCCCTTCGTGATGGGATGGTGGTGGAGGAAGCCATGCCCTGAGCTGGGTCATAAATATAGGCAGGATTCTGATTGGTGGAGAGAGATTCTGGGCAAAGGGGATCAAGGGAGTTAAGAAGTGAAGAAAGAAAGGACAAGAAGAATTTGATGAACAACTCTGGAGAAGAGAAGATGGCTGGTGACTGGAGTCATGGAAGGTGGTGTTGCCAGTGTTGACTGAAACCACCTCGGGGAGGGTCTGAATACCCACGAGGGTCCTAGCTGCACTTCACAGGTGACGGGGAGGCTCTGGAAGGTTTGGGCAGAAATGTCACTCGGACAGCCCGCCAGGGGTGTGCGGTCGGGGTGCGTGGTAGGCTGCAGGCGCTGGGAGGCTGTGCTGAGTCTGGATGGGAGGTGGGGGGAGCACTAGGAGGAGTCAACAGAAGCAGAGTGACAGTGTTCAGAGGATTTGAGGAGAAGGAATGGAAGGACCAACTCAGGGCTCCATATGGGGGCTGGGTGGATTCCAGGCCCAAGTGATGAGGCAGACAGACATCAGTGATGTCCTTAGCTTTAGAAATGGTGTCTTTAATGACTGTTCTCCATGCTATCTGTGTCCTTTCTCCCTGTGACAGGTTATTTCTACTCTCAAGACCCGGCCCAGATCTGGCGGGTGGCAGAACAGCTGGAAGTCGGCATGGTGGGCGTCAACGAAGGGCTCATCTCTTCCGTGGAGTGCCCCTTCGGCGGGGTAAAGCAGTCTGGCCTTGGGCGAGAGGGCTCCAAGTATGGCATTGATGAGTATCTGGAGCTCAAGTATGTGTGTTTTGGAGGCTTGTAGGATTCTTAGTTCTTTAAAAAATAAAAAGGAGGTTTTCTGTATATATAGGGATATGCCATCCATTATTTTAAAGAAACCTGTAGGGTATCTGAATTATTAATTTTTTAAAGCTCGCCCAAGTCCTCCCAATCTTAAGCAGATGTGCCTCCTGCCCTCCCCCTACCTAACTAGGGACCAGTAGGTTCCACGTGCGTGTGGCCGCAGACTCCCCGGGAACCAGCCGCACGGCACCGCCGTCTAACTCGGAGCGGAGTGCAGCAGGGAGCGGGCTGGCCCCTGCAGCCCGTGACACAGGCCAGTGACTGTGTGAGCGTGGGCCTTAGCATCTCGTGTGGCTCCAGAGCTGAGCCCCAGGGGAGCGGAGACATGCACAGAGGAGCCCCTGGATATGACCAACAGGCTGGTCAGAGGGCCCAGCGCTGAAGTCACTTGCGGTGTATTTGGCGGTCACTAGAGGGGCTGAATTGATCATTTTTTGAGACTTCGGAAATAGCACAGAATTGCATGTGCTCTATGAGGAATGAAGAAGCACCTCTCCTTTACTCTGGACCAGTTTTTAACATTGAAGTCTTCATCATCCTGAATTTACTGCTTCAAAATCATGTCTCCTTTTCTGTTTTTCATTTCGTTTTCCTTTGGGAAACAAACCTAAGCGTAAAGCTCACAGCGGAGCAGCTTGGTAGAGCAAAAGGCGCACACACGAGGTAGCTTGGCCTGGCCCCTTCACTGAGCGCTAGCTCTGTCTCGTGGACACGCCAGTCCCCACCCCCATGTAGCGTGGAGGTTCTGTATATGCCTTACTTAGCTCAATGGGATATTGTGAGTCCAAGAGAAAGCAAAGTGTTTGCAGAAAATGAAAATCTGGTGGTAGTACAGAGGCTATTAACATTATTATTATTATTATTATTAATTATTATTATTATTATTATTATTATTATTATTATTATTATTATTATGAGCAGCATGATCCCCATTGGGCATCTGGCAGGGCTTTGCCAAGATCGGAGGGCGGGGGCGTTGGTGCCCACCGTCTGCCCACCTGAGCCTGACTAGTGGTTGTTACCTGTGGCCTGCTCGCTCTGTCCTCAGGAGGTGCTGCTCCTTCACCTCCAAAAGAGCCAAAGCACGTTCACCACAGTCATCTCAAAAGGAAGGAGATTTCCATGACTACCAGTCTACCTTATGCAAGAGGCGTGAGGTCTTAAATTTCAGGCACCTTTCATCCAGTGACAGTTTCCACAGTTCATCATTTTAAAATAAAACAAAAACCCTATGACCAGCGCTTCCTGTCACTCTGGGAAAAAACCCTAATTAAGAAAAGTATAGGCCTATCTGGATATGTCTGCCATTTGCCCTGATATACTGAGGAAAAGGAATCAAGGCTGTTCCTGGCTAAACAGACCAGCGAAGCTCCTTCCTTTACCACTCTCTGCGCAGAAACCACGGGCAGGCTGTGGGGATTCTGGTAGTAGAAGGAAGGCATCAGTGAAATCGGTGCTGGAGGCAACTGCTCCTGAACCCACCAGCCCTTAGCGTTCCTCACTGAGCTGTGGGGACAGGCCAGCGCACAGAGGAACCGTGGCCAGGCCTGGAGCTCCTCATGTTTAGCCTGGATCATAGCCATGTCCCTGGGGCCCGAAGAAGGCAAGCGCTGAAACCCACCACCTCATGACATGCACTGGCCAGGCCCTGCCTGTCAGGAGTCACACACAGCATATTAGCAGTGAATTCCTACTTGTTAGTTTTTATAACACTCTAATTATGTAATATTTGGGTGTGTCCATCTGTTTTCTATCAACAATAAAAATGCCCTAATGTTATTTTTTAGAAGTCTAGAATGCTGATGCTTAGAGGTGTTGATGGAATACATTCAAATCAATTGGTAACTTTGTCAGCCAGTGGCTTCCTTGGGTAGGTGGCAGATTTTAAGTTTTCTTATATATTTGGCTCATCAAGTATATAAATCAGGGCCAGAGACTCACTACAGTATCTTTGATTAATTTTGTAAATGAAATAATTTAAAAGGAAGTAACTATTTAGTAAAATTGTTCTGGATTGTGGGAAGAAAGAAGTATTTTTAAATGAACATTTTTTTTTTTGGTTATTTTTCAATAAGGTGATAGATGGGACTTTTAAAAATATATAGCCCAGGGGTTGGCAAATCTGGCCTGCTACCTGTTTTTGTACATCCCAGAGTGAAGAATGGTTTTTATATTGCCAAATGGGAAAAAGCAAAATCATGTTTCATGGCACAAGAAAATTATATGAAATTCAGATTTAAGTGTCCATAAATAAAATGTCATTGGAACACAGCCACACCCTTTCACTTATCAGATGGTCTATGGCTACTTTCTTGGCAGACTGAGCGCCTGCCACAGAGACAGTATGACCTGCAAAGCCCCAAATATTTACCCTTTGCGTCTTTACAGAAAAAAATTCCCAATCCCTGATCTAGACCAAGAGAGAAATACTGACCTCCGCATTTATGAGGCAATATTTCATTTAGTTGAACATTTACTGTGTATAAAGTCCTTTCTGGGCATGACTCCAGTGAGTTCTGACCAAAAGCTTCCTGGCAAGTATCACATAAATCAAATGAAATTACCCAGCCAACGGGGATCTGCTGGCCTTGAGAAGGCACTTCTCGTTGCGCTGTCCCAGCTGTGTACGGATTCTCACTTAAAGAGCGCGTCTGCAGCTATTACCTTTATCCCTCTGAGTGGCTTTTAACACAGTTTTATGCCAAGTGGTTTCTTCTTTCCATGTCTACCTTTATTCTTATAGAAAGACTCAGTAAAAATAAAGATCAGAAGCACAATGCCAGTACATCTATTTTACTGTCAACTTATTAACTTTAAATGGTGGCACATGACTGCCTTCTCTGAAGGATGGAGCCGAGGATTTTAATTGTTCTTCTGCCACTATTTTAAATAGCACTTTACTTGAATAATATGTATGCTCTGTCTTTTGTGTGCTATGTTTTGTGGGATAAAACTTGGGAATACATGTAGTGGGAAGTATGGAAACATTTTGTTTTTTAAAACATGCACATAACTCATTTTTCTAGGTTTTGATAATTGTGTATGTGTATTTATGTCGGTAGAGTGGTGTGTGTGATTAATAAATGTTGAATTAACAGAATTTCTTATTTCTGTGTTAAGATTCTGGCTGCAGTTTTTTCTTGCTATTTCATCGTTTGAGTTTGTATTGGATAATTATTAGACCGGTTCATATGTGTGTGAAGGATAGCAGAATATGCCCCCCATACCCCAAGGATGCCACTGTGGCATAAGGATAACTGATTGCTGAGGGCAGCTGAGAAGAACCAGACAAGAAAAGCTCTCTGCCCTCCCATGTGCCTGAAAGCAGGATGTGAGTCCACAAAGGTGCCCCTCCTCCCCTCCACCAGGAAGGACAAAGGTTAACCCCCAGAGACAACTCTAGATCCTGTCAGCCTGGAGAGGACACCAGAGGAATCTATGGAACAGATTTTACTAATTAGCCTTTATCTCTGCCTTAAAAAGCCTATAACTGCTTTCCTCTGTCATTTCTTCACAAACGTTTTGTTCTTTTTTGAAGAAGCTATGTAACTCAGAGTTGTAAGCCACCTCTTTTTCTTAAATAATGCATTTTTTAAGTACAGTTGACATACAACATTATATTAGTTTCAGTTGTATGACATAGTGATTAAACATTAATATAACATGCAGTGACCACCTCTATAAATCCAGTACCCATCTGGCACCATACATAGTTATTACAATACTACTGACTATATTCCCCATGCTAAACTCTACATCCCCATGACTAGTTTGTAACTACCTATATGTACCTCTTAATCCCCTCCCCCCTTCACCCATCTTCCTACCCCCCAATATGACAACCATCAAAATGCTTTTCGTATCTATGAGCTTGTTTCTGTTGTTTATTTGTTTATTCTGTTCTCTAGATTCCACATATGACATTTGTCTTTCTCTAATTTACTCCACGCAGCATAATACCCTCTAGGTTCATCCATGTTGTTGATGACAAGATTTCATTCTTTTTTATGGCTGAGTAATATTCCATTGTATATGAATACCACCTCTTCTTTATCCATTCATCTGTTGATGGACACGGGTTTTATGCTCGTTTCATTAGTTTTTATGTGTGTGCGTGCGTGCATGTGTGTGTGTATGTGTGTGTGTGTGTGTGTGTGTGTGTTTTACCACATCCGTATGTTGATTTGTGTAGCCATCACCACAATCAAGACACAGAATTGTTGCGTCACCACCACGGCATTCCCTCGTGCTGTTCCTTTGACAGTAAAGTCTCTTGGCGAGGTTTCTTTTTTTAATTAAATTTTCACTTAAGTATAACATGTGCAAAAAAAAAAAAAACAAGGAGTACATTAAGTGAATTAAGTGAACAACATGCTGAATTTTCACAAATGGAAGACTTAACGTGACCAGCACCCAGAACAGGAAACAGAGCACGGCCAGTCCCTGCCGTGCCCTTTCTGGAGTGACTCACTTTTCAATGAAGTCTTTGGAGTATAGGTCTCTCTGTTGAAGGCTAAGTTCGGGAAATATCTCGCTTTTCCCCAGAGGTCAGAAAGAAAATACTCTGGCCTAGGAGAAGCTTTAAAATAAGAGTTTTATGCTAAGTCTTAGGCTGACTCAGACTTACCACAGAATTTTTATTTTTAAATTTATGTTCAGTAATAGAAAGTCATCACTGTGGAGATTACAAAGATTTGATTCGGTTAGTTGAGAAAGCCCAGCTTCGGTCTCGGTGAACGGACACGGAGCTCCTGCAGGAGCGAGGATGCCCAGGAGCCATCTAAGCGGGTCTGAACCACAGCCGTCCAGCTTGCAGGACAGCTTTGCTACCTCTACAAGGATTCTCCTCATCAAAGTTTCTAATGGAGCAAGTTAGAAGACTTAGAAAAGAGGGAACTTTTCTCTTTTTTTTTTTTCAGAATAAAAATGTATCTCCAAAAATGGATATATATTATATGATTCTGTTTATGTAAAACTTAAGAAAATTCTAGCTAATCCATAAGTGACAGTGGATCAGTAGTTGCCTGGGGAGGGAAGATGATAAAGGGTCACAGAGTTTGTCTTGCTTGTGGTGACAGTTTCGCAGTTGTACACACATCAAAACTTATCACATTGTACTCTGTAAATACGTTCAGTTTATTATGAATCGATTTTTTTAGATCAACCTAGCTTTAATTTCAAGGTCTTTGTTGCAGAAAAGATGCAAAACTCAGAGCAGCATGAAACCAAGCAGCGCTAGGAGAGCTGGAGAGCTCAGGTTTATTGCGCAAGTGGTCCCAGAGGAGCTAGCACTCTGAAGATCTGGGCCAGGAGCTCACTCACAACATTGCTTATACCGAATTTACTTGGCACAGGCTGATTGGTTAATTTGTCCTCAGAGCATTAGAAAGCCGTGGGAGTTGCTATGGGTTGCAGGCAGTTACATTTGTTGCTTAGATAGAGCAGGCCAAAGGGAGGATGAGTTTTTAGTTACTTCTGAGTGCAGCCTATGCAGCAAGCATATCTACAGAAGCAGAACAACGAGCTGATTAGTTTTTGGAGCACAAATTCCTCTTCACTTTAACCCAACTCTCTCTTTCTACCTGTCAGCTGCCTAACAGGGAGGCTCCCCCTTAAAACACCCAGGCATTGCTGTGAGGTTTTAAGGAATCAACAGATGACACCCTACACTTCTCAGCCTGGAAGCTGAGAAAGTGATGCAGGAGTTACACAGATAGAATATAAAACGTTGGCTTTATTATTGATAGAAACTAGATTAGATTCAGTTTAAGCACACACTCCCCTTAATCTAACTTGCACCCCCCACAAATGTGAGCAGACTGCCCACCAATATCAGAGGGCCTGCTGATGTGTACCCTCTGGCAGAGCAAAAAGGCCGGCAGAGCTGAGCATGTCAGTGCCTCTCACTCTCCCCTTTTTCCACCAGAAGGAGAGGTCAGGGGTGTTACTCTAGGCTTCAGAAAATTTTTTCTATGAAGGGCCAGATAGTAGATATTTTAAGCTTGGGACATAGTCTCTGTAGAAACTACTCACCTCTCTTGTTACAGCAGATAATTTGTCAGTGTGCATATGTTTCAATAAGACTATTTGCGGACATTTATTATATGTATTTCATGTAAGTTTTGCACGTCAAAATATTCTTACAATTTTTTTTAACCATTCAAAAATGTGAAAATTATTCTTAGCTCACAGGCCACACATAAACAGGTTGTGGGTCAGTTTGCTGACTCCTACTCAAATCACTACACAAAAACATAAAGAAAAAAGTAGCCACCCCACCCCCCAACAACAAGTGGGCATTACAGAAAACAGAGACACCTGTGTGCAGATTAATACATAAGTGTAATAGTGTTATATTAGGATATACTTTGTCAATACCGGGGGAAATAATACATTTTAAAAAGCATGACCAGGACGTGAGCTGAAGTCCACGGTATGTCGGTCACACACACAGAGGTGCTCCCTCCTACCCGCCTAGGAGGTTGGCATGCTGTTTTTCAGCAGATTGTTTAGTCACAAACATGATTGGCCTCTTAAAACTATGGTTTTGAATCCTCCTTTACTGAGTTTAAACCAGCAGCAAACTGTCCTGCCGCCTGTGAACCCCACAAGGCCCTCTCTCGCATGTCACGGCCCGTTTTTCTTGTCCATCCAAAGCTCTTGGGGAACCTGACCTTTCGAAGGCCCTTCGTGACGAGCACACAGGAGGAAGAGCGCTGCTGTCATCGCACCCCCCGCCCTGCTCCTCTGAGGAGGAGGGGACGAGAGAGGACCCACTCTCTGATCACCAGTGGGTATGTTTTGATTCACCATCAACTCAAGACGCTTCCTTGCAGGAAGGAGCAGACAGGCCAGCGGAGAGGGCAGAGAAGGAGCAGCAGCAGGAGCAGCACGTTGAGGACTGGAGGGGTGACCTGGCTATGATCCGACAGGAACAGCTGGCCCTCCCTCTTAGTCCCAGGAGCAGATGGTCCAAGAGAGTCTGACAGAATTTGCCCTCCAGCGAGGGGGCAGGAGCTCTTTGTGTAGCATGGGGAGAGAGTGGAAAGCATGGAATTTCAGTTTAAAAACTCTGCATTCAATTCCCAGATCCATGAGTATTGGCGGTCATCTTGGGCAAATTACTTATCTTCTCCAGGCCTTCAAATCATTATTTAACAAGAGGATAACATCTGCTTTTCAAGGGTGAGTGTAAGGACCAATTGAGTATGTACCACACAGGCATTTATGAACATAAAGCACTTAACAAGTGATCACTCCCTTCATCATTACACTCTTCCTTATACTTCACCAGCTTCATAGGTGGGCTGCCATCCTCTGTGCCAGAAATTTCTTACTGCACAAAAATAACACAACTCTGGTCACTAGGTCGGGTAGACTTTAAGTTTATAAAGCTAACTATTGGTTACATTCCTTGTAACACCATAGGTAGTGCTGAACTGGCGAGCAATACACAAAGTATAGGTGTAAGCAAAGAAATTAGTTTTTAAAAAATCATACTCCTATCCTTTTTAGTTCTGCCATTCCCCCTAAAGTGCCATAATTAAAAACGAGATGCTCTCACGAGTATGACTATTACCAGAGATAACCAAAGCACCTGAAAGCTTCTTGGGGGCCCAGAGGAACTTTTCTCTCTGTTGCTCCAGCCCTGACGATTTATACCCGCTGGTTGAATCTCCTTGCTTCTCCACTCAATCGTAGCAAAGCAATCTTAGTTTTACAGAAACCTGTGCCACAGGATATTATTCAAGTGTGGTCATACTTGATGCCACAACATGGTTCTATCCGTGACGGCCCCACCTCTCATTCTAGTCTTCCCACCAAGAAGGCCAAGGGCACAGCCCCGGCCACCAGCCTCAGGACCATGGGCCATGGGGAACTTGTCAGGCTACAGTTACTCCAGCTCATTGCTTTAGAGTGCTGTTTTGTGGTTGAGAACGGCTTAATTTTTTATATATTTAAAATACCTTATGTAAAAACAAACAAACAAACAAATACCTTATGTAGTAGAAAAACTGTTTAATAGATATATTTTTGAACCTATGAAGTGACTGTGTCAAGTTATAGTGGGACGTACCTGCAGGGGTCCAGAGTATCATGAGTCCACCATCCTAATTAAGACTGTATTCCAGAGTTTTGGAATAATACAAAGTTGCTGAGTCATTACCTGCTTGGCAGTCCAAATGCATGGCCTGTAGCATATGCTTCATAAAGGTTTGCTGAATTAATCACTTTTATTGTGTTTAATGTACATGGGGGCTTAAGAGAGCCCTCAGCGTAGCGTGTTTTTCTTGAAGAAAGAAAACGTAAAGAATGTTAAAATGCTGCCTTCGACGTTCAGCCTGCGAGCTGTGAGACCACACCTCCCTTTCCACTGTCTCCGGGCCTCGGAAGGCAGTTCTTATTTAGCTCTTGAACTTCCAGTAGCTATTGTCCAGAGAGAGCACAGATATGGTGGCTGGTCAAAGAAAAGGAGTAAGAACAGGAGGGCTTTGCCCTGTGTGGGTGTCGCATTCAGCACAGACAGCCTGTCACGGAGAACACGGCCTGTACCTCCGGGGAACTATTTTAACACACGCAGCCACCCCTTATGAGTCCTACCAGAGAAGCCGGGCTCAGAAAGTCGGAAGGGAGACGTGAGCCTCTTTACATCTCTTTTTAACTCCTAAGGGGCCACAGATAGAAACAGGTGTTAATCTTTCTTTTTACAGAGGCAAAACCATGCCAGCTACAGAAACAAAAAATTCTTTTAAGATATAACATGCCTTAGTATTTTACCCAGCCTTTACCCTGTTAACAAGCATCCCAGTTTTAAAGAAAGCAGTATTTTTGTTCTGTTTTGTGTCTTCAAAACTCCACAAAAACAGATCTTTTAAGAATAGGGACACACATCTAGCCCAATGCGAAAAGACATTAACGCACTATTCTAACAAGAGTTAGTTTTGTGCCTTGACTCCTAGTGACTCGTCCTGAATTAAGGATTCCTGTGGGGTCCTTCCATTTTACAGCGGCCCAGTTACCTGTCCTTGGAGCTATAGCTGTAGAAAGCTCCATTCCTGACAGAGCCGTTCGTGGAGACCTTTGGGTTCCCTCTCTACATCCTTTCTGGGCTGAAGAGTGAGTCCTGATCACTGTCAAGCTCGGACTTGGACACCGTCAGGCCGGAGTTGTGCTCTGTGCTTCGGTGCTTGATACTCAGGGAGGAGCAGACAGAAGTGTCTTGGGGGAAACTCCACCATTTGTCATTGTGGCTGCAGGTGACAGGTGACATGCAGAGCAGGCGTCGTGCTCCTTGCACTTCTACAGCAATCACTCACAGCACAGCAAGAGGCCTGGGTCTCCTATGACGAGGCTTTGGAATCCCCCAGCTCAAGGCTGAGCTTTGACTCTAGCAGCTGTGTGCCCCTGGGCAAGACGCGTAACTTCTCTGGGCTTTCAGTCTCCTTGTTGACTAAACTGGGAGAAAACGAAGCATCTACTCCAAGGGTTTATATGAGGGTTAAGTGAAATAGTGAATGTAAATCTCTTGCCTAGCACTCAGCACTCAGTAAACACTCAATAAATAAAAGCTGTTATGATTTCACTGTTTCAATCACATTTTTGGTAGAATATGTAATGGCTCAGGGTCAAAACAAGAGACAGATAGGTATAAAATATGATTCCTACTTTCAAAGAATTTTTATAGTGTCTAGAATTTGTAGTGTCTAGCTAAGGGTTTAAGACAAAGGCTCATACGAAGACGGCACATAACAGGCAAGACATGTTTTAAAATAAATCTCATATGAATCGAGAAGAAACAAGCACACACTGATCAGCTGGCATTACTTCAATGATACTTCACACAGAGTGGGATTTGGAGAGAGGAAAGGATTTGGACAGGAGGACAGGGAAGGGGCACGAAGTATGCTGAGGCATCCAGGAATCCTGGAGGACAGTCTGGAAGGAATGATTCATGTGGGACCTGAAGAGGCTGGCAAGACAGGTGGGAGCTCACAGGAAAGCACAGAAATACAAGGTAAGCCGAGGAGTTTGGATTTCATCCTGGAAGCAAAGGAGTGACAGGACTTACATGTTTCAAGACATTACTGAAAGCGCAGGGTGCAGGATGGAGGAAGAGGTGACTGGAAGGCCGCCCGCATGCAGAGTGGTGCGGGGAGCAGGGAGCGCGGGCTCAGGGCACAGCCAGGCCCACCCGTCCTCCGTGCTCACCAGCTCTGCCACTGGAGCAAGTTGCCCAACTTTTGTGTGCCTCAGTTTCCTCTTCTGTAAAGTGGGGGCTAATCATAGTATTTATCTCATAGAGCTCTTAGTAGGATTAGAATTATACGGGTAAATGGGTTCTCAGGTTGACCTTTTTGTAATGGGTAAAGTTCTTAGAACAGTACCTAGCACATAGGAAACACTAAATACCTGATAACTATTACTGTTGGTCTGTTCATTTAGAGGTGAGATTCTAAGGATCTGAACAAGGGTGTTGGTGATGAGAATGATGAGGAAAGAAGACAGGAGACCAGGCGAGGCGGGGTGACTGGAGGGGATAAGGTACCCTTGACTGAGCAGCAGTGACCGAGGTTTGGGACCTGGTGATAAGAAGAACGGGGTTCTGTGAATACAAATAGGAACGTTAGAGGACAAGAGTATTTTAGGAAGATGGTGGGTGATATAATGCAGCCAAAAGCACTTTGAGCTCTTAAGTATTAAGTTGCTTTATGACACCTCTGGCATTAAATTATGTCATGCAAATGGTGAGTACTCAGTAAGCACATGCTATCATTTATATGTCCCGTGAAGCTTGCCCTGCCAGCGCCCCTCACCACACGATCAGTCCTTTGGCCTCTGTGTTCCTGCAGGGCATGGGCCGAGCTGCCACGGGACTCTGTACTCAGGTGTAATTGTCGGGAGCCAACCCATGGGAAAGTTTAACTGAGAAGTTAACCTTGGAACGTAAGTCTCGCTAGGCTCCTAGGAAAGTTCAAAGGAGAAAAACACGAGATAAGCCCGTGCCTGCATCTGCACTGCTCATACAAGAAAAATGATATCAGAGCAGCTCTTCTGCTTTAGCCCTGGGCCCTTTGATACATTTGCTCAAACTAATTTGACCTTGCAGCTCCCTCCTCTCCCGGGACACTCCTGCATTTCTTGGTGATGGAATGTTCTCTGATTTGGTATCCAAGGTAACCGGGCTCTCGCAAATCCTCCCCCCCTTTACATACTCTACCCCTACCTACAATAAACTGAGGCTTGATCAGAACTTTGTCTTGCCTCCATTCTTCACGGCTCCTGTCCTCCATTCTCTTGCAGATTGTCTCCTCGAGTCTCACTTCTGGTCGGACCTCCCGTTAGTTGTCCCACAGGCCGGGACAGTAATTATCCTCCCCTAGGCTGGGAGCATCTACAAAGCCAGTCATGTGCTTCATTCTCCTCTCCGTCTCCTGGGCCTGACTCAGTGTCTGTGCATTGGACAGACGTGCAATATTTAGTACGGACAATGTGTAGCATCTCACAACTTTAAAAGTGATTATGTCCCTCTGTAGAAATTTAGTTATTAACCCAGAATTATTTTTTTAAAAATCCATAGAATCAGTGCTAAGTAGCCTTAAAAGCCAGAAAAGGTAGGAGATAGTAAATGAAAATCTGAGAGCCAACTGCGGTGGGCAGGAGGTAATTCTAAGCACAGCAATCTATTCACTGGTGTAGAAAGTCAATTTTCTGTAAAAGCCACCGTGTCCATCAATACACATAGCTAATCAGCTAATACAGCTGCTGGAAAATGTTTGATTTGGAGGTCAAAACGTTGTTTTGCTACATTTCTTGTGTAAAGAGAAGAGCATTCAAAACAGCATTTCAAGCCCTGCACCCCCTCAACCACGGGTAGAGAAAAGCCAGACAGGGGTTTTTGGGGACACCTGTTTGAGAAGCAGTCTTTGCGTCAGAGTCATCAGGTGGGTGCTCAGCTGACAACAGGCATTTCACATAAGGGCCCAAAGGACTTTGTCAAAATTTCATTAAGTTTATGAGACTATTGTCTTCCAGTTGGCATGTCCTTGGGACTGAGGCAGGTTATTTTTCTTCCCAGTTCAAGTGCTAGCTCCAGCCTGCTCTCCCTTCACTGTGGGTCCCTTTCAGGCAAATACCTGGATTAGATCATGTAAAGGTACCAGGAAATGATTTTGGAGAAGGTCTTACCATATTAGGGCCTCAGCTCCATTCTTTCTTGGTCATCCTTGTCATCTAGGATGGTGTACTTTGTTTTCTTTCTTATTTTAGTCCTTTTTTGTCTGAAAGGAACAAACTCAGCTCAGATCTCAGAAAGGTAACTGAATCCAAGATTTAAAATGCATGGAGGACACTAAAGGAAACATTTCCCATTAGGATGTTATTATGTTCTATTTATTGGATCTTTTACTAATAATAGACATGCCAGTGGGACGGAAGCACATCACCCATCTTGAAGAAACACATGTAGGGATCAGGAACGGCCACCCACTATCGGCCGCCCAACTGCAGGCTCTCACTAAGCTTCAGGCTGAGGTGCCAGAGATCTTCACAGCAATCGCAGTACCTGTGTGTTGGCCCAGGGAGTTTTTCTCCATGAGCAATTCTTCCCTCTGAAAACCTGGATGAGCAAATGTTTTCCTGAACCTACACTACACTGAAAAATACAAAGATGTAGAAATGAAAAAGTGATATAAACTAGCAATCAGAAAAAAAAAAAAGAAACAAAAACAAAACATACATTATAATAAATTCTCCAAATTAATTTTTGGGAACAACTCAGTCTTTCATTTTTCAGAACACATAAAAATATGTGCCTCATCCTCTCCTTCAGAGGATTATTTGAAAATAAACAGCAAAACCATGATAAGGTATGTGAGAACAAACAGTAGTTCCATAGCACAAAGACAATTTTCTGACAGCTTGGTGATTAAAAGCATGGGCCCCTAACTGTGGTTTTACCAGCTGGATGACTTTGAGACAATTTTTTGATGCTTCTGTACCTCCATGTTCCTGCCTGGAAAATGGGAGCAAAAATAGTCCTTTCTCGCATGGCTGATGGGAGGACTAAATAAGATAATACATACAAAGTACTCAGAACCATTAATCACAGTGACATTTAATACATGTTCACAATCAATCACTATCAATATCATGTACTTGATACCATGTCACAAAGCTGCAGAATTTTATAGTCAAGCACAATAGAGTGACCAGCATCTCAGATGGTTCTCGGAAAATTTAATGGGATTCAGTCCTCTAAGTATATGGGCCTGTGCTGTCTTTTACCAGCCTTAACTTTGGGACAGTAATCATGAATAAAACTAATTTATAAGTGGTTTCTGAAAAATACGAATTATGCATGGTACCATTATATTTTACCGTGTCCTCTATGGAGAGCATTTATGGTGTTTCACACAGGAAGGTGGCTTCAATGCTATCTTCTGAGGGCTGACCACTGTCCCTACAAATCTCCTCCCAGAGGGCCAGGCACCTGGTTCTGGGAGATTTGGACAGTGAACTTCTCTTTAGTGATGGTATCACCTTGTTTAAAGTTTTGTACTTATTAGATAGATTTCGGGTCGATTCAACTGTTGCTTCACACAAGTAAAATAAATCGGCAATCTGTATTGGTATACTTCTGGAACTTCTTCCTCTACTGAGGGAGGTAAGTCAATCCACTTAGGGAGTGTTCTACAGAACATAATGTGATAGTGACACAAAATAACACTAGATATGATACAGAATCATTGAACCATCTAGAAACTATTCTAGAAAGAGCTGCAATGAGAAAAAGCTGTCTCCGGTACTACTGCATATGTTTGGGCCTAGGTGCCCTGTGGGGGCGAGCACATTATAAAGTTACTTTTAAAGTCTATTTGTCTGCATAAAAAGAGTGATTGTCAAACAGTTCAGCAGTTTAACAAACCCAAGCAAAACTGTCATATCCCATTCAATGATGTGTCTTTATTTCAGATAAAGAAACGAGTACAATGGTACCTCCTGCAGCAGCAGACACAGACCCTGTCAGTGCTGTGAGAATAGGAGCCAGCACTGTCACATAGAACACACTCCACTCTGAAAAACAGGAAAACCAGAGCGGACATGACAACACACCATTTTCAGAACAACCTTTTTTCAATGATTTACAATAAATATTTCTGAGTCCTATAAGGCCGCAAGCCGGTATTAGTCTGCAGGCTGTTGTGAACCAGGCTGCACAGCAGGAGGTGAGTAGTGGGTTAGTGAGTGAAGCTTCACCTGTATTTGCAGCCGCTCCCCAGCATTAGCATCACCGCCTCAGCTCCACCTCAGATCATCAGGCATTAGAGTCTCATAGGAGCACTGGTTCCTGGTGCCCAAAAGGTTTAGGACCACTGCTATAAGGCCATCAGGGGTGCTGATAACCCCTTATCATGCTGGTAGCAGAGTGTGAGCAAGGCAAAACACTAATATATCAAGAGCAGCCTTGGTCACATAGTAATTCTATTCTTAATTTTTTTTGAGGCCTCTATACCACATGACCCAGCAATCCCTCTTCTGGGTATCTACCTAAGAAATTTGAAAACATTTATCCATAAAGATATATGCACCCTGATTTTCACTACAGCTTTATTCATGATGATCAGGACATGGAAACAACCTAAGTGGCCTTCAACAGATGCTTGGATAAAAATGAGGTACATATATATAATGGAACATTATTCAGCCATAAGAAAAGGTGAAACACTACAAAATAAGACAGAAAAAGCTGAAAACCATATGATTTCACTTATATGTAAGATATAAAACTGAAAGCAACAAACCAGACAATCAAAAACTCATAGGCACAGACAACAGTTTAAGTGGTTACCAGATAGAAAGGTAGATAAGGGTAAAGCGGGTCAAAAATTATGGTGACGGAGATTTGACTTTGCAGTATACATCTGACATATTATTGAATTCTACACTTGGAACCTAGAAAATTGTTCTGACTGATGTTACTCCAATACATTTAATTTTTTTAAAAACCCCTAAAACTGCCCTACTTTATTCAATTGGTTCAGGGAGCTCATGGGGAACATGTTTCATGCCAACTTGAGAATAGAATAATCTGAAAAAACTACAATTAATCAATTGAGAAGTAATGCCTCTTAAATACCCATGTACCACACATCAAAATACTCATTCCAGAATCACAAGAATCACAGCCCTTCCCCTCAAAATAGTTCTGGCTTGGTTTTAATGAAGCAAATAGCATATTTACATGGCTGCCTATGACATGAAGACTCTTCTTACAAAGCCAGGCAGCATTTCAGAAACCACTTCATCTTCATTCCTGCCACATCCTTGCAGGACTCCAGTGTAAAAAGCTTTGCAATGGCAATTCAGGAACAGAGAAATCAAGAGAGCAAAGATACAAGGTTTAACTCCACTAAACCTTCTATATACTCCTTGGAATAATGACCCAAGGGCTGGCAAGTTTCAAACTTTGATGTAATAGTGAGTGGGAATATAATTTGGCAGCCAGCTCCTACAATTTTTTCTGCCAATTATGTCCATTTGCGTCCCCAACACCACACCTTTACTCTTAAAAACAGACTGGTATTAAAATGCAATTTCCTCCCTAGAAAATATGGTAGGTCCCAGCCTGCTTGGCAGACAGCCTGCAAGCAGAGGACAATTCTCTTGTTTAGCTGATCCCAGCAGGTCCACACCAGGAGCCACCTCACCAGAAGGCCACACTGAGCCCAAGCCAAGGCAAGTACGATTTGGAAGCATGACCCCATGGCCTCTCTGAGCAATGTCAGTGACACTTAGCACAATTGGCTCTGCTAAAGTGAATTTCTTCATCAGGAAATTTTAAAGAAAAGCCTAAACATGCCCTCAAAGGTGTATTGTGGGTGTGTGCTTAGGTTTATGAGCTGGTTCACTTGGCTTCGGGAGAAAGGGGTTGAAGGTTCACAGCTGCAAAACCTGGCAAAGATTTCTGATATTTCAGAATGAGTTGCCCTCACCTGACACCATTACCACCCACCCAAGTCTCCCCACAGTTGCTCTCTCTGTACCAGATGTAACGCTGTATCAGATTCTCCATCCACAGTGGGGAGCAAATGCAGCGCTTTGTGATGGGGTCACAGTGGCCATGGCCAGAGCACTTCAGAAAGCAGCCTGCAGCAAGGCGAGCAGGCAGAGGTCACCACAGAGAAAAGGATCCCCGGCTTTGCTTACGGCCGGTTTTCACCTTATAGGCCCCAAACAGATGCATCTTGTTGAATTAAGAGCCTCTTACGGTATGGACGGGGTTCCAGGACTAGTCAGCACTGGCAAGCTCATCAGGAAGCAAATGGCAGAAACAAGCCAGCCAGTGCCAGATAGCAAAAGCCTTAAAAATGTAGCAAAAACATAACACCCACAGGCAAAAAAAGATAAATTCTAAGAATGTACCCAGTGAAAACATTGGGGATTTGCACAAAGATTTATCTACATTGTAGCATTATTTAAAATAAACCTTAAAAATTATGAGTACAGAACTGGTTGTATAAATTGTGGAATTTATTTAGGGTGGAGTACTATGCAGCCATAAATATTATACTGAGGGAGATATTTTAAAAGATTTGAGAAAATAATATTACAATTCAAAGTTAAAAAGCAGATTAAAATATATATTGAATTATCCTGATTGTATTAAATGTTTCTAGAAATGAGGGAATCAGAAGGAAATGCATCAGAATATTAACAAAAATTAAGTTTGGATAGTGGGAATTCTAGACTCTGAACCAGAAAATTATTTAAAAAATTGTTTGTCTTTCTGGATATTCCAAATTTCCTAAAATAAATAAATATTGCTTTTATAGCTAGGAAAAATAAGTTCTTAAAAATTAAATTACTCCATATTACAAGTGAGACAGTCAGTTGTGGGTAGATATATATGAAACATTAAATTTTACTACCCAATCATTATCACGTCCCTTGTAACTCTCACATTTCTTAGTGTCTATTTAAATAACCATTTTAACATAATAAAGGATAAAGTTTGTCCTAAGGAGAAGGCAGAAACCTTGGACAAAGGCTACCTTTCTACCTATACCCATGGATTAGTTTGGTGCCAGGAAGAGGTGACAAGCAAGGAGCTAAGAAAAGAAGCAAATGGAGGCACTTATAAACTGTCTTAAATTTTCTACAACCTAAGGTATGATGTCCAAGGTAAATCAATTATACAAACACCACTTTTCTGGCCAAGAATACTTATCAGTCTGTAACATACTTCCGACAGTTTAAATATGAAATTTCTGACAACGACCATTATCTTAGAGTACAGTTCTAAAAACTTCCCATGCCTATTGTTGCTCCCCAGTGTCCCTCACAGACAGAAGGGAGATGGCAAATGTTGCGGGAAACCTACTGCAGAGAAATCACAAACGAGTCCTTGGATGCTAAAGTGAAATTCTCACATGTCACTCCTCTTTTGGTGCCAGTAAAACTTAGCCATAATTAGCCTGTCTGATTCTTTTAGAATATTCCCGTAGGAATAATCCCTTAGGAATATTCCCATAGGAATTAAATCCAATATTTAAGTCTAATTAGAAAGATAACTAAATATTGAACTTAATTCCCACTTAATCAAAAAAGATAATGAGATCTGGCTATAGTCCTGAGATACTAGAACCTGATCACAGTTCACCTCCAAGAAATCTTCCACTTTTAACTGAATGGGCAATTATTTATATTTCTATAAGATTCTTATTGCATTTAGTCTGATGAGATATCTAGCTTAGTGGTATCCAATTCTGAATATACAATTAAATACTTACATTACCTGGACTTTAAAAAAATCAATAAATAAAAATATTTCTATGGGGACACACCTGCTGTGTCATTCCTCAAGACTTTGAAAAGCAGGAAATCAGCTTTCTCCTTTGAAAGCCTTCGGTGCAGATTTTGGGCCACCTCGGCAGCTTTGAGCACCTTGAAAGGCAACCTGCTCTGTACATAAAACACAATCACGGTGCTGCAAATGAGACGTTGAGAGAGGACAGCCACGTGGTCATGTGTGACTGACATGAAGTGCCCATACCAGCCACCTGGCCTGTGAAGATGCGCAGGTAGACTGCCACGTCTCTGTGGTTTGGTGAGGACACAGGGGCATGTCCTGTGGGCCAAGGAACTGATCTGTTTCCAATCACAAATAAAGACTCTGCAACTGCAGAGAACAGTTGGTGACAGACCTTCCCAGAATGGGGCAATGTAGATATGTGAGCAGATACACACTGCCATGCACAGAATGGTAACGTTCAGACAAGTTTTTATTTTTACTTCTTTATTGAGATATAAAATTCACCCTCCTGGTAGGTCTGAAGAGAGCTGGGTGGAGGGAATTCAACACTGAGTAGGACAAACACTAGTCAGTCGGAACAGGAGTTTAGTTGGAATTAGCAGCCTCACCGCTTACTAGTGGGAAAAGCATATTCGTAGGGTGCTTCCTGTGCTGCCACTAGCGTGAGCTGGAACTACAAGTCCCGGCCAGTGGGAGTGCAGGAGCGTGGGTGGGAGAGGGCTGTGGTGGGAACAGAAGCATGCTGGGGACTGTAGTGTCAGCTCCATATTCACAGATTTTTTAAACAAACATTTCTTTGCAGCTGTAATAACTTCGAAGATTTAATTATTTAAATATATTAAATGGAGTGACGTTGGAAACATGGTGGAGTGAGAGATGTCCCCAGATCTCTCCCATTGAAACAACAATAAGCTGAATATCTAAAACTCAACAACAACAACAACAAAACACCCAAACTGTACACCAGCAGAACTGAGTGTGGGATCTGCACATAGGAGCTACCTCAGAACCCTGTGTGTTGGGCAGTGGGCTGGGGAAAACAAAGAAGCTGCCTCTCGCATCAGCCAGAGCTCCCTATAGAAGCAGAGGGAGGGGAGAAGATGTGGCAACTTTCCTGAACAGGCCTGCCTGGGGGTGCTGTGAGCTACACGTGGCCGGTGGCAGTGCCCAGTCAACAGGGCAGAAGGCAGAGAAAGGGGGACAGCAGAGAAACAACAGTTAATTTTTACCAGCCACGATTGCAAAACCAAAGCTGAGCTGCAACACCCAACCCTCAACCCAAAGGGCCCCTCCTCTCATTCCCTCCAAGCTGGAACAATGCAGAGCCCCAGGGGAATCTGAGTAAACACTACTGAAACTGTTGCTAACACTGACAGGAACTGAGACTGAAAGTAGTAAGCATGATTAACCATCTATAAGGAGAAAAAGACATTATTAAGACTTTATATAAAGCAGAAATCCCCACCTACTGGAAACCAAAAGAAAAAAACCTTCTTTGCAACAGACTAGGGACCATTATATAATAAATCTTCTTTCTGGAAAAAAAAACTCAGAATACACTTCCATTAAGTCCCAGGCAGAGAGTCCATCAAATACCATAAACAACCAAGATATCAAGGCATCTCAGAAAGAAAGAGAAAAATCTCCAGAAAATAAGCTTACAGACATAGACATGTGTGACTTAACTGATAGACAATTCAGGATGATACTTCTGAAAAAACACAATGAGATATGAAACAAATCATATCAATAATTTCAGAAACTGAAAATACAATTAGATGAGCAGAATCAGTTCTTTAGCAAAGAGATTAAAACTTTCAAAAAGAAGTGAATAGACCTTCTGGAGATAAAGCACACACTGCAAGATGAAAAATGAAATAACAACCTTGAGAAATAGAGTTAACCAAATGAAGGAAAGGATCAGTGATATTGAAGACAGAAATCTAGAAATACATCAGAAAGAAAAAGATAGAAACTGAAGAATGAAAAATAATGAAAGAGAAATACAAGAACTTACTGATACCATCAGGAAAGGAAACATAAGAATAATGAGAATTCTTGAAGGGGAGGAAAAAGAACAGAAATTAGAAAGCATTTTCAGACAAATAGTTGACAAGAATTTCCCAAATCTAAGGAATGAGCTGGAGCTTAGCATTCAAGAAGTCAATAGAACACCAACTATCTCAACCCTAAAAGGTCTTCACCAAGACACTTTGTATTAAAATTATCAAAAATCAACAACAAAGACAGAATTCTCAGGATAGCCAGGGAAAAGAAGATGGTAACTTATAAAGGAAAACCCATTAGATTATTGTCAGACTTCTCAGCACAAACCTTACAAGCCAGAAAGGAGTGGAATCAAATATTCAAACTATATATGAAAGGAACTAGCAGCCTAGAATAATGTATCCAGCTAAGCTATCCTTTAGATATGAAGGAGAAATAAAGACCTTTTCAGACATACAAAAATTGAGGGAATTCTCCACTACAAGGCCTGCATTACAGGAAATACTAAAAGGAGTCAGCTTACCTAAAACAAGATGACAAATACATAACTATGAGAAAGGCAGTTGACTAGCAGGCAGATAGAAGCAGAGGAGTATAACCTTTACAAAGAACAGGGCATTATAAACTTAAACAATAAGAAAAGATTTGCTATTGCAAGATAGTAATGAACGGTCAGCATACATAGGAATAAATGAGACAACAATGACTGAAAAGGGGAGGATTCAAAGATCCAAATTTGAAAAGGGGAATGGAGATAAGGCATGCACAGAAGAAAATGGACAAATGTATATATATATATATATATATATATATATATATATAACTATCCTTACATATTCTTAATGGTAACCACACACCAAAGATTCAGAACTGAAGCATATAACATAAAACAAGAAGGACCAGAGAGAAAACCCATAAAAGCCAACCAAAATAAAGAAAACGGAAACACAAGGACAAGGAAACAATGGAAACTCTGAGCTACCAGAAAGCAAAAGATAAAATGGCTGTAAGAGGACCTCATATTTCAATAAATGAACTGAACTCTACAATAAAAAGGCACAGAGATGCAAAATGGATCAAGAACAAAACCCAACCATATGCTGCCTCCAGGAGACACATCTCAGTTCCAAAGACAAATATAGACTCAAAGCAAAAGGATGGAAAATGATATTTCAAGCAAATAGCATTCAGAGAAAAGCAGGAATAGTGGTACTACTATCGAACCAAATAGACTTCAAAATAAAAAAGGTAAAGAAAGAGACTTAGGATGCTTCATAATATTAAAGGAAATCATGCACCAAGAAGACATAACACTTATTAATATCTATGTATCCAATATGGGAGCCCCAATATATATATATATAGCAATTACTAACAGAATTAAAGGGAGAAACAGTTCAAAACACTGCTGTGGTAGGAGACTTAAATACCCCACTGTTTGATATGGACAGTTCATCCAAACAGAAAATCAGTAAGGAAATAACATCCTTATATGACTCATTAGTCCAACTGCACATAATTGACATTTACAGAGCTTTCCATCCCCAAACAGCTGCTTATACATTCTTCTCTAGTGCACATGGAACAGTCTCAAGAATCAACTACATACTGGGACACAGAGATAGCCTCAGCAAATATAAGAGGGTTGAAATCATACCAACCACATTCTCTGAATGCTTTGAAACTAGAAAGCAACCGTAAAAAAAAGGCAGAAAAAAAACACAAATACATGGAGATTAAACAACATACTACTGAAGAATAACTAGGTCAGAAAAGAAATAAAAAGAGAGATAAAGACATAGAAATGAATGATAATGATAGTACAACTAACCAAAACTTTGAGGACATGGAAAAAGTGGTAATAAGAGGAAAGTTCATATCATTACAGGCCTGCCTCCAAAAACAAGAATGAACTCAAATAAACAACCTTATACTTCATCTTAAAAAACTAGAAAAGGAAGAACAAATGATGACTAAAGTCAGCAGAAGGAAAAAAACATCATCAAAAATAGAGCAGAAATAAATGAAATTTTTAAAAAACTATAGAAAAATAAATACAACAAAGAGCTGTTTCTTTGAGAAGGTTAATAAAATTGACAAAATCCTGGCTAGACTCACTAAAGAAAAAAGAGAAAAGACACAAATAAACAAAATCAGGTATAAAAGAAGAGAAATTACAACAGACACTACCGAAATACAAAGGATCATACAAGAATCCTATGCAAAAGTTTAAACACCAAATTTTAACCTAGAAGAAATGGACAAGTACTTAAAAATATACAACCTTCCTTGACTGAATCAATAAGAACTGGAAAATCTAAATAGACTGATCAGCAGCATAGAAATTGAAACAATCATCAAAAATCTACCAAAAAGTAAAAGTCCAGGACCAGATGGCTTCACCAGTGAATTCCACCAAACATTCAAAGAAGATTTAATAACTATTCTCCTCAAACTCTTCCAAAAAATTGAAGAGGAGGCAATACTTCCTAACTCATTTTATGAGGCCAATATTACTCTGGTACCAAAACCTGATAAAGATAACACACACACACACACAAAACTACAGACCTATATCTCACATGAACACAGATGCAAAAATCCTAAATAAGATACTAGCAAACCGAATACAGCAACATATTTAAAAGATTATACACCACGATCAAGTGGGCTTCATCCCAGGGGCACAGGGATGGTTCAACATACACAAATTGATTAATATGATAGACCACATAAATAAATTAAAAAATAAGAATTATATAATCATCTCAAAAGATGCAGGAAAAGCCTTCAACAGGATGTAGCATTCATTTATGATCAAGCACTTAACAAAATCAGTATAGAAGGAAAGTGCCTTAACATAATAAAGGCCATATATAACAAACCCTCAGCCAACATTATACTTAATGGTGAAAAACCGAAAACCTTCCCTCTAAGACAAGGAACAAGGCAAGGCTGTCCACTATTGCCATTGTTATTCAACATAACACTGGAGGTCCTAGTGAGTGCAATCAGACAAGAGAAAGATATAAAAGGCATCCAAACAGGAAATGAAGAAGTCAAACTGTCAGTATTTGCAGATGACACGATTCTCTATATAGAAAACCCTAAAGACTGCACAAGAACACTACTAGAAACAAAAATCAAATACAGTAAAGTTTCTGGATACAAACAATGCTCAAAAATCCATAGCATTTTTGTATTGTAATAGTGAAGTGTTAGAAAAAGAAATGGAAAAATAATTCTACTTTTCTGTTGTAATTTTGCAATTACAACAAAAATAATAAAATATCTAGGAATAAATCTAATGAAACATGTGAAGCACCTATATAATGAAAACTATAAGACCCTATTAAAAGAAATTGAAGAATATACAAAGAAATGGATAGATATTCCATTCTTGGATTGGAAGAATCAACATAGTTAAAATGATCATATTACCTAAAGCAGTATACAGATTTAATGCAATCTCCATCAAAATCCCATTGGCAGTTTTTAAAGAAATAGAACAAAAAATCATCAGATTTGTATGGAAGCACAAAAGACCCCGAATTACCAAAGCCATCCTGAGAAAAAAGAATGAGGCTGGAAGCATCTCTCTGCCTGACTTCAAGTCATACTACAAAGCAACAGTAATCAAAACAGCATAGTATTGCCAGCAAAATAAACACCACAGACCGGTCAAACAGAATCAAGAGTCCAGAAGTAAATTCATATTTATATGGGCAAGTAATTTTTGACAAAAAAGACAAAAACATACAGTGGAGAAAGGAAAGCCTCTTCAATAAATGGTGCTGAGAAAATTGAAAAGCTACCTGCAAAAGAATGAAACTAGACTGTTGTCTATCACCACACACTAAAATTAACTCAAAATGGATTAAGGACCTGAATATAAGACCTGAAACAATAAAATGCATAGAAAGAATCATAGGAACTAAACTCAAGGACCATGGACTTAAAGAGAATTTTATGAATTTGACCTCAAAGGCAAGGAAAGTAAAAGCTAAAATATATGAATGGGACTACATCAAACTAAAAACCTCTACACAGCAAAAAAAGCATCAGCAAGGTAAAGAGGCAACTGTCTGATTGGAAAAATGTATTTACAAGCAACACCTCCAAATTATACAAAGAACTCATACAATTCAATCACAACAAAAAACAAATGATCCAATCAAAAAATGGGAAGAGGACCTGAACAGACACTTCTCCCTAGAAGACATACAAATGGCCAACAAATATATGAAAAGATGCTGAACATCACTAGTTATTAAGGAAATGCAAATCGAAACCACAGTGAGATACCATCTCACACCTGTTAGAATAGCTATAATCAACAAGACAAGTAATAACAAATGCTGGAGAGGATGTGGAGAAGTAGGAACCCTCATCCACTTCTGTTGGGACTGCAAATTGGTATAGCCAGTCAGGAAAATAGTATGGAGGTTCCTCAAAAAACTAAGAATTGATCTACCATATGATCCAGCAATCCCTCTACTGGATATTTACCCCAAAGACTTGAAAACCCATATCTGAAAAGATATTTGCACACCCATATTTAAAGCAGCATTATTCACAGTGGCCAGGACATGGAAGCAATTGAAGTGTCCTATGATAGGTGATTGTCGAAAGAAGCTGTGGTATATATATACAATGGAATATTACTCAGCCATAAGAAGAGATGAAATACTGCCATTTGAGACAGCATGGACGGACCTTGAAATAATCATACTAAGCAAAATAAACCAGACGGAAAAAGTTGAAAATCACATGCTATCACTTATATGTGGGATATAAACCTAAAAGCAACAAATGAACAGGACAAACAAACAGAGACTCATGGTGATGGACAATGGAATAGTGGTTACTAGAGGGCAAGGGGGAGGGGGAGGTAGAAGGGGGCATGTAGACAGGGGAAAAATTTAATCATTTCTTCAATTAAAAAATAAATTTAAATCAATCAATAAATAATGACCTGAAATAAATAAATATATTAAATGTTTACATTTAAATATTTAAATTAAATTGTTTATACATTTTGTTCTTTGTGGCTGAGGATAAATGTGAAAATACATAGAGTTATTTAAAAAAAAAAAGATTCACTCTTCTAAAGGGTATTATTCAATGGCTTTTAGTACCTTCTCCACTATCTAACTCCAGGACATTTTCATCGCCTGGGAAAGCAGCTCCACAACCATTAGCAGGTACTTCCTATTCCTGTGTCCCAAGCTCCTGACAACCACTGGTCTACCTTCTGTCTCTACACATTTGTTTATTCTGGATATTTGAGATAAATGGAATATACACGAGGCATTCTGTGTTGGCTTCTTCCACTTAGCGTATGTTTTCAAAGTTCATCCAAGGGTGCATCAATACTTCCTTCCTTTTAGTTGCCAAATAGTATTCCACTGTACAAATACATCTCATCTTATTTATCTGTTCATTAATTGATGATATTTGGGTCGTGTCCACTTTTTGGCTACATGAATCATGACACTATGAATGTTCACACGTACGTTTTATGTGGATATTACATTTATCATTTATCTTGGTTTTGCACCTAAGAATGACATTACTGGGTAATATGGAAACTGTTTAGCATTTTGAGGAACTGCTGTACTGTATTCCACAGTGGCTGTACCACTTTACATTTCTACCAGCACTGTAGGAGCGTTGCAATTTTTGTACACACTTACCGACAGTTGTTATGGTCTGTCTTTTGGATAGCAGTCATCGCAGTGGGTGTGAAGTAGTATCTCGATGTCATTTTGATTTTCATTCCCCTAACAGCTGATGATCTTGAGCATCTTTCCATGTGCTTATTGGCCATTTGTGTAACTTCTTTGGAGAAATTTCTGTTCAAATCTGTATTAGTTTCCAAGGATTGCCATAAAAAGTACCACAAAGTGGGGGGCTTCACACAACAGAAATTTATTGTCTCACAGCTCTAGAGTCTAGAAGTCCAAGGTTAAGATGTTGGCAGAACCATCTTTTCTCCGAAGGCTCGAGAGGGAGAATCTGTTCCATGCCTATCCCTTAGCTTCCAGTGTTGTCAGCAGTCTTGGCATTCTGCGGTTTGTGGACACATCAGTCTCTGCCTCTATTATCACCTGGTGTTCTCCCTGTGTGTCTGTCTCTGTGTTTCTTCTTCTAATGACACAGTAACATTGGATTAATGGTGTGCCCTGCTCCAGTATGACTTCATTTTAACAAATGCCATCTACGATGACCTGTTTCCAAATAAGGCCACATTCACAGGTACCTGGGGTTGGGCTTCCAACATACCTTTGTGGGAGGGAACATAATCCAACCCACAACAAGTGTTTTGTCATGCAAATTTTTTCAAATGCTTTTTAATGTGTCTATTAAGACTATTGTATGGCTTTTGTCCTTTATTCTGTTAACACGGTTTACTACATTTACTAATTTGCGTATGTTGACCCACCCTTGCATTCCTGAGATAAATCTCACCTTTTAATATGCTGCTGGATGGATCCAACAATCTCACTTCTGAATATATGTCCAAAGGAAATGAAACAGGATATCAAAGACATCTGCACTCCCATGTTCACTGCAGCTTTATTCACCATAGACAAGATATGAAAACAATCTAAGTGCCCATCAATGGATGAATGGATAAAGAAGATATGGCACATATATACAATGGAATATTATTCAGCCATGGGAAAGAAGGAAATACTGCCATTTATGACAACATAGTTGGACCTTGAGGGCATTATACTCTATGAGGTAAGTCAGACAGAGAAAGACACATACCGTATGATCTATGTGTGGAATCTAGCCAAACTCATAAAAACAGTGAAAAGGATGGTGGTTTCCAGGGACTGGCGGTAGGGTGGAGGCAACCAGTAGATAAATAAGTCCTGGAGCTCTAATGCAAAGTATAGTGATTATAGACAACAATACTGTATTATAAACTTCAAAGTTGCTAGGAGACTAGATCTTAACTGTTCCCACCACAGAAAAGAAATGATAATTATGTGAAGTGATGTAGGTGTTAGCTAATATTGTGATGAAAATTGCAATATATAAATGCATCAAGTAAACACTTTGTATACCTTAAACTTACACAATATTATATGTCAATTACATCTCAATTAAATAAATAAATATGTTTCAAGACCCATTTTGATTGTGTTTTGTTGAGACCTTTTATATCTATATTCACAAGAAATATTGGTCCATGGTTTTCTTTTATTGTCTTTGTCTTCGTTATTGTCTTTACTCAGAGGCCATCCTGCAGCCAGTCCTCAGCCTGCCCCATGTTCATGAGACTGAGGCTTTGTTTTAATAGCAGAGTAAAACAGGCCTCATAGAAAGAGTTGGGAAGTGTTCATGTCTCCTCTACTTTTTGAAGAATTCGTGAAAGTGGTGTTAAATCTTTAAACATTTTATAGATTGACCAGAGAAGCCATCTGGGCCTGGACCTTATGGCAAGTTTTTTGATTACTGATTCAATCTCTTCACATCTTATAGGTCCATTAAAATTCTTTACTTTCTGAATCAGTTTTCATAGTTGTGTCTCTCTAGGATTTTGTCTGTTTCATCTAGGTTAACTAATTTGTTGACATACAATTGTTCATAGTGCAATCTTTTTCAAGCCTATAAGGTTTACAGTAATATCCCCTTTCATTCGTGATTTTAGTAATTTGAGTCTTCTCCCTTTTTCCTCTTGGTCTAGGTAAAGGTTTATCAATATTGTTGATCTTTCAAAGAAACAATTTCTGATTTTGTTAATTTTCGTGTGTTTGGTTGAGTGTTTGATATTTTATCAACAAGGGAAATGTGTGATCCATTTTTTAAAAAGTTCTACAAAAAATAGTTTTTTAAAAATTTAGTACTTTTATAAGTAAACTCCAATTATCTGAAATACAAACCTAAACAGGATAGCTGACAATAACTGGCAAATGATTTAATATGTGTGGTAAGTCTTCATTCCCATATGCTTTCTCTCTCTCTTCCCATCCCACCCTACTATTCATAGGTTGTATAAGAGTTTAAAAATAAAAACTCAATTAAATATATAAAACTTATACCAAAGAAAAGCAGAGGTTGAGCCTCACAGACTTCCAGAAGACAGCAATGGAAGTCGAGGATCCTCTCATACCGAGAGAAGCCTCAGTCTCACGAACATGGGGCAGGCTGAAGGCTGGCTGTGCGATGGCCTCTGCGCGAGCCCCAGGCCATTTACATCTGAAGATACCATTGGCTCCCTCTGAGTTCCCTAACTCCTTCATTCACAACATTTTCAACCAAAACACATTTACTGAGACTTGTGGCAAGGACCTGGAATGATGTCCTTACTGCTGCCCTTTGAGGAAAAAAAAACATATGCAAATTGGATAAAAGTGTGTACAAAAATACAGAACAAGAGAAAAAACACCCAGCTTCATGCTGGACGGATGTGTTGTTCATACCTGAGATTCGAGCGGGCCTGAACTTTCTGAACCTTAATGTCCGAGCCTGGCACGTCCAGCAGGATGGCCACCTGCCTCACAAGGGTGTCCTGCTGCTGCTCTGTCAGCTGCCCAATGCCAGCCTTGACTTACGAATCTATCTGGTACAATGTGAGGAAAGAAAGAAATCCATTTGGACCAAAATAGGGATGATGGAGGGCTGAGTAGCAGAATGGTTCCCACAAGAGGCTTGGTCCCTCCAGGCTGTGGTTTCCCATCCCATCCCAGTCTGATCAGGGAAAAATCAGAAAGCGCTTCAGCTTTTGTGTATACCTAATAGCAGCCTACTGCTTCCAGCCCTCATGGAAACCTAGAAGCATAAACGTCTTAGTGAGAACATGAAAAGGCAGATGAGGTCACAATAGAGATGTCCCCACTGAATTCATATGTTGAGGCCCTAACCTCCAATGGAACTGTATTTGAGATGTGGCCTATTAGGAGGTAATTGCAGTTAAATGAGGTCATAAGGGTGAATCCTGATCCCATAAGACTAGTGTCCTCATAAGAAGAGACACCAGAGAACTCTCTCTCCCTCTCCACTACGAGAGAACACTGTGAGAAGGAAGAGAGTTCTGTCTAGGAACCAAATCTGCCAGCATCTTGACTTTGGACTTCTCAGCATCCAGAACTGGGAGAAATTAACTGTCTGTTGTTTAATCCCCCAGTGTGTGGTGTTTTGTCTAGCAGTCCCAGCTACCTAATGCAGACATAAGTGATCCAAGGACAGGTCTCTTTGTGTACTCACTCTAGCTGCCGGACTCTAGCCATCCCAGATCAACAGATAGGACACAATTCCTTGGTCATCAGAAGATCTTAAACCATCCAAAGTAATGAAGTTATTGGGAAGCACAAGAATATGTTAGCACCAGCCTGGGCTCTGGGAGGGCTATTATTTTCTAAGTCAAATATTGCAAAAATGAAAGCAAAGAGATTGATTTAAGACAATGGTAGTAGAAGTGTGTCATAAAATATCCATGACTGTTCTCTCTTTCAGATACAGATTTAAAATATCCAAAAGGCATTATTTTCTGCCCCAAATGCCCATAAGATAATACATAGACTTTCTTAAAGCTCTATTTGCAATTAGCTCATTGTAATTTGGAAGTCTATACATTGGGAATTTCTATAATATCATTATGGTTTTTCTTTTTTTGAAGAAGAGAAATAATCTTACTAAAGCTCAGGGTCCAGAAAGTAAAAATATTTCAATTTAAAGTATACTCTAGATAATTTTGTATTAGTCCACATTATCTGGCCTCAGAAATGTTTTTATTTCTAGTATTACCAAGTCTTACTTGTCTAAATAAAACAAAGAACTAGAGTCAAAATATTAGAACTTCACTACTCTGATTGTCAAATATAATAAACAATGTAAGAGCCATTTCTGATATAATGTGCTCAGGAGAGAGGGGCCAGAGAGAATCCGGCCAGACTAGATGTGTTGGGGAGACCATAATAAGCCTCAATTTGGGGATGAGGTGGCCATGAGGCAAATCCTACTTGTTTAGATGGGGCTCAAAAATTTCGAACCCTCAAAAATTCCTCCTAAAAACAAGTCAAGTAATAGAAAATGGGGTGGGGACAGTCAAATGTTGATCCAAAGGAGTAATTAACATCTCATGGGGCACCAGCCACTCTCCACCTAGAAAAGACACTAGAGATTGAAGCAGAGATGATTGGTGCCATTACCAGCTTTTCCATTTTGTTCACTGCATTCCCTTTTTGGGAGGACTCGAGGCAGGAAGAATTTGGTGTTAAGCAGGCTTAATTCCATTGTGGATAAAGGGAAAGGCTAGAAAAAATAGAAATAGATTGGCAGTAAATTCAGAAGGACTACCCAAAAGTCCTTCTGTAAAAAACGATATCTAGACCCTATCTAGTTTCAAAACTGGAACATAAGATAGCCACTCCTCACACTTACATTCATGTCCTCACATTCTTGAACTCCAGTCATGATGCTCCCTAGACGCCTCATCCAGACACTCCACTGCCACAAATTCTGTATATCTAAATCTGAATTTAAGCCCTCCCCTAAACCTACCACTGCTCTTCAGTGAACCCGAGTTCAGATGATCACATCATCACCCATCCACATGTCGAATTCAAAATTTTTGGTGTCATCTTATTCACCAGTTTTCTTCCCTCCAGATCCATTGAGTTACCAAGTCCTGAGAATTCAGGCTTTAAAATGTCTTTCCAATGATCTTCCCCGCTGCCCATTCTCCTTTTGTTGGCCTTGCATGGGGTGCATAGACTCTCTTATCCAGACTATTGCAATCGCCTTCTAAATATTCTCCTGTTTTTGGTCTCTCTTCCCAGCAATCCACTATCTTTTAAAAATCCAAATATTTCAGGTAAAATGACATAATGCTAAGATTTGTTTTAAAATGCTCCAACCAAAATAAAAGAAAATATGAACTGACAGGTGAAACAAGATAGGATAAATATTGATAAACGCTGAAGCTAGGTGAAAGGTATATGATGGTCCATTAAGGCTATTCTAATTTTATACATGGTTGAAAATTTCCACAATAAAATGTTTGAAAAAACCCAACTCTATTTCACTTTGCTGATAAAAGTGCTTTAGCAACTCCCAACTGCCCAGTGGATAAAATCCAAACTGCTGAGCACAACACATGACACATATAACCTCACAGCTGAGCTTCTGCCTCAGGCTCAGCCACCCTCCCTGATGCACCCGTGTTCTTGCCAGTTGAATTTTTTTCTTCCAGCTGTGCTCTGATACACTTCTGAGCTTCAACATATCATTATCCCATCCATTTATTCATCTATTTGTTCATTCACTCATTCATTCAAGTAACCAGCTTCTATGATTTGCCATGAGTATAGACTGAGCCACAAAGAAGACAGAGAAATCTGAAAAGGAAGGTCCTCCAGCAACTCAGAGTCAAATGGAAAAGACAAAGAGACAAGTACCTAAAGCAGGACAGCACTAGACCAGACCACAGATTTCACTTTAAGAAACAGTATGAAACTTGAAAACATCTCTGCTCTTAGAGTTAGCTCCACAGAGAGAGAAAGCAAGTGTAATGACCTCCTGTGCACACAAGGCTTTAACTGCCAGTTGTCAAAGGAGAATAAAGCCATTAGGAGACACACTCCACAAACAGAGGGAAATGCTGACTTCTACAGAGGGAGACAGCTCGTTTGGGTGGAAGAGTGACTTTTTCTTGGCCAACCAGAGTTCAGCATCTGCTAAGAATAAATAAGCAAATAGCAACATTTCTGAATAACCATGGCCTGGCTTAGGGTTCTGTGAGAGGGAAAAGCAGATAGACCCAGCCCCAAAGCTGGAAGCTCCACCCACCAGTGTGCTGGGACTCACCCTCCACAGGCACAGTGACGGTGGCCATGCTGCTCTGTCCCTGCTGGTCTCTCACTGTTAAAGGGAAGTGGTAGGTACCCACCTGTCACAGCGGCCACGGCCCTGTCGATATTTTCTATCTTCACTGCACTGGGGCCTCTTTGAAACAGAAAGTGATTAAACAAAAGGCAGGGGCACAGGGTTCTGATAATGGCCAGTATAATATCCGTGACCTTATAAATGCTTCTTTTTGCAGGCATAATATAGACCATCTAGAGAATTCTAAGATAACTTTCTATTCCTTTACATGCTCTAGTTCAATGTCAGAGTCATAAGCTAAAGCCTGTTTCAGACAGAGCCTGCAGGATTCCTAGGAAGAAGAGTTTCAGTTTTTTAAAAACTGAGCTGTTGGTGAAATAATCTATCCTTAGAAAACAGAGCCTTAGAAACTACAATTCCTCCTTTAATTAGGTTAAATCCTCATCTAGCTTACAGAGAGTGTGGAGGAGGAGGGAGCGACCGGATAACTGCTCGGTGGCGGGAAGAACGCGCTTCCTCCACCGTCTGGGCAATGCTGGGAGTCTGATCACACTAGTCTCGGTGAGCCTCAGTTCCTTCAATTTGAAATGAGAATAACACTATTATTTACCTCTTAAGAAAAAATCAATATAGGATTCTGTAAGATTAAGCATGTAAAGCTCAGAAAATGTTAGCTGACACAAGTGTCCCCTTACACACTGCACTTCCATTATCTACAGTTACTGCAGGTGGCCTGAGTGTGGACAGAGGCCTCGTGAGGAACGCTCGGGTTTCCCTGCACCTCTCATGTCATGGAGTCCACCTCACACCCAGACTGCCCTGTCCGCCTCCCTTCACTGTCAGCGAATGTCTGCCTTGTCCATCCACACTTGGTGCATTCTCCGACCAAGAGAGCCCTGCCACTTCCAAATCCCCCCTCTTCAACAAGCTCAAGCTGATCATTTCATTCAGACACTCCAGAGAAGGAGTAATAGTAGCAATCAGCGCTGGGCATGACACGCTCCCGGTGGTAGGGAACAATGCCATGGTCATCACTGCTCCTGCCCCCATCCAGGGTGGTGCTGCCCACTGGGAAGACCAGCTCCTGATAGGGGCTGGCCATGGCCACCAGAGGCCTGCTGCCTTCTAGAGTCACAGAAGTGATATGAAAAGTATCTTTTTGCTTAAGTCTGCAATGCCCTGATTTCTTGATTTAAATAAACTACTCATATACAGACCAGGCTGCTAGTAGAGCATGCAGTGTCCTTTGGGACTTCCCAGGGTGACTCAGGAGTTAAGCATTCCAAGTGTGAGGCTGGGGTTACAGACAGCAAGAAGTACTGGTCCCCAATATGTACACCTCGGGTTTCTTTAGAAGGCTTCAAAAGTCATAGAGTCAAGAGAGGAGGGAAGGGGGAAAGAATGGAAGGAGGAGGGGAAGGATGAAGCGGGCGAGGGAAGGTTGGGGGGAAGAGAAAGTCAGACAGACAAAGAGAGAGAGACCTGCTCTGTCAGAGAGGGCTCACTGCCTTTCGTCTATGTAGCCCCAGAGCCTAACGCAGTACCTGGTAAATAATAAATGCTTCACACATGTTGGTTAAATGCTGAACAAAAGTAAAACATATAAATAATTAATAATATTGATATTTATATTGATATAAATAGACAAAATTTCTGTAAAAGCAAAAGTCATGTAGTTAAAAACTGAGGTAGCTATGACTCAATGTCTAGACCATGTTACAAGCTCATTATCATTTCCCTTTGTATAAAATACTTATACAACCACATATTTGGTTATAAATATCCTGTCAAGAAGGCATTTATCCTACAGGCCTCAACTCTGGAGAGTATTCTTTAAAGTTTTGTAATATTTCTATAAATTTTAGGAGCTTGTCTTCAGGTTTACATTTTTGTACAAAAGCCCAGGTTCAGTGAACACGTATAATAATAAACAAGAGATTAGTCACAGAATGTGAGTGGTAATTGCAGAAAAATAACAATGGAGTACAATTCCAGCTCCCGTGATTAACTGGATCGTGGATCTTTCACAGAAGGCATTCCTTCCCACCATCACCATCACCATGCTTTAGCTATAATAATAATCAGGTAGAATGTGCTGTCAGCCCTGGAGGTAAAGGTTAGAGGTTGAGTTGGGACAGAGGTGGCTCACCTCAGTAGTGTCCCACAACCCAGAGGGGCAGCAAAAGGGTCAAGGTCGGCCCATGTTCTACTCACTGAGCCAGGGCTGTGCCCACCTAGACAAATGGCTTCCTGTTTCCAGTTCACACAGACGCACTGACCTACATGTTAGTGGGCTTGAAAGCCCATGACACACATTCTCCCCTGAGCCCTCACCTGCTCAGTGGAATGTATTTAAAATGCCCCTTCATCTAAAGAAAAGCTGGATCATGGGGAATGGAGGTAGAAGACTGCAGGGAGCAAATGTCAGGCAGGGAAGGCCACCACTCAGGAACAGCAAGCAATGACCTTGAATGTAACTTTAAACGGCGGCATCAGTGAACACAGAGTTATATCAAAGGCAGAAGGATAACAGAGACTAATGTAAAAATAAAAGATACATTCCCCTGTCATTCAGGTGCCAAAAACAGAGACACACTTGTACAACAGGAAGCCACTCTACACAGGCTTACCTGCCTTAATGGTGACATTCACAAACCTTTCTCCAAAGGCATTGTCTCTAGAAACCACTACTTTGAAGGCATAAAGTCCTACCGACAACTGTAACATAAAAAAATGACCCAGGTAAACATGCAGAAGACGTGTCCATGGCCTAGAGAAGCCTGACTATCCCAGAAGCCACTTTCTCACAGTCAGCAAAGAGAAGGGCAGGAGAAATCTCACTTGGGGCTGTACAGACACTGTCATGTGTTTGAAGCCTGCGCTCAGGAACACTGAAAGTCACCCAGAAAGGCCTTTTGCTTAGTTACAGATGTTCATAGCCTTACAGGGGCATATGTGAGATCCACCAGCTGGTGGTGGCCATTCCGCAACTTGCATGTACAGGAATCATGCATTGTTACCAAGTAGCTCTGGCAAGTCAGCTGTTTTTGAGAAACGGTGTTCAGTGCCATGGGGGTGGTGCAAGCTTGTGCTGCACATTAGCTGTGCAGACTCAGGAGATGAAGGCAACATGACCTTCTGGGGGGACCACACTCTAGCTGTTAAGTCAGTTGGTTCATTTATCCTTATGGGCAGGGAGAGGGCGTTTCCTGTGAGGTGCTCACATCGTGGAGCAAAACATGAGAGGCTCAGCGCTGGGAAACGGGAATGGAATGTTCGGCTACTCCAGAAATGTGCCTGATGAGAAGCAACGATGATCAGAGTCTAACACTGTGCCAGACACCCCTGAATTATTTTGGGGATTTTGAAATTGTGGATAATATTTTTTTCCACTTCTCTGACAAAGAAATTAAAGCAAGAGAGATCAAGAGTCACACAGCTAATAAAAGAAAGAATTTTAACCAAGGTCATCTAGCTTGAGAACCCATGCTCCTAACTCCATCTGCCCCGCCTGCCAGGTAAATCTGCCTTGTGGAAACAAAAGCCTTTCCCTGGAGAGCTACTACTCAGGACCTTTTGGGGAGAGAGTCAAGAATTCTGAGAAATCTCAAAATTTCTTTTCCTAAACAGAAGAAACTCCAGAGTAAATCTAGCTCCTCCCCAGCTTCAGTCTTCACCTCACCACAGAGAGCCCTGGGCACCCGGCCTCTTTTCCCCGTGCTGATATGCCGGACACTCAAAGAAAGAAAAGCTCTCTGAAAGCCACCTTATTTAACCATCTTCCCATCTGCTTGCATGGTTGAAACTTGATTCGTTTATATCCTTCTCTTGTTCTTAATCATCAGAGAGACTCTGGGTGAAACAACTCAGACCACATTAACTGAGTCCTGTGGTCTGCTGTCACACACCGCCGGTCTCCAGTTACTTACTTGAGAGAGATTAAGAGTTGTATGCACTTTGCTTTATTTCACCTTGGTAGCCTACAGGGTGGCTTATTAAACTCATTCATAGTTGTAGGTTGTTTCTAAGAGCGAAAATTCTGCACAGTCACGGTGTGTTAGCCGGGTGGAGGAAAGTCAGCAGCCTGCAGTCGCCAGTAGAGAGTATTTCAGACACTGAACTCAGCTTTCAGCTATCATCTGGGTAAGGAAGAACGAGGTCTCTGTATACTTTTTAATGTAAAATTATTTTATTACAACCAAGAAAATTTAGAAAGCATAAAGTTTTTTTAAAATCTCCATAATCTCACTGTCAGCATCTGATTTTCCTTCCAGAATGCTATAACTGACTGTACCTGTAAATTTTAACATAATGCAATCCCCTGTCCTTTTTCTCCTTTTAATAAAAGGCAAAGAGATTTCAATTCATTTTATCTGTTGCAGAGGTTTTTTTAGGGTATGAAAATGGATTAAACCTCTTAATATTAAAATAAAGGTGTCTTCTACTGTGAGATACTAGTAGTTAAAATACGCAGTATCTCAGTGGAAAGGATTAAAATGCAAACACCAGGTATTTTCATCTGCTTAAATTTTGACTCATATATGATAGCAGAAAAAAAAAAAAGAATAAAAGGACTACCTGAATGAGAAATGTTCAAATACCTTAAGAATGAGTATATCTTAAGGAAGAATGCATTTGACAGGTCAGAGGGAGAGGACAAATGTTTGCTGAAGAACAGAGCACTGCACAAGCAGAAAGAGCAGTTTGAACAACACTCTTTGAACAGCTGGTGTGAGGTGTTCTAAGAATCCCAGAGCCGTGCTGTCAACCCTGTAACATCTGCAAACAAACCTTTGCATCCATGCTACTACCTCCCTCTCCTGACAGGAGTCTTCTCAGGCTCCGTGGGTTATCGGGATCAAACTCTGGTATGTGGAAACCTCTCCTGCCCATGTATATCACTCTGCTTTGCATCATCAGAAACGTATGACTTTCTATCCTGACCAATTAAAGGAGATGTACTGTATTTAATTTCTTATCCTCTTACTCCTTTTTAAACTATTTCAATAGACTTTAATGCTTATGGTCATCAAAGCCTTGTCATCTACTCCAGAACCTTCGCTTGTGACACCACACAATGGTATAAGAATGAATCAGTGTTGTAAACCCGGAAAGATCTGTTAAGGACACCCCAGCTAACTGGCCTCCCTCGTAGTCACAGAGGAAAGTCAAACTCTCACCTGCAGGTGAAGCCGGCACAACAAAAGCCTTCAGCTCCACTTCATTCTGTGGTAGTTACTATTAGTTTATCTCCAGCAGACTCAATGAGTTCTTTCGCTATAAGTTAACCGGAAATTCCATTATATACCACAATCATCTTATACTACTGTTCTACAATAAATTTGTTTACAGTATTCTTACAATAATAGTTCTTCATTTTTATTCTTATAATAGTTCTTCACAGGATTTTATCTGAGACACCTTTTCCCTCTGGCGAGTAACTGCGTTGTGCCCTGTATTATGCTGCAGGGTAACTTTGTCTCTGTGAGTTGGCATAGTGAAGAAAATAAATCAGATCTACACAGCGAGGGGCTGGGGGGCAAAACGTGGGCGACTGAAGATTGGGTCTATTTTCTCTCTTCCTACCAGCTTTACTTGACTCCCTGGTATATGCTATTTTTAGTCATAAAAAATTTGAGTGTAATCCTAACTGTTTCTGTGTCATTAGTCACACACCGCTCAGTTCTTCTGAGAGTAACCTCAAGAATGATTGCTAATAATCTTCCTCTTGAAACCTTTCCAAGAGAAAATCCAGTCAACTTCAATGTAAATAGGCTATTTTAACTCAAGCAGCAGGAACATTCCTGCTCACCAAAATTATCCACTAAATCAGCATTCAGAACAATGCTCCTTTATTTGCTCTAGAACCAGAATTAGGCTGATATATTCAATTGGCTTGACTCAACTGGACATTAATTTCAATTACAACTGGATATTAATTACAATTGAGAGGTGAAGATACCACATAGAGAAAAGCAAAATCTAAAAAAGAAAGAAAAAAAGCTAAGCGCTCTCTAGACATCTCGGCTGCTTAGAGAGTTAGAGGAGTGTGTGGCCCCTTTAAACCACGGCTCTCCTCTCTATCGGCATGCAGTGTGTCCAGGGCCTCGGCCAGCTGCAGGGGCTCCGCTGCCCTCTGGGTCCCCTTTCCTGTCACTTTCACTGACTGCCTGAAATTAGCAACTCTGGACCTAGAAGGAACATTGGTCTAAACCTATCATTTTACAGATGAGGAAACTGAGCCCTAGAAAGCCAAAGTATGTTGCGCAGGGCCATTCAGATAATTAGCAACAGATTCACCAATGTTTAATTAATTTAAATGTATTTCTTTCAACAACTACTCATACACCAGATTTAACTGTGCCAGGTACTGGCCGAAGAGCTTTAAAAGTATCGACCCATTTAATTCTCTAATGACTCTGCACAACAGGTACTATAAGAACCCAAGGACCCTAAATCTCAGTCTAGTTTCCTTTTCAGCATACTACACAGCTTCTCCCTCACTGCTATTCTTCCCTTTATTGGAGCCCAGAATTGAAGTAACACAGGCAGAGAGGGCACCCCTCAAAGGACATTGCCCACAGAAAGGCTCAGGAAACAGGTCAAAAGTCTCTAATAACTTCTTGGAGAGTGGATTGAATGGGAGCTTTTCAGCCCTCACCATGACTTCTGCAACACACGGAGCTTCCATGATGTCTTCCCACTTGGAATTCTCTCCTCGGTCTTCCCCTCAGTCCACGCCCTCCCCTCTGTCTCCAACTCCTGGCAGGACCACTCAATCGCTATCTCTGCAGGCTCCTTCTGCTCTCCCAGCTCCTAATATAACAATATCCCCCAAAACTCACCTACCTCTCTCCCTGATGGTCTCATGTGCCCCCAAGTCTTCAGCTATCACCTCTACACTCATGATTCCTGCTTCTTTATCTTCAGCCCAATTGTTCATCTAATTTTCAGTTCCTTACTTTAATATATCTTAGAATTCCTTGTCTTCACTCTGACATTCAGCCACCCATCAAACCCTGATGATTCCATTCCATTAATATTTCCTGAATCTGGCTCCTTCTCTTCCGTAACCAGTTACCACAGACATTTAATGCATCTTCTTGCCTCCAGTCAGCTGCACACTGTTTTCTTGTTACTGATCTGATCATTTCACTTTCCTGCTTAAAATCAGTCAGATATTCTCTATAGCCACCCAATCAAGCAAGACTTCCTCAGCACAGTATACAGCGTGCTTCGAAAACTTGCTCTCTCACCACACCAGACTCAAAGCTTGTCACTCCATTTACACGATCAGTTCCAGCCACACTGAACTCCTTACAGTTCTTCCAAAATGTCCCGTGAGCTCTTGTACTCCTATTCCCTTGCACAGACAATAAATGAGATGACGAGTAGGAATGCCGAGCATGATGCCTGGCACACAATAAATGCTCAGTAAATATAAGTAGCATTTTTGTTATCACACATGTTGCTCCCTCGATCTGACGACACCCCAACCCCATTCCAGCTGCCTCACTCTATCCTGGCATTATCTCCTCTGTAAAGGGTTCTCCAGCCCTTGCAAGTGGGTCAGGTAGGATGCCCGTTTCCTCTGCTCTCACAGCAGCTTCTTGTAGCACTTATCATGGTATAGCACATCATCTATTTACCTGTCAGTCTTATCTCCTGAACTATAGAGTCACTGAGGGAAAGACAAGGTCTATTCATCTTTTTACTTCCAGTATGTAGTAGCACCCTTCCTGGCACATGATACTCAAAATGTGCCTGGAGGAAATGAGTAAACTTTAAAAGTTGTCACTACTATATTCTATAGCATACCTTCAGTACATTTCTTCTAGCTGCTTTCTTTCTTTCTTTTTTTTTTTTTTAATTACCTGTCCTGAGAGCAGTGGTAGAGATACAGGTATAAAGGTTTACTTTAGGGACATCACATTGTTGCTATTGTTAACTGAATAGTTTTAAAAAATCTCTCAGGTTATTCTGATGATAGATCAGTTGACAGGGAAATAAATATCAAAGGAGAGAAAAATTGTCCTCAATAGAGGTCTATAAAAACTAGCTTTAATCAGATTCTAAATAATCAACTACAGATGTTTCCAATCAGCCAATACAGCCCTGTACAAGTATAGTCTACAGACACAGTGGTGCAGAGACTTCAAGGGCAAGATCACTTTTCTTCTTCCTTATATGTTTGTTGATATTTTACAAAAGAATTGGTCTGTGTTGGATTAGAAATAAAAATAAATTGGTCCCTCTGCACATACAGGTGAGGAGCACTGTATTAGAATTATGCTGCAGAACTAGCAGTGGCGAGACGTCTCTCTCGAAGTCAGGGCTCATCGGTGGTGATTCTTTTAGTAACTCACTTTTTCGTGGTGATGGAGATTACTTCTAACTGGAGGCAAGAGAAATCGCTAAAGACAGTATAAGAATCATCTTTATTTTTATCTGTACACACATCATCATTGTTATAGATTTTTAAGAATCATTCAGTGCCAAACACTGACTCTAGGAAAGTCTGACCAGTCCAATTTAATAGGAATTAGATATAACAGATGTGCATCTTTCCTAGTGAATAAGCTAGCAGCAGACGACTTCAATTCAACTGAAATGACATTTTCTCAAATGCAAATCTACTTTTTAAAAGTCACCTTAATAGTTTTAGCATTTTATTTTCTAAAGAAAAGCTTAAGCTAAGATATGAAGAAAATAATAAATTTTTTAAAACACTCCTGTTCAACATAACAAATTAATATCTCCAATTAAGGTCAAGAGATGATGAAAAGTGTAGAATAGATAGGTAATCTCCAGCTCCCAACTCTCCAAAATATTGCCTTTACTTGGAAAGATACCACTACCTCTCTGAGTGGCCTTTAAATGAAGACCCAAGCTAGAAATTTCTTTCAAACACAAATGACAGAATATGCTTTATTTCCCTTGAAAAGGACAATGATCCATAGGAACTATTATGTTTCACTTCTGGCTTTGGCCACCAGAAAGCTCAACGGCCAACTTGTAAAACAAAGAAAGGGAAAAGGCTGTGATCCTGGAGCAAGCAACGTATTACGAGTGGGTAAGGGGGCTTTCCACCCCAGAAGCCTTCAACACCAAGCGAAAAGCAGTTTTCAGCTGGGCTGGAGGCAGAGACCTCTATGTGCCTTTGGATCAGATTGTCCCTCTGCTATGCAAAAGACAAAAACAACAACAAAAAACACCTGAATGAGCTGTTTAGACACACCTACATTTAAGTAAAGCTCCAAAGGCCAAATAAAGAAGTTTAAGAAAATGAGGTTCCCTACAACTAAGCCTTTGGACCAAGTTGTCATAATTACTTCAAAGTCCATCAAAGTCACTCAGGACAGCTCTTGAAAAGACAGAGAACACTCACTCATGTTTGTACGTTCTACAAGTTCCTAGCCCAATCCATGAACATAGTGGGCGCTCCATGATTGAGGACAAATCAGTAAAATCACTCATTAGCATTTTGTCAAAAGTAAAGGTATAGAAAGAGAAGACAGGCAAATCTCAAATAACAGTACTGGGGCTCAATAATTCAGGAAAATGCCACACAAGGAAAAGATTAAGAAGAATAAAAAAGTGGGGATTTGAGAGAAGAAAAAAATATGAGCATTCAAACATTAAGGACAGTATTTTTCCAAAGTACAGAGTCCATTAAGCATGGACAAAGGAACAGTATGTTCTGCACACTAAGCAGTGATGAGTGAATTAAGATGGATGGATGAGTTGGAGAGAGAAATCTACAGGGAATAACAAGGCTTTCTCAATGATAGCACTTTCTGAAGTGGCACCTGCATAATCCAAAACAGTGCTTCTCAAACCTTTGATGCTTCAGAGTCACCTTAAGTACTTGTTGACTCCTGAGTCAAACCCAATAGGAGTTCTCATCTAGTAAGTGTGGATGAGACCTAGGAAATCATGTTTTAACCGGGTAGCTCCGAGGTAAGAGCCACATTTTGGTTTCACCATATTTTGACTAGGCCTAGACACTAAGTCAGTTTCTCTTATCATACTTCCGCCCTCAGTCAGAGGTAAGTTCAAAGGAGCTTGATTGGCCTAGCTGTGGTTTGGATCACCTGAATTGATGCTATGTAAATGTGACATAAGTGGAGACATTTTTCAATGGAGCCAGAGAAGCTATTCCAAAAGAACTACCTGTACATCTTACTCTTGAACTCCTGGAATGTTTAAACTGAGAAAATAACCTTAGGACTGGGCCAAACCAACACTGTCCTACACAGAACTGTTTGTAAAGTTAACAGAAAAGCAGACCTCCTGACCACAAAGACTAACGATTTTCGATATCCTTTAGAATCAGTAATAGCCATGTATAACTAAAGGGTAACTTAGCTTATTAGCACCAATGGAAAGTCATTCCTTCTACTGATATAATTATTTACTTTCCATTGTCTCATAAAAACCCCTTGCTTTTACCCTAAAATTGGGACACAATTTAGAGGTTTCTGCTGAATCTGTGCCTCTGGATTGTAATTCTTTGATCTCAAATAAATGCTGTTGCCGCTCACGTTAGCTTTACATTTAGGTTAACAATGCCCACTAATAATTTTGTGTCATGGGAGTATCCACTATGAGCAAACAGCATATGAAAAGAAAGATTTATGATAAAAGAGAGCCTGGTCACTTGCTTTCCAAAAAGATCTACTATTCAATTCTTTTAAATACATAAATATGAAAATTTCCTAGTATATGTGAAAAGTAATTTTTTTCCTCCAAAATACTCCCGATAATAAGAAACTATTTAAATTCCTGTTTCTAGAAAAGCACTCATGCATGAGGTCTGTCTTTCATGCCTTTTATATGTAAAAATATTCCTATTGGAAAGCAAACACACAGCACCTTTACTTCAAGTAGGTCTGAATTGCTCGAATCAGACAGGAAGCTCCTCTCTGTGACACTCAAGATAATGGTTTCCTATATGCAATGGTCATCAGCAGCAACAACGGAGAGAGCACCTGTGGTGAGTGTCATTCTGCCTCACGCGGTGGGGGAGGCAGGCTTCTGTGGCTGTCCTGAGAGGCCTTCACTGCAGGCTTCCTTTGATTAGTCTTAGGAGCCAGATTGGCCTCAGAGGAAAAACAGAAAGGAGACAGAAGGGAAGAAAAGAATAGGTGAATGTGGAAACATACAAAGTTATTTATGTCATTTTTTCACATCAATGAGAAGCCTGTCCTATTAACACCAAAGATCCATATCTCGGGCAAGCCATCCACCTGGAGTTTGTTCAAATAGCAAGTGTGATGATGTACTACTGAAAAGGTCACAAAGATGTAGTAATGGGTTAAGATTAAGAGCCTACGTGCTAATCTCCATGTCTCGCTTCTGGACACCTACTTGCTTGAAAAGTTATTGTTTGACTATTACCCCTGGGAACCTAACAGTTGCCCATGGGAACCTAACAGTTACCCATGGGAACCTAACATTTTAACAGTACGCTTTCTGCTTCTGTACCCCCGCTTGGTTGACAGGTAGAGAATAGAAAAAATATTAGACCTTTGTGATTTAGACAGAATGAAGAATGAGATTTTGGGCTTAAAACCCTTGTACCTTTATGTTTCGGGGCTGCTCCTTTGGAAGGACAGCCGCCGGCTAATAAACTGCCTCTAATATCAGAGCACTCAGGTTGAGTCTGGTTATTCCAGTCACAACACAAGGACAGTTCCTAAGAAGATGCAAAGGGTTTCAAGCATTCTTTGCTTATAAGCCCAAATCTACAAAATAAGATGGAATCAATCAAACTACCAAATTTCAACAATTCTACCATGTAAATATTTTCATACTTTACCATTTCTGAAATCAGAATGTCTCAACTTGGCCAAGTACTGGGCAGAAAATAGATGCCATTGCCGTGCGTGATAACAACTATGCAGAACGGGGGTCAGAGGCTTGGAAGAAAGAAAGCAGGGACGACTCCTTTAGGAAATGCTGCATCCCCAGGGCTCAACACGACAGAGGCAACCTTCCATGGAAAATGCACAGTTATCGCTGACTGCCTTGACAAATGATTCAGCAGCAATGAACTAAGATTGTGAGGAAATTTTAGAACATCTTAATTTAGATTCACTTATAGTTTCTTTTTACATAGGCGTAAGAATGATTTATGATAAAAATCTACCTAATGCAGAAGTAAAAAAACTTTCCAGTAAATCAGTCACAGAGAAGTGATATCTTCAGGCACCAGCCCCTAGGAAAGCACTGACCACCAGGATGCAGATAAGAAAACTGCCTGCTAGGCTCTGTTTGATCCAAGAGTTCCCTGGGGACATTTACCTCTGTGTAGGACATTTACCTTTGTGCAGGACATTTACCTTTGTGTAAGACATTTATCTTTGTGTAAGACTTTACAGCCAACATCTGCTCTCTGTAATCTGCTTGCTTGTTTGTTCAGAAGACCACCAGGATATGGTCTTAAGCTTTATAAACTGCCTCCTCTGGAAGCTCACAGCTGATCTCCTCTGACCCTGCGTGGTAGAGAGTCAGCCTCCAGCCAGCTAATAAAGGCTCACATTTCATCTCGATTGGCTCTGTGGGTCTTAGAATTGATCGCGCCACAGCACCTAATCTCTTTCAATGTGTAGAAATATTCTAAATGCTAAGAAAGTGATGTTCTGTGGTATAATTGACAATATTTTTAGTTCTTTAGTAGTATTTAAATAATGATGCATCTTAAAATCACAAGCATCTTATGCTCAATGAAAAATAGTAACATTAGTGCTTTATTTTGTTTTATTTATTTTTTTATTTTTAACAATTAAGATTTTTGGTTTATATTTCATGGATGGTGCTGTTGTTCCAACCTTATAAAGTGAAGCTGTTTGCTTTCCAAATTCCAAAATTAGCATACTCTCCTTGTCTTACCTTACTAACCAGTGACCTTTGGTTTCTTTAGGACAAGGAAGGAGCCAAAGAGTTGTTGATTATGGGTATACAATTTTGATTTGGGACCTTCCATATATACAAATCATACTGAGTGGCCAGACACAGTTCAAATATTATACATTAGCCAAATCAACTTTGTTCCACTCACGCTGTTCAGGGCATTGGGGTGGGGGGAAGCCCAACATCCATAAACTATTTCACCTAACAGAATGTGTGTATCAACAATAAGCATCTTAAACAACTTTCACCAGTAAGGTGTCTGGTTTGGTTTCTAAAATGGGAAAGTCACACATTTTAAAAGCAAATATAGTTGAAACTGTGCATCAATTATAATTGGATCCTAATGAACCATGCAGGAACGAAGGTTAATATAACAATGTGCTCTGAGTGTGTTCAAGTCTAATATTTCTGTATTTAAAGATATAGCAAATAACAACTATCATGAGAAGTGAAACACGATCTTTCCCCAGAAATGAAAATATTAAAACCAAGTTAAAATACATAAAGTAGTTAGTATTCCACACGGCATAAAACTTGACAATCAAAGTTTACGTCTCAGGTTGACCACGTGTGAAAATGCAAAGTGGGTATTAAAACTGATACTAAGTCCAATATTTAAAACCAGTTTGTCATTGGGGGAACATCTAAATCCTTAATTAAAAAACACAAATGAAGTGAAAGCTTTAAACTGGAACACTGTTCACACCTATATTCAAGTTTGGAAATGCATGTTTGGAAATGCATATTTGCAAGCAGCAACACAAAATATTCATGAAGAATGCATAATCTCTGAAAATTATGAAAATATACCTGCTACCAATACATTTCTAAGTACAAAACTGACTACCATATTGTTACTTCTGTGTAGCAAGAGAAGTTCATTTTCAAAACAGATAAAATTCAGCCTGTAGGTGTGAATGGTCTTTTTTTTTTTTTTCAATTTCTTAGTTATTTGGGATCCTTAAGCATGCAAAACCTCAGAGAGGTGGGTTCACAAAGGAACCAGGGTTGTTTTATGGCATCCAGTTAAGCCAGAGCTGGGAATGCCTCTGGGTCATCTACATCAGGAGCAGCACTTGATTTGTCAGTCCTGCTGCCACGATTTGGACGTCCACCACGCCCACGGCCACTTCGTCCTTCCTTGCCACCATGTCCTGGGCAGCAAAGGTCTCCAAAATTGATCTCTAACTGAGATGTTCTATCATTTGCTGGTTTCCGGAAATGATGGTCCATAACTGAATCTTCAGCATGAGCCTCTTCATTCTTTGACTTATGAAGAACAAATCCCTTCTTCCACTGCCCAATAGGCACCTTCGTTTGGTTTTTGGATATTAAATTCTACTTTTGCCCAGTCCTTATTTTGAACAACTTTCCACTCATTTCTTTTGGACCCTCTTCCTTTACTTCTTCAACTTCATTCTCCTTATTTTCAGTGTCTGCAACTGGATGTTCTTCACCTTCAGGTGTTTCCTCAGTCATATTTGATTGCTCCAAGTCACTGCAATTATAAGATATTTGTTTCTGAATGTATTTGGGGACCCTGTTAATTCTTCTTTAAAGGACAGTTCCCCAGTTGTGAGATCCGATACCTCCACGTTTGTCCTTGTGCTTCAGGCTAGATCTATCACTTCCGCTATGTCTATCAAATTTACGTTTGCCACGAGAATCGAGAATCAAATCCATCTCCTCGGCCCATTCCATGTCCATGGCCTCCTCAACCCCCTCCAAGACCACCACAGCCTTGGATAGGCCGGTCCATCAATGGAAACATCAATTGGTCTATCAATGGAAACTTCTTCTCCTTCACTCTTTTCTTCAAGTGACTTTTCAAATTGTCGTTCATGAGGTGGTCGCCTTTCAGGTTTCTTATCAATTATTTTCCCTTCACCCTGAAGCTGTTGATCAAGTCTTCCAACACGTCTTATTCCTTCTTCCTTAAGCGCCATATACGACTGTGTCTCCTCTTTCTTGTCAGCCACGCCAACGTTGGGGGCAACGGGTTCTTGCGATCTTTCTGGGACTTAAGAGCTGTTTGCCACCGCATTGGAGTTGGTCTTGGCTGCGGCCTGAGCTGCACTCTTGGCCCCAGGGTCCCCAACGCCGCCCCCGCCGGCTTCTTTTTTCTTGTGCTCGGCTGCCTACAACACCTCAAAGGGTTTGATTCATCGTCAGATAACTGGTCAAATTGGTTGGCGACCATGCAGCTGAAACCTTCCTGTGAATGCCCAGGCATGAGGGTGGCTCGGCGGGCATGCCTCCATGCACTGCAACAGGCTGCGCCAAGCCAAGAGCACCTGCTTCAGCTCTTCCCACAAGATCGCACTTTATTTTTGCGGGGCACTTTCTTCTGTGTGATCAGTACAGCAGCTCAGGCAATATTATTATCTCTGCCTTAAAGATGATGAATGTGAGGCTCAAAAAGTTCATTGATTTTCCCAAGGGTGAACACCTGTACTGGTAGGTCTGGACTCCAAGTACCTGATATTCCAAATGCAATAACAAAGGCTCCCAGGTATAAGCACACCTAGATAAGGCCTTCCTAATGAATGCGTCAGGACCTTGCTGTGGGTTACAAGTTGGTGTATTATGGTAGATTTTAGTTCCATTCAAACTACTCTCTCCCCATTCACCCCTATGTTCCCTTCCTAGCCACAGTTACCTCAGCCTTTATGAGAAAACAAGACTCCTCACATTCTCCACCCTCCAGAAGCATCGCAGTACATTTACAAACTTACAAGTATACCAGGGATAACACAGTGAGACACACCTCACCAGAGGCTCCCACTCGTCATTCAGGAATGATGTGGTAATCGAGAAAATATTTGCAACTCATATCACAAAGGATAATTTTTTTCACTGTTCAATTTTTATTTGATGTTTTAGTTGGTGTGACACTTGGATAGCTGACTGCATTATTTATATGTGGACTTTTCTTTTTACATTATATACCAATGTACCCTACTGATACATACAGTACATAAAACAAGATCCTTTAGAACAGTGATGTACAAGACATGCAATGTTGGATTTCAACATTATTGGATCCCAGGATGCGACTGATTAGAGAAAAAAAGTTGGACTAGGCATGTAGGGTAAAGGAACCAGAAGTATATAACACATTTAGTTTGAAGGGCAGCTGTAGCTTATGCAACACTGACTGGCAGTAGAGGTGCCTTTGAGGAGGTGAAAGTAACACTGAAAGTAAACAGTAACCAGTTTAGCACTACACAAGATAAGTACCATCCAGCATCAAGATACAGCTGCAGGGTCTTATGAACCATTCCTATTTCTAGCTTTAGAAACTTTAGAAACTGAAGTTTTTCCTAGGCTCTCTTAATTTTTCTGCTTTAGTCACAGATCAGATAAAAAGGACAATATGCAAAACCTCCAACTAAAATCCTGTTGCATCCTAGGTAGTGAAGTGGTATGACATGAGAAGACTTTAAAACTGCAGCTCTTTTTGCATCCCCCAAAGTATATCTGCAGTCTTTTTCCAACAGGCCTCTTCCTCCAGTGCTAGAGTGACCTTCACGACATCTGAGATTCCATTCTGTCCCCAAATGCAAGACCCTTCATCATGGTGGAAATTGGATGCACCCACCTGAGATTATTATACTTTCTGCCAAATCTGCCACAGGTAGTCCAGTGGCCCAGGATGTGTACCCTTTCAGTATGGTCACCTCATAAGCTCTGTCAACCACCTGTCTATGAACTTCTTTCCACTGCTCCTTACCTGCAGCAGGGCCCAAAACAGGGTGCAGATTCCTCAGGGAGACACCAGCAGCATCCACTCCACTCCAGACAGGCACACTAGTCTCCATGCTCCCAAGGACCCACCACTGACAGCTTAATGGTGAACCCCAGCCTTTCCCCCATTAGATAACGGAATCCAGATGGCAACCACTTCCTATAACTCGGTTTTTAGGAAAGCCGCTTATCTTCCAAGCCAGATAGGTCAAGCTATCTACTGGATTGGGAACAATAAGCAATATGCAGTTGGGGCTATATTTTACAACATTAGGAATGATGAGTTTCAAGATGTTCATGTTATACTGGACCGAATTAAGACTCCTTTCTCCCTCTTGTTGATGTGCCCCCGCTGTGATAATAACCAGCTTTGAGTTTGCAGTCACATTATAGTCTTTGCTAGAAACAATTTTTGGTGTTCTAAGGACAAGGCTGCCACATTGGAGATCTGTCATCTCTCCCTTCAGTTGTCTTCCATGACATCAACAAGAGCAAGCTCATCTGCCAAGTCCTCCATTAAGATACTGAGGACACAGACCATGCCAACAGCACCAACTCAAACAACTGTAATCTTATCTGGGGGCTCTGTTCTTCCTTAAGAAGATTCACAAGTAGCCAATCCTTGACAGTGGCCATAGTGGACTTAGAACCAAAAGGAACCGGAGTGGGAGTGTGGGTAGGCGTGGGCGGCACGCAGTGCTGGATCAGACTTGGTGGCAGCTGTTCAGAAAGTCCCAGCGCCGCACAGGAGGGGCCTTAAATAGAATGACAAAGGATAATTTGCCTAATATATGAAGGTGCCCTCAAATCAAAAACCGTCCAACAGAAAAAAGTCCATCAACAAATAAAATACAGAAAATATAAATGCATTTTAAATACTTCAAAAAATGTTCAAATTCACTCAAAAAAGAGAAACAAAGTAAAACTAACAGATACCACTTTTTTCACCTATAAGGTTGTCTTATATGAGAACACTTCCACACTTCCCCATGTTGGTGAGTACAGGTATTCTGACATTCTCAAGCCTTACTGACTTGAGTGTACACTGGTACAATCTCTATGAAGGGCAGTGGGTGCTGTGCGCATTCCAGCAATTCCATTCCTAGAGACTCATTCCACAGATATACTTAACGTTTATGAAGCCATGTGCTTACTAGGTTATTCTCGGGTGTAATATTGCTGTTAAAAGACAGACTGCAAACAACCAACCTTTGTCAGCAAGGAACTGGCTGCATAAATTACTGTCTGCCCATGGGCACGAAACACCCTGCATTTGTGAATAAAGAAAGAAAGAGGAAGTGCCCTACATGCTGGACCTACCGTTACAAGAAGAAAGCAAAGTGCTGAATAGTGTAAAAGGGATTAACCATCTGTGGGAAAAGGGAATGGGTTGGGGAAATATATAAATATGAATTTGCTGCAAAAATACATTAAACATCTCTGGGAGAATATACAAGAGATCATTAATATCTGTTATGACTAGGGAGAAGGCTGGAGAGAAACTTTTAAAACAGATAGCTTTTTGTACCTTTTGAATCATGTGACTGTCTTTAACTGTATTAATTGATTATTCTTGCCATTACCCTAGGTCACTAGAGGCTTAGATCCACTAAGCATGAAGAGCCTCAGTAAATCACACCGAGTGACAGAGAGCACAGGAGGTGACATTCAGGAAGGGAGCCCTCTGCATAAAACACAGAAGGGTTTGGGGCAGCCAGATTAAGCAAATAAAGGTAAGCAAATAACAGGATTCCCAATTAAATGTAAATTTCAGACAAATAACAAATTTTTATTACGCAATATTAGGACACTCTACTTTGTCAGGCAACCTTACTCTAAGAAAATGCCTCAGCTGCTCTGGGGAGCTTGTTAATGTTAAAATTACAACCAGTATGTGTCTCTCCCCAGGAGAAGAAGGTCTGCACACACAACATTGTCAAGAGAAAGATCTGACATTTATACATCACCCATAGAAGAGTTTGACCCAGATTTGGTCAATATGCTGAATCCCCATGAATTTATGAAATCATTTCATGTATACATGAACAATTCGTAAAGAGAAGGAACACAAGGAGTTACTATCATTCAAGTAAAAGAATCAAAGTGAGAGAATGACCTAGAAAACAAGTCAGAAAGAGGTGTATACATAATTTAATTTTCAAAAATTTTAAATCAGTATCTCTATTTCAAAGAGATAGAATTACCACAGTTCTCTGAAACAAATTATTTTTCAAAGCCAGCTGACAACTTTCATCTCAGCTGGTGCTGACTGTATGAAAATGAATCTTGTTTGTGACAGCCAGAATTCAACATTTCTGATGTTTATTTCTTAATTGTATGTGGGGTTTTGTTTTTTGGTTTTTTTTGTAAGGTTTGCCCAGAACTATCCTGTGGAGAACAGGAGGAAATATATTACTCATCTATTTCTCTTTTCATTTCACTGCAGTTGAATTTACTTTTGACCTTAGAAAAAGTCACTGTAGTAGCTGTGACAAATAAACTCAGGTCAACTAAGTAAAAACAACTCCACTGCCTCATGGAAGGCCTCCTAGGAATCTGGTGAATCATGTGAATGCAGCAAAGATTGGATCAAATGACAGGAATCAGTGTTAAACATTCCTGAGATATGCCAGGACAGACCGCAGAAGAGAGCAAATTTGTCACACCATTCTCCATGCCTTCCTTTCCCTAGCCTTCTTTGTAACACCCACCAATTTCCCCAGGTACTCTCCCCTCCTCTGCCAATGTTCAGCTCAAAGCCAGTTCTTCTAAGAAGTCTTCCTCAGCTTCCCAAACAGCCTCCAAGCTAAAGTCATTGCTCCCTCCTCTGGAGTCACCCCAAGATGAGGTGATAACAACAAGTATAACACTATATTTAAGGTACAATTATCATTTACTTCATAATTTTCTTGACAATTTACATGCATTAGTTTGCATTCTCTGAAACCCCTATCACATATTATCTCCATCTTATTGATGATGAAACTGAGGCTCAGAAAGGCTAAGATGCCCAAGAATGGGAACCCAATCCACATGTGTCTGACACCAGAAAATACATTCTGTTTATTATCCTGAGCTGCCTTATGGGTCTCTCCATTAAAAAAATGACCTTCTTTTCCCAGCCAGTCCCCTCCCCCCACCATCAGGCTTCCAGGCTTCCTCTCTGTCCAGTGACTTCACAATGCCATCATTACTTAGCAGCATGCTGTGAGCCACTAGGACTTTGGTTGCAACGCTATCTCCAAAAACTAAAAGAGGGGTTATTATACGGTAGGAGCTTAAATTGATTAAGTGAATGTATGCATGATTAAATAATTAATAATAAATCTCCCTTTGAATAAGTAAAAGTTAACTGTAACACATAATTTTAGGATTCAAATTATGAATTTTTAACATTAATTTGTTTACGCATATTTTTTATATTGCTTTTTATTTGCATACATGTGAAATGATTTATATACAATGCAGCATTGTTAATAACACAAGCAGACTGGAAACATCCAAATGTCAATGACAGGAGACAGGTTTAACAAATGAGAATATATCCAGGTGTAATGCAAGATCATCAGGCCTGGAACTTGCACCTGGGTTTGGATATTCCGAAAAAACCACCAGGAGGACCAGAGGGGTGAGAAATGCTGTTTATTATTCAGGCAGGGAAGCTTCAGCAGTAGCTGGTCGCAGCTGCAGGAAGAAAAACTGCTGCTGACCAAGTGGAAGGAGAGTTTTTTTGCAGAGGGAGGGGTTATCTCACTGGGAGAGCAGCTGCCTTTTCCAGTGAATGGGAGCAAGATGTGCTGCTTGGTTACAGGAGCAGAGAACGTCCATGGGAGCCCCAGGAAACATCCTAGGGAGTAGACAAGTACTGAAAGCTTGGTGCGCTGCCTTCCTTGGCTGCTGGCCGGGCAGCTACCAGTCTTCTGAGTATGTGGAAGGGCTATGGTCTGAGTTAACCCAATACCAGGTCATGAAATACTATGCAGCTGTGAAAAAAATTTAAATACATACATATATACATATCTACGTATATATATTATATATACATATATATATACATACACACTATATATATACACATGTATGTATATGTGACACATATAAATAGCATATATACTATGTGTGCTACACAGCATACCTGCATTTGTGTATAACATAATATATATATATATTAGAATGGATGTGTATGTGCATATATAATATATAATTATACATTATAATTTATAATATATGTATCATACATACATAAGCTAGCATAATATATAATACATACATTACATATGTATATAAACATACCTACAAATATGTTTATATACATACTGACATATATATTATACACACACATTGATATTACAGAAAGCTCTTTAAAATGAAAAAAGGTCAGTGTCTATAGCATGACAGCTATGTAAAGAAGATAGGATTCCTAGTTGCTTATATGTCAAAAATAAATTGTGGAAGAATATAAAACCAACCAAGAGAAGTGGTCTCTGTGGAGGGAAGGAAAGGGGCATGAGCAGGTGGCGAGAAGGGTGGGTAATGATCACCCATGGAGTAGGTTTTTGTATATATTTTTACTCTAGATAATGTGATGTTGCCTTGTAATATTTTTAAGTTAAGCAGTTTTACAGGCAAATAGTACTACCAAACAGCAGTTTCCCACCCGCCCCATCCCCAATACCTACTCTGAAGGGTAGACCAAAAACTACCTTCAACACTTTTACCTCTTCTTTTAGGTTCTTGCCTCCACTTTTTAAAGCACTATATCATTATTATTTGAGTTTTCCATTTCAAACATTCTCTTTTGCATTTCTTCACAGGCACACATGTACCTCCCCTTCCCTACATTCTCCCTCTTGGCTACCTCACAATTTTTATTCCATTTATATTCAATACGTTAAAGAGGGAGTCCCTCATGCAAGAAAGAATATCGCCAAAAATATCCGTTTCTTATATAAGTATGATGACCACCTTTAGCACAGCAGTACTTTCTGGGAGGACCAAAAGCCCAGACTCTTCTACTGAAGACATTATTTGCTGCTGTGGTTATTAATGACCTTTTGTCTTATGTCATGTTATATTCTTTTGAAATATTGTTTGTATTCGAGGTTTTACATAAATAATTGGTATAAAAATTGAGAGTATTTTAAAAACTATATTGGTTAATATAAAAGAGCATGCTCCTCTCAAAGTATTCTTAAAAATTCACTGTATTCAAATGCCATAAAAGCTCAATTTATCTTGAAGTTTTTAAGACGAATAATTTACTTGACAATTTCTTATTGCAGTATACTGTTTAGTAAGGTTATTTATGAACGTTTAGTTTCCAAAAACCCATACAGAATGTAAAGTAGACTTTTAAAATAATTTTATTTTCCTCAAGTGTTTACTTAATTATAACTATGTAAATATTCTTCACTAATGAATCACATTAATCAGCAGGTGTGAGAAGCAGGATTCTAAGATGGCTCCATGATACTCACCCCCGGGTGTTACTCCCATGATCATATTATGTTTCATGGCAAAATAATTTTTCAGATATAATTAAGATTACTAACCACTTGGCTTTAAGATAGGGAGTTCATCCAAGCAATACTGTCTATCATATGAGCCCTTTAGAACATTGAATTTTCTCCATCTGGTAATAGAAAGTGAATCAGAGAGGGGATATTGGACATGACAGAAATATTCCATTGCTATCTTTGATTTTAAAGTTGACCAAGTGAAGAGAACCTGAGAGCAGCCCCCATCAACAGCCAGCAAAAAAATAGGAACTTCAGTCCTACAACTCCAAGGGATTAGATTCTGCCAACAACCTGAGTGAGCTGGGAAGCAGATTCTTCCCCAGAACCTCCAGATGAGGACGTACTCACCTAACAACTTGAGTTGGGTCTTGTGAGACCCTGATAAATCCTAATAAATGGGTGCTGTTTTAAGCCACTAAGTTTGTGGTATTTGTCCTACAGCAATAGCAAACTAAAGCAGTGGGAAAGTAGGTGGACATTAATGACATTGTAAGATTATAAAGAGCCTCATGACGCCACACAGTTAGAAGGATGAATGAGACAAGAAACCAGAGCATGTCATGATGAGATTGACCACAAACAGAGAAAAGATTGTCAAGTGTGCCTCTCTGTGGGGACTCTGCTTTACAAACACAGCATAGTGCTGATTTACAACTTCTATTTCCAGACTAAATGGAGTGTGTGTGTGTGTGTGTGTGTGTGTGTGTGTGTGTGTGTAACAAAAAAAATATTTATTAGCCCATAGCTAAGCTTCTAGGCCAAAAGCAATGCAAAATCTAGCTAGAGAGCTTCCCAACACAGAACACAAAGAACTCCAACAGAAAAACAATTACCACTGATGAGTCACTCTAAAAAATGCAGCAAATCAGTATAAAGGGGAGGTGGCAGATGTAACAAAAGGGAGCAAGAATGGAAGTATACCTAGGAAACACTATAAAATAAGTATGTTTGTAATGGTGAGAGAGATTAAGGCCAGGAGAGGAGACAAAAATCATAATAAATATCGGTATAGTAAGATTTTGTTTAAAGACATAGTTTAAAAGATCTAAATATAAGTTGTATAACTACAAATAAAGCCACTGAATTTTAAAATTTAATAAACTAAAATAGAAGCTATATCTGAGGACATAGCCCAAAATGCAATTTAAAAAAAAGTTAGAAATACAAAAGAAAGAATGAGTCATGAAGTTATAAATGATCCAATACACATCTCCGGATAGCTTCAAAGGAAAGAATAAAAATCATCCAGAATAGGCAAGCTATAAAGAGATAATGGCAAAGAATGTTCCAGAACTGAAGTAAGACAAAAATCCTCATATTCAGGAAATACCAGAAGTTCTGAGCAGGTAAAAATAAATCTACTTCTGTGCTCACTGAAATAAAACCAGGACACCAAAGACAAACAGCATATCTTATAAAGAACCAGAGAAAAGGGATTATCTTAACAAGGACAAGAATTAGACTGACAGCATGATTTTCATCAGCAACAATAAATGCCAGAAGATAGTGGAAATAAAATCTTCAAAGTGCTGAGAAACAAAAACTGCCAACCTAGAACTTTATAGTCATTAAACTATCATTCAAGAGTAACAATAAAATAAGGAATTTTTTAGATGAATACTGAGTATACCAGCTATAGATCCTCACTAAAAGAGTTATGAAAAGAGGAATGGAAGAAGCATTGGTAAGCTAGAAACTGACTAATGTGTTTGTAAAAATAAAAATGTTATCCAAACTAATGCTAAATAATAATAAAGTGAAAGGCAAGAGAAGGAGAAAATGAAATTAAAGTATACTAAGCTCTTACATAGTTTTGGAGAAGAATGAAAACATTAACTTGTTTCTTTAAAGCAAATCTTCCTGTTAAAAATAAAACTAGTCTCTGCTCTATAGAAGCTTCTACTGTATGGTAATGAGGTAAATGATATCATAAAGGCACAGCCACTGAGCAAGACTTTCATCAAGGAAGAGGGTCTGAGGGCATCAGGAAGACTTCTGAAACACGACATTTAAGCTCTTTCCTGCAGGATAAGCAGCTGCTTGTTGAAGAAAAAGGGCATTCCAGGCCAAGGGCTTGATAGTACATAGAAAGCATGGAATCTTGCAAGTCTATTTTGAGTGGTTCCAAATGACTGGAATGTGGCATGTATGTGGGGATGATGTGATAAGAATATGAAAATACAGACCAAGAAGAAACAGCAGAGGACTATATAGGTCACACTAAGAGGTCTGCATTTCATTTAGGCAGTAGGAGACATTGAAGATTTTTTTTTAAGGTAGTAAATAGAAAATATTCCATTTTAACCATTTGAAGTATATAATTCAGTGGCATTAAGCATATTCACATTGTTGTGCAACCATCGTCACTATCTCCAGAACTTTTCCATCATCCCAAACTGAAACTCTTTAGTTGTTAAGCAATAACATTCCCCCCAGGCCTCAGTTCCTAGTAATCACTATTCTCCTTTCTGTCTCTATGAATTTGACTATTCTAGATATTTCATATAAGTGGAATCATACATAATGCCTTCAAGGTTCATCCATGTATTTATTTTGTAACATATCAGAATCTCATTCTTTTTAAGGCTGAATGATATTCTATTATATGTATACATTTTGTTTATCCATTCGTCCACTGATGGACATGACATTGAAGATTTTTAAGCAGAGAAGTGACATATTCATATATTTGCTTTAGAAAGATAACCGTAAAAGGAGACTGTAGTATGGTTCTTGTGAACCAAGAAAGAAACTTGTTTCGAGAAAGTTAGAATGGTCTTGATATAGGTTCACATTTCTCTTGTTCATTTTACAGAGAAATTCATCTTCTCTATGACTCCTAAGTCTATAACTGAGTTGATATCTCCAGTTTTCCTCAACTGTGTGAAAAATGATGTAAAACAGTAAGCACAAAATAACATTTTACATTCGGCATAACTTCAGTAGTCTCCATGACTGTACACTTCTTATAATAAATAATTTGAAGCATTTGGACAGTGAGCACGCAATTCAGGCATAAAGAAATAAACGCTAACATTCCTTTCAATAATTCTTGTGTTTTTGTTGTTGTTGTTGTTGTTGTAGGGGATTGCCTACAATTTGTTTTCCCTATTATTATCAAAAACATCATTTGGGAGGCTTCCAGTCGACATGGCAGAGTAGGTAAATGCTGTGATTGCCTCCTCTCACAACCACATCAGAATTACAACTAAACTACAGAAAACCCATCATTAGGAGTCACATGAAGTCTAGTTGAAGTCTTACAACTAAGGCCACAGAAGAGGCCACCTCGAGACTGGTAGGAGGGGGTGGAGACAAAGAACACCATGGTCTCACACGCGCATATTAAGAATCGGGAGGGATATCTCAGCTGTGGAGGTCCCCCTGGAGGAGCGAGGGATTCCGGCCCCAAGCCAGGCTCCCCGGCCCAGGGCTCCAGTGCTGGGAGGAGAAGTCCCCACAACCTCTGGCTGTGAAAACCAGCAAAGATTGTGGGTAAATGAGACAGAGGGTGACTAGAGTCCCAGACATTCCTCTTAAAGGGCCCATGCATGGACTTACTCGCTGAAGGACTCACTTGCTCTGAGCTCCAGCTCTTAGGCAGCAGCTCAAAAGATGCCAGGGACATAAAGGAAGGAACTGAATTCTCTGGCTTCAGGGCAAGGGCTGAAGGAGCAGCTTTCCTCCATATAGAAGTACTGGCAGAAACCACTGTTTCTTTGTTGAGCCTTGCCCTGTCCCAGTGTGCAGACCCAAGTGCTGCCATATCTGAGTCTCCATCAAACTAGCAAACACTAGTCGCCCCACCCTGGAGATTCCCTGAGACGCCCCCACACACACACCCCATCCAACTTATGGGCCCATCCAAGCTGCTTCCAGTGGCTTTTCCATACCAGTGGCTTGTCTTGGCTCATGGCTCATGCTGTGGACTTTTCTAAAATATCTTAAAAGTCTGCAAAACCCAAACAAGCAACATCTGGTCTCAGTGTGCCCCATACTTCTTGCTGAGCAGCCCCAAGCACTCCATTAGCCTGGCCTTAGTTCATAACTTGGCCTCTCAAAGCACTTGCAGGCCCAGCGTGGGTGGTGGCCATCTGCAGATTGCTTGGTGACTCTTGCGAGGTTGCCCCAGGCAGCGCATAGGCTAAGGCTGAATTTAGCTTGTGGCAGGGGCCCTCCTAGAGAACCCTGGGGTCAGCACACCTGGTGGCCAGCTTTGGACTGAGCCAGAGCACCACCCAGGACTGCATCTAAGGATGACACATCCAAATGGCAAAATGGGCCGACACCAGATCCCTGCTAAAGAGAATCCTGCTTCATAGGGTCAGCCAGTCACTGGTCAGTCCTCACAACAAATTAATCCAAGGGTCAATCCCTTCCATCAACATGCAAACAGCTACCAAGGCTCAACTACAAAAGGAGGGCACACACAACCCAAAAGACAAACACACTGGAGCAACCAGCTGAGGTGACCAGGACTGTACCACTGGGCCCCACAGGACGCCTACTATATAAGGCCACTTTACTAAGGCAGAGAAACATGAGCTCTACCTAATACATAGAAACAAACACAGGGAGGCAGCCAAAATGGGGAAACAAAGAAACAGGTCTCAAATTAAAGAACAGAACAAAGCTCAAGAAAAAGAACTAAACAAAAAGCAATCTACCAGATGCAAAGTTCAAAACAGTGGTTATACAGATGCTCAATGAACTTAGGGAAGAGTAGATGAACTGAGAACTTTAACAAAGAAATAGAAAACATAAAAATGGAAATGGAAAACATAAAAAAGAACCTGTCAGAAATGAAGAATACAATAAAAATAAAGAATACTTTAGAGAAAATCAATAATAGATTACATGAAGCAGAGGATCAAGTCAACAATTTAGAAGATAAGATAGCAGAACACCTGCAATTGGAACAGTAAAAAGGAAAAAAATATCCAAAAAAGTGAGGATAGTTTAAGGGGCCTCTGGGACAATCAAGCATACCAATATTCGCATCATAGGGGTAACCAGAAGAAGAAGAGAGAGCAAGGAATTGAAAATCTATTTGACAAAATAATGACAGAAAACTTTGCAAATCTGACAAAGAAAGTGAACACAGAAGCACAGAAAGTGCAGAGACTCCCAAACAAGATAAATCCAAACAGGCCCACACCAAGAAACATCATAATTAAAACGCCAAAGGTTAAAAGATGAAGACAGAATCTTAAAAGCAGCAAGAGAAAAGCATTTAGTTACCTACAAGGGAGCTCCCATAAGACTATCAGCTGCTTTCTCAACAGAAACTTTGCAAGCTAGAAGGGATGGCAGGATATATTCAAAATTATAAAAAAGAACCTACAAACAAGACTACTCTACTTGGCAAAACTATTATTCAGAATAGGACAGATAAAGAGCTTCCCAGTCAAGAAAAAGCTAAAGGAGTTCATCATCACCAAACCAGTATTGTGAGAACTATTAAAGAGACTTCTATAAGAGAAAGAAGAAAAAAGACAAAAATATGAATAATAAAATGGCAATAACTACATATCTATCAACAGTTACTTTAAATGTAAATGGATTAAATGTTTCAGTCAAAAGACATAGGGTGGCTAAATGGATAAGATAACAAGACCCTTACATATGCCTACAAGAGACTCACGTCAGACTGAAAGATGTACCAACTGAAAGTAAAGAGATGGAAAAATAGATTTCATGAAAATGGGGACAGGGGAAGGTAGAGTAGCAATACTCATACCAGACAAAACAGACTTTAAAACACAGGCTATAACAAGAAACAAAGAAGGACCCAGTAATCTCACTTCTGGGTATTTATCCAGGTCACAAGTTTGGGAAAAGATGCAAATCTTCCCGACTGCCCGGCTAAAAAACCATCTGTGCAGCCATCCCAGAACGCTCTTTGCTGGAATTCCAGGAGAACCTAACAAGCTCGCCCTAAACCTAGGAAATCTTGATTGTTTTTCTTCGGCACAACCGGCCGGCTTGTTGCCCTTGTTTCCCACGTTCCTCCAGAAGGCTGCCAAGCAGGGGGCGGCACCTGGGGGTCGCTGCTGGAGACACTGAAGCTCCGCCTGAAGAGGCGGCGCTGGCTCGGAGCGCCACCTGCCGTGCCACGTGACTCTCCTCGTCATCTCTCGGCCTCACACACACACACACACTCACACACACACACACACACACATTCACACGTGTGCACACACACCGTCACGGAGGAGGTGCCGCCGCATCCGAGCAACACCTGGGCTGCTTTTCCTCCCCAGAACGCAGCCCCAGGGGAGCGATTCTCAGCCACCACACCTGAGTCAGGCTGAGGCTCCTGCTGCTCTTATCTGCACGGTGAACGCGGCTGCGGAGCGCGCCAGGCCCGATGGGTTAGCGCGGGGTCTGGGATCAGGCGATAAAACGGACCCCGGGAGCCCGCCCGCCCGCCCACCGCGGTAGCGTCCACCCCTGGGGGAGAGTGTGTGCTCAGGATTCGGCGCCTTTCCAGCGCCCCCGTTTCCACAGCAACGGATGCGCACGCGCGCACGCGCGCAGGCCAAGAGGAGCCAGTGTTGCCTGCTCCTGGTACCAGGTTCCCAGCTCCTGTCTCGCGCTCTAAAGACTGGCACCCCGGCCACGCCTTCCCACCATGCAGCCCACGGAGCGGGAGGCTTTCGGGGAGCAGGGGCCCCGCTTCCTTTCCTCACCACTCCTCTCGTCACCCCGGTCCTCAGGCACTCCTGGCACATGGCCATGACTGTGAAAGTACAGTGCAGTGCTTAGCGCTGAGTCACCAGACCTGATGAATTAGCCCCTACCAGGCTACTATCTAGCTATGGGTGGCCTCGGACGAGTTACATCATCCCACCAAACTTCAGTTCCCCCAATGATAAAATGGAGATAACAGCACTCGTATAAGATTGTAGAGGTTAAATGAGATAATACACATTGAAAGAATAAAAGCCTGTCCAGGACTGAGAGTAAAAACCAGTTTAGGCTTTAAAAAAAAAAAAAAAAAAAGGCAACCCTGTCAATTAAACAGGTAAGCCAACAGATAAAGCCAGAAGCACAAGTAGCAGGTAATGTTTCTTCCAGTCATATAGTAGTCTGCAACTTCTCCCTGTCTGCATCTAAAATAGGAACCAACAGGAACCTATCTCCAACTCCAAGACCCTCCTTAGAATCCTTCAAGAGAAACCCAAACCTTACAAGCCACTTCCTTTCTTTCTCATGTGGCATTCCACAGTATCCTCCAAATGCCTCTCATGGCATCCATAAATCAGGTGTAATTGACAACAGGCTTGTTCCCTGTACTGTAAGTATATATATATGTATGCTTAGCCCAGAATTTTAAACATTTCTTTTTTTAACTCAGAGCCATTACAATGAATACCTACTTTGATGTACATAATGAATGTAATATCTATTTTGGTACTGTATCAAAACGTCAGTCTCCTTATGGCACAAATGTGAAGTGACTCTCCAGCATTCAGTGGGCATTTGTTGAGCTCTTGCTACATGCCAGAGCTGTAATAAATACTAAGGATAAAATGATGTATCCTTAGTACAGTTTTTGATTTTGCTTTTGTTTATATACATTCATTTGTGACAATTGTTTTAGCAACCTGCACAATAACAGACAAGGAAGGAGATGGGAGAAACTACCTTTTAGTAAGCTTTAAGTACCTTCCCCTTCAGGGCAAAGTTAGTGTTTGGCCTATTGAAATAAAAGATTTTGATTTGGCATTCCACCAAGGGGAGGTAAGTTACATAAAGCTACTAACATTGGAAAAACTTGAGATTCAAATTAAAAAACTCAAAATATTGTTAATTAATAGGTGTTTAATTCTTGCATTGTTTGTGAACTATTGCCCATAAAAGCAGACTAAGAGTGGTTTGTTGCTAGGACCTGAACAGACACTTCTCCCAAGACATACAAATAGCCAACAAATATATTGAAAAGATGCTCAACATCACTAGATATTAGGGAAATGCAAATCAAAACCACAATGAGATACCATCTCACACCTGTTAGAATAGCTATAATCAACAGGACAAGTAATAACAAATGTTGGAGAGGATGTGGAGAAATAATAATCCTTATCCACAGCTGGTGGGACTGCAAATTGGTACAGCCACTATGGAAAACAGTATGGAGGTTCCTCAAAAAACTAAGAACTGATCTATCCAGTAATCCCTCTACTGGGTATTTACCCTAAATACTCTGAAAGATATATGCACACCAATGTCCACAGCAGCATTATTTACAGTGGCCAAGACATGGAAGCAAGTGAAATGCCCTAAAGCATATGATTGGATATAGTAAGCTGTGGTACATACATACAATGAAATATTACTCAGCTATAAGAAGAGATGAAATACTGTCAATTGCAACAACATGGATGGAACTTGAGATAATCATGCTAAGCGAAATAAGCCAGACAGAAAAAGTTGAAAATTAAATGATATCATTTATATGTGGGATATAGACCTAAAAGCAACAAACAGGACAAATACTCAGGGACATGAACAACAGACTAGTGGTTATCAGAAGGCAGCGGGGAGGAGGGAAGTAGATGGGGTAACGGGGGTCAAATATATGGTGACAGAAAGAAATCTAACTATGGGAGGTGAACACACAATGTAAATATGTATGTTAAAATGTACAGTTAAACTTCAATATTGGATTTCATCAACCAGTGTCACCACATTCTTTCTTAAGGAAGGAAAGAAAGGAAGGAAGGAAGGAAGGAAGGAAGGAAGGAAGGAAGGAAGGAAGGAAGGAAGGAAGGGTTTTGTTGCTAGTCATTTATAATTTGCTTCTTAGACTGTCACTACAGTAGTCCCCTCTTATCTGCAGTTTTAGTTACTCAAGGTCAACTAAGGTACAAAAATATTAAATAAAAAATTTTAGAAATAAACAATTCATAATTTTTAAACTGTGCACCATCCTGCTCCATCCCATCTGGGACATGATACATCCCTTTCCAGCATCTTCATACTGTAACTGCTTCCCACCCATTAGTCACCTAGTAGCCATCTTGGTTACTGTCTTGATATTGCAGTGCTTCTGTTCACGTAACCCTTATTTTACTTAATAATGGCCACAAAGTCCAAGAATAGTGATGCTGGCAATTTGCATATGCCAAAGAGAAGCTGTAAAGTGTTTTCTTTAAATGAAAAGGCTGGTATACTACTATAAGATATTTTGAAAGAGACCACATTCACATAACTTTTATTACAGTAAATTGTTCTATTTTATTATTGGTTAATTTTTAATTGTGCCTAATTTACAAATTAAACTGAATTATAGTTATGTGTATATGTAGGAGAAGACAGTACACACAGGATTTGGTACTATCGGTGGTTTTAGGCACCCACTTCAGATCTTGAATAAGGGAGGCCGACTGGATAAGTAGTAAATGGGAAAGTATTTCTCTTGGACGCTCTAAGTCATATAAAAAAAATGATATCTCTTTCATAGTCTTAAAAGAATTTGGTAATTCTTTAATCTAATACACACTACTACATATTTTACTTTTTATATTTAGCCTTTCACTCATCTAGAATTTTTTTTGTAATATGATGTGAGGTGGGGTTCTTCTAAATGATTCTTCCAAGTGAGTAACTTATGCTAAAAACGTCCTTTTTCACAAAGATAAACTTGCTTCCATAACGTATGCTCAAATATTAGCATTCTCATTTTACTTCACTTCATTTTTTAATTTTATTTTACTTATTTTTATTTCTTAGACCTTTACACCTTATTTCTGGAAATATATTTATCTTATTACTTTATATTCATTTCTGATAATTAGGATATCATAAACACTTTAAAATCAAATTATTACTTCAGATTTGTTTTATTAGTTGTAAATCATATGCCTTATTTCCTTAACTGATTTTTAAATGGAGGCAACTACAAATCTAGCATCACTTTTTTTTAATTGATTTTTTAAATTTATTATTATTATTATTATTATTATTATTATTTATACCTACAGCACCTGGTCTTCCTAGGTGGTGTCTCATCGAAGTACTAACCAGGCCCGACCCTGCTTAGCTTCTGTGATCAGACATCGGGCTTGTTCAGGGTGGCATGGCCGTAGACCATGGACCGTGGCTCCACTGGGACGTGAACCCAGGACCTTCTGCATGTAAAGCAGATGTGCTAACCGCTATACTATGGAACCACACCCTAATTTATTTATTTTTATTATAGTAACATTGGTTAATGTCATTTTATTTTTAATGATTAAAATTATGATTAACATAAACTCCTTTCCATTGTCATTCCAAGGAGAATAATATATATATAAATTCAGCTTGTCTTTTCTTAGGTGTTTTAGTTGTTAATTTTGAAACTTTGGCTGAAAATAAGATTCTGCTACGTCTCACTCTAATTATTCCCACTGGCTTTCCATTTTTTATACTGAGGAAGTCAATATAGTCTTGGTAATTCTTGGCAGGGTGAGAAGCAACAAACAAACTACAAACAAGTAAAATTCTTTATTTGTAAGTACTTTTCTCTTATGGGAAGGAAGTGTTTCTTTAAAGCACATTTAAAAGTGTCCTTCACATCTTGTAAAATAATTTTGGAGTACCACAACTAAAATGCTATTTCTCTTTACATTTATTTTCTCAGGAAAAGAAGTCTAGTGCTGCTGTAAAACTGACTTTAATCATTATGAAGCCTAGCTTTGCCTTTGTTGGTGATATAACTATCAACATTAATTTTAAAAGTTAAGGAGTTTTAAATGAGTTCACTTATAGCTGACATGGGATAGTTGTCATCTAAAATGCAGATGATCATGGCTTTTTCGTTTAAAATTATCTGAATTTGTAAAACATTACTAAAGATGCAGTCCCAAGGACTCAGTAACCTCTAATTTTCTCTTCTGAAGACCTATGTATTAACTATTTTGGTTCCTGACTTTAAAAATAAATCAAATGAAATCCAGCTGGCAGCTATGAGAACCTTTAATAAGCTCTGACAGCCTTTTTGCTTCATTAAAAGGCCTCATATTCTGAACACAGGTATGTTTTAGTTTAAATAAACATCTAGTTCTGAAATCTAAGGACACAATCCACAAAATAAAATCACAGTAGTTTTCTCTTCTCTTATAATGATCCAGTCTATTAATTACTCCCTATGAAAACTACCTTTCCAGACAGGTAGAAATTATATTGGCAAATATCCAGACCAAAATTACTCAGAACATTTAAAACGCATATGTGAAAAGCATTTTATAATATTACATCTAATCTGCAAAGAAGACCCCAGTGATCACTAGGAAATCTACCACATTCCAGTTTTTCCAACCCAAGGAGATCCAAACTTTGGGGAATAACATGGCTGCCTTCTGCCGCTGCTCTGAAAAATATTCGATCAAAACGATGCTTACAGACAGCACGTATTCCAAGATTAGAGTTCATTTGTGTATCCCATGTATACTGGCAATGCTTGGGTTTGCCCAAATACTCCCAGACATCCAAAATGTTGTTGGGTAAGCCACCACATCTGGTAACCTGAAAAGACAGAAAACTGTAAGATTCAGGCTTTACCCCCTAAATTAAAAAGGTGTCTTCACAAATGCAAAACTAAGTGTTATAACTAGATATAAAATATATTTTGCTACATGATTAATAAGTAGACAATATAATATAAAAATATCAAGATAGCCAGAGAGGTCTGGAATTTGCCACCCCTTTTTTTTTTTTTACACCTATAGCACCTAGTTTTCCTAGTACTAACCAGGTCCAATACAGCTTAGCTTGCGAGATCAGACGAAATCAGGCATGTTCAGGGTGGCAAGGCTGTAGACTGCCCCTTCTTTTCTGCCATAAATAGATTCCTTACTGCTATTAGCTTTTTAAAAATAAACACAAGTGAAAAAGCAAAACTGTTCTCTACTTTTGTCTATAAACTTAAAAGTATGCCATTTATATGATCCAATAATGCCAACTGCCTTCATTTTATTTGAAATTTACTAACAATATTAATTCTTCCTTCTCCTATTCACACTCAAAGATTTAAAAAATTATATCTTGTAATGATGTTGGATCTTTCCTTTACACCCTATATAAAAGTTTATTCAAAATGTAAAGTAAGGGCTAAAACTATTAAAAATCTTAGAGACAACATAGGGAGAAAGTTTCATGACACTAGATTTGGCAATGATTGCTTTTATGTATATAACAACAAACTATATACATAAAATTTACCATTTTACACACACAGTTGTATGGCATGAAGTATATCCACATATTTGTCCACCTATAACCACCATTCATCTCCAGAACCTTTTCATTTTCTCAAAACTGAAACTCTGCCCATTAAACACTAACTCCCTACTCCACCCTCACCCCCATTACTGACATGCACCATTTTACTTTCTACCTCTATGAATTTGACTTTAGGAAATTCACATAAAAGGAAACATAAAATATTTGTCCTTTTGTGCTGGCTTATTTCACTCAGCAGCACGTCTTCATGGTTCATTCATGTTGTAACATATGTCAGTATTTTCATTTTAAGGCTGAATAATATCCATTGCACATATATATTTTGCTTAACCATTCATCTGTCAATGGAACCTTGGGTTGCTTCCATATTTCAGTTTTCGTGAACAATGCTATGAACCTAGGTGTATAAATATCTCTTCAAGACTCTGATTTTATTTGTTCTTGGTATTTACCTAGAAACAGAGTTGCTGGATCACACAGAAATTAATTTTTGGAGGAATCCTCACACCATTTTCCACAGCAGCAGCACCATCTGACATCTCCACCAGTGATGCACAAAAGTTTCAATTTCCGCCAATCCTTGTCAACACTTATTTTTTGTTTTCATAATAGTCATGTTAATAGATGTAAGGTGGTATCACATGATAGTTTTGATTTTCATTTCTCTGAATGGTGATACAGAACATCTTTTCATGTACTTATTGGCCATTTGTATATCTTCTCTGGAGAAATATCTATTAAAGTCCTTTGCGCATTTTTTTAATCAGGCTGTTTTTTAACGGTTGTTTTTTTTTTTTATTGAAGTTCTATATATATTCTGAATATTAACTGACTATCAGATATACGATTTGCAAATATTTTCTCATTCCATGAGCTGCCTTTTCACTCCATCAATAGTATCCTTTAATGCACAAAATTTTTAAATTTTTATGAAGTACACCTCATCTATTGTTTCTTTTGTTGTCTATGCTTTTGCTATCATACACAAATCACTGCCAAATCCAATGTCATGAAACTTTCCCCCTATGTTGTCTCTAAGAGTTTTATTAGTTTTTCCTCTTACTTTAGGTCTTTGATCCATTTTGAATAAACTTTTATATAGGGTGCAAAGGAAGGATCCAACTTGATTTTTTTTTTTGCACATGGATATCCAGTTTTCTCAACACCATTTGGTGAAAAGGAGGATTTTTTTAAACAGTCAACCAGACACCAAGAAATAGCTGCCAAAAAGCCACTGATATGCAAACAGTCTAATAAGAAAGCTTGATTTTTTAAAATAATCTGTACAAGGACAAAGTCACCAAGAAAAGCAGAGCACCACTTCCTTTATTTGGGAAACTGCCTTCACTTCAGTAAATTCTGACATGCTGTCATTTCCAATTTTTCTTCCTCCATTCCTGAAGCTTGTGGCAGTGAAAATGAACAGAATCTCTGTTTCAATTCACTTTTAGTCTGATGTGAGGTCAGCCAGAGTTGGGGAAAAGGCAAGGCATGCTGACTATCTACTATATCCTAAGTTCATAAAGATCCTAAAAGGTATCAATGTGTTTCAACTGATCTAAGAAAAAAGAGATTGTTTCAGACCTGGTGATGATGGCACCAGGAAAAGGGTACAGTAAAAAAAGACTGAAAAAAGAATATCTCAGAAGGAAGAGAGGACTACTATGATAGTCGAATCTTTCTATTCTTCTCACCTTGCAACTAGATACTGCAAATAAACTTGACCTTTCCCAAACTCTTCTAATATTTTCTATACTTGTCTTGTTAATCCACATATATTGTTTAGTGTTGTCTGTTTCATATGCAATATTTGTTTTCCTCCCAATAACCTAAGAGCCCTTCTGCCTCCGCTGCCACTGAGCTAGGCATAGAACACAGCTAAATAAATACTTGCTGATTTGTAGCTGCAAGGTCACATACATTTTACCATCTTTAGTGAAAAGGAGCCTAAATTAGTTTCCACAGAAGTAATCTGCACATAAACATTGGAATGACGTTGCCACTCACTTCTTGATCCCTTAGATTTGTATCGCCTGCAAATATAACTGAAGCTGACTCTGGAGCCTCTTGCATTTTCTTTAAAACCATTTTTAACTGATTCATTCGTTCCTTAGCATGCCCTCTGGTGCTCTCCAAATGAGAAGTCATAAGGCAAAGTTCATTTCCCGACACAGTTGCCTGCAACAGGATTAATACAGTCGTTAAATATTATCCACTAGCTACTAATCTTTAACTTGGCAGATTATTCAAACGACTGGAATGTACTGACCAAAGCAAAACGACCTAGTCAGCACCATGTTTCTCCCTTCAGGTCACAGTCTAAGGTGCTAACTCTGCTCCGAAAGAAGACTTACTCAGTAAGCAGCCACTAACACTTCAAGACCTACCTCCAACGTCATCTACACTGAGTCCCTCCACAGTGTCCCCAGGCTCCTTCCTCTACATTTCTATAGCACACTGGAAAGACTGTTTTTAAAGTCCTCTAGACTGATAGCAGTACAATTATTTCTCTCTTCCAAAGCCATGAGTCTTTTTAAATTAAAGATGGTTCTTTCATTCACTGCTATTTTATCAAGAACCTGGCACACAAGTACTCAAAAAAGGATCAGTTGAATGATCGAGAAATTATTTACCATTTACAATTAAGATACCAACAAAGAAGGATCTGTCATTATTTAAACTAATTATCTGCAGAATCGAGTCCAAACTTTTTTTATTGGGCATTATCTATAATCTGGATCTGACCTATTTTACCAACTTGTCACGCTATCCCTTTTCGTTCACACTACACTCAACTGAACATAATGCTCATTTATATTCATATATGCCTTGTCTCATATGTATAAACCTTGCCATTTGTAATTTGTACGTTTGCTCGTGGTGGTTCTGCCACCAGGACTGTTCTTAATGACTACATTTTACATATTTTTCAGACCCAGTTCAAATACAACTTCCTTCAAAAAACTTTTACTAAACAACCTACCTAATCTCATTGAGTCATATGACAGATGTTAACTGAATTTACTGTGATCATTTCATAATATATACAAATATAGAATCATTATACTGTGCACCTGAAACTAATAGTTATGTCGATTAAAAAAAAAAAATTTAACAAAGAGTCAGAACAAAAATCTAGAAAAGAGTCTCTCCTTTCTCTAAACTTCCATGGCACATCATTATACCTATGCCATGGTGTTTGTGCTTTTCCTTTATTTTAATTACTATATATACAATTTCTCCCTTGCCAAGCTATAAATTATGAGGGCAAGATCAATGCGACTCATCTTTGTAAGCCCCGGAGTACAACATAGTACCTTGTACAATACGTTTAATAAAAAACTACTTTAGAAAGCAAATGAGGAATATTAACAAACTCTTAGATATTCTTAGAAAAACATCTAATGGATCAAGGATTTTATTTTTACAAATTTGTCTATTTTGAAATTTACAAAAAATTTTAATTTACAAAGTTCTTTAAACCTATTAAAAAAATCTATAAGTGAGGAGCAAATTTTTTTTCTAAAGGCAATGGGTTTTTTTAAAAAAAAGACACTCCCATGAAACTATAAAAAAAAAGCCCATTCTTTTTTTAAAAAGAGTTGATTTTTAAAAATTACTTACATGTACACACAAAAGGTTTCTCATCATTTCTGTATTTGGGAAAGGAATAATCTCTTGGCTTTTAAATTTCACTCTTGATTTCTTCAACATTATAGCTGTGAAATAGCCTTCTTCATGACCTTCAAATGTTTGTGAAAAAGAATTTAGGATGAATCATTAAAATGGCCATACTACCCAAAGCAATCTATAGATTTAATGCAATCCCTATCAAAATACCAATGACATTTTTCAGAGATCTAAAACAAATAATTCTAAAATTTATATGGAATCATAAAAGACCCTAAATAGCCAAGGGAATCTTGAGAAAGAAGAACGAAGTTGGAGGTATCACACTACCTGATATCAAACTACTACAAAACTACAGTAATCAAAACAGCATGGTACTGGCATAAAAACAGATACATTGATCAATGAAACAGAATAGAGTCCAGAAATCAATCCATACCTATACGCTCACTTAATATACGACAAAGAAGGTAAGAATATACAATGGAGTAAAGACAGTCTCGTCAAATCAGTGGTGTTGAGAAAACTGGACAGATACATGCAAAAAAGAGAAACTGGACCACCTTCTTACACTGTATACAAGAATAGACTCAAAATGGATTAAAGACTTAAATGTAAGACCCCAAACCATAAAACTACTAGAAGAAAACATAAGCATTAAACTCTCTGATATTACTAATAGTAATTTCCTTTCGGATATATCTCCCTAGGCAAGGGAAACAAAAGAAAAAATAAACAAAAGGGACTATATCAAACTAAAAAGTTGTCATACAGCAAAGGAAACTATCAACAAAACAAAAAGACAACTGACTAGGAGACGTTATTTGCTAATGATACATCTGATAAGAGGTTAATGGCCAAAATATATAAAAGGCTCATACAACTCAACAACAACAACAACAAAAATAGTCCAATTAAAAAATGGGCAGAAGACCTGAACAGATACTTCTCCAAAGAGGAAATACAGATGGCCAATAGACATATGAAAAGATGCTCAAGGTCACTAATTATCAGAGAAATGCAAATTTTAAAAAAATGAGATATCACCTCACACCTCACAGAATGGCTATCATCAATAAATCAAAGAACAAGTGTTGATGAGGATGCGCAGAAAAGTGAACCCTCATACATTGCTGGTGGGATTGCAAACTGGTACAGCCACTATGGAAAACAGTCTGGAGGTTCCTCAAAAAATTAAAAATGGGTATACTTTTGACCCAGCAATTGCTCTTGTGGTTATTTATCCAAAGAAAACCAAAACAATAATTCATAAAGATCAATGCACACCGATATTTTTGGCGGCACAATTTACAATAGCCAAGATATGGAAGCAACTTAAATGCCCATCAACAGACAATTGGATAAAGAAGTTATAGTCCATATATACAATGGAATATTACTCAGCCATTAAAAAAAATGGCTATTTGCAATGACATGGATGGAACTAGAAGTTATTATACTGAGTGAAATAAGTCAGAGAAAGATAAATACCATATGATTTCACTTAAGGAACAAAAAGAACAAACTTATCAAAAACAGACTCACAAATATAGTGCACAATGTGGTGACAGACAGAGGGGCTGGAGGCTTGTGGGGCTGGGAGAATAGGTTGAAGAGTTAAAGAAGTACAAATTAGTGGTTGATAGATGGTCATGGAAATGGGGAGCACAGCATAAGGAATGCAGTTAGCATTAATATATTGGCTAGGTTGAAAACCAGAGGAGAGAAGGAGTAATTAGGGGGAAAGACTTATAAACTATATAAATATCTTTAAAAAAAAAAATCCAGTGTAAGAATTTAGGTTGAGAGGTCAAGAGTATTTGCAATTTATCACAGGCTCCTTTACTGGAGATTTTATAACAAACAGATGCAGCTACTTAATTGAATCTAAATCTTAAAAGCAAACTATTATTTTGAAATAGTTTAAGATGACCAACCAAATCCCTACGTTTACCTGCCCCCTCCCAAAACGTAACTGGAAGTACGGAAGAAATATAAAAACAGAAATGACTTCAATAATAAGTGCCAAAAATAGTTTATGGTTCCAATATCAAACAAGAAAATTTGAGAAATTTCTGAAAGACAGAGTAGATGTGACTTAAACTGAGGCAAAACATGGGATTCAAAAAACAAGAAATCCAAAACAGAAGAGAAGCAAAAGGAATCCCCAAGAGAATACAGAAAAGTCATCCTACAGAGTGAGAAAGAAGCCTCTCCTTAGCAATTCTGGAGGACAGAGTAAATCAAAACAAATCACATAATATATAAAAGTTAGTCAAAGAAAACACAAGATTTAGCCAAAAATCATAAAATGTAGCCAGTGATACATTAGATACACTTATAAAAAAAAAAAAAAAAACAATAGCTTGGGCTGGGGGGAACTAAATTAGTCAGGGCAAAAAGACTTTTTAAAAAGCATAACCACAATTTAAATATCACACTTAAATTTTTAAAAGATTTAATTTCACCAGAAAGCTACTCAGTGTCTCAAATTTTGGCAGTTTATATTTTCCTGAAAAAATCACCCATTTCCACTTTTCCGCATGTTAACATTAAGCTATATATTCTCCTATAGTTCTTTTAGTATCATGTCTAGCTTATTTTCTTAAACTTATTTTATTTGTGCTTTTTCTTGTCTATGCTCCAATAGGCTAATTTTGCTTTCTTTCTTTCACTGACTTGTTTTTCAAAAAAAAAAGTTAAATACCAGACAAGTTGTTACCTGTAATAATCTCATAACTACTTGCTTTCTTCTTCAGGTAGCTATAATATGGGGGAATAACTTCCTGTAGAAATATCACATCTGGGCTGTACCTAATTAAAAACATCAATTTATGACAAATACCAGGTATACCATTTTATTTGCAACTACTTAGATTAGAAAAATACTACAACATAAAAGAAACACAAAACTACCCTCTAGGACACCTTATATTCAATGTTTATACTGAATTTTGATAACTATAAAATGAGGAAAAGCTGTGCTATTTATTACATAACATTATAAAGACTAATTTTTAAAACAAAATCATATATGTGTGACAACACTTTAAAGTGAAAAGAATTAGTCATTGACAAAAGGAACCAGTAATATTGAGAGCATACAATGGTTCTAAATGCTAATGGATGCTTCAAATGTGATCATCATCTCTTTCAATCTTCTTGAGAGCTATTATCCATGATGAAGGAGACTGAGCTCCAGAAAATATAAGTGGCTCACAGGTGATTCCACAGGTAACAGAGCTAGTATGTGGCAGATACAGATCTTTTTGGTAATTTAATTTTCACAACAATAATTATAACAAAGGTTAATAAGTAAAATAGTACTAGAAGGCTTCTAACAAAAATCAGTATTTCCACCCCACCCCAACCCACAATCCTGTGCTCAGACACATTCACTCTCAATTCTCTCAGATATTTCTTCCAAAAATTGAACTTTGAATTCGGGTACTATACCTTCACTTTTAGCATCTTTGTACATAGGTAAGACATATCACCATGCTACCCTTAAACAGAAGTAATAATACTCACAAAGCTAAATAGGAACACACTCCTTGAGCCCTCTCTCGTAGATTGTTTAGATCCAATCCATCAATATTCCAGGTAATGAAAGAGAACACGCTGCCATCTTCTTGCTGAAGATTTTCAGATGTGCTGGTTTTAGAACTAATCGAATCAGTTGTTTCCTCATTGGTTAGGTCAACACTAGCAAGATCAGAATTAAACACAACTTTGCAAGTACATAAACTGCTTAATTTTTAAAGTATTTAGTATTTGTAGCCCTCATTTCACAGTTAAATAAATTTAGAAAGAACCCTGAAGTATCTGCCAATAGAAAAGCAAAAGGCATGACTGAGGAAAAATAGATTCCTACTTTGTTATCCAAATGTTTGCTCATTTTTACAGTCAGAGAGAACTCAATATCCTTCAATGACATGTGTCACTAAAATAATTTTATAAACTAGAACCCCAAATTAGAATAAGTAATGTAAGATTTCCAAACTTATTTATATTCATTATAAATCATATATGAAATAAGATCTCATGGTGGGCAATAAATAATAGCTGCAAGTTCTTTGTTATTCCCCTCGAGAGGAGGTGAAGTCTAACAACCCTCCCCTGGAATCTGGGTCTTAGTGACTTGCTAAACCACTAGAATACAGTGAAAAGGACATTCTGTACTTCTGAGACTTGGGCCTAAGAAGTCTTGCAGCTTTCACTCCAGCCGTCCGGAACGCTGTCTCCAGGACCTCTGAGCCGCCACGTGAGAAATTCAGGTCCAAATCAAGGAGACAGAATTGAGCCTTGGCTCCTGTCTACCTGCCAGTCCAGTCAACCTGGCAATAAAGACTTTTTACTTTTCTCAAAAGTCGGTGCCATAGTACTGACTTCTACATGCATCAGGCAGCGAGCCTTAGCTTGGTAAAAAGGCCCAGACATTTGAGTGGAGTGACAAAACATATAAAATATGGCTGTTCAGCACTTATAAAATATACATAAATTTAAGAAAGTTTTTGCATTCATAATTTTAATAAATTTAATGCCAATATTTTAACTTCCTTTTTTAAAAAATAGGTAGAATTAACATATAACTTTGTTTAGTTTCAGGGCACAACAAAATGATTTGATATTTGTATATACAAAGAATGATCACCGCAATAAGTCTATTTATTAGTTTAATTTATTGTGAAATAATTTGACTTTTAGATTTGCAAAACCAGTAAATTCTTCTATTCACCTTTCTTCTAAATACATGTTAACTTTTTACTTAACATTTACTTCTCTTCTAAAACATTTACATACTTTTGTATTTCCTAAAAACAAGAGCCTTACATATGTACCCTACTACAATGATCCAACTGCAGAAAATTATTGATACAATATTACAATTTAAAGACCAACTGTGCCACTAATACCCTAATCCAGAATCACCTGTTGCATTGTGAAGGCATGTCTCTTTAAATCTCCTTTAACCCAGAATAGTTCTTCAACCTTTGTCTCTCATGACCTTGATATTTTTGAATAAAGGCCATTTATTTTGTAGAATGTCCTTCAGTTTGGGTTTGTCTGATGTTTGCTTATGACTGCATTCAGATTGTCCATTTTTGGCACAAATGATAGTATGTCTTCTTTACTGCATATCAGGAGACACCTAATACAGATCTGTCCCCAGTACTGGTCATGTTAACTTTATCATTTGGTTAAGGCCTTGTCTATCAGATTTCTCCACTGCAGTTATGATTTTCCCCCTTTGTAATAAATATTTTGTGGGTAGATACTTTGAGACTATATAAATATCTTGTTTCTCATCAACTTTCACCTTAGTTTTAGTATCCATTGGTGATTCCTGTCTGAAATAATTATTACTATGGTGGCTCCCAAAAGGCCAATTAGTTTCAAGTATACAGTACATTGGTTAGGCCAAAGGGTGATTTTTTCCCTAATTCCATTACGGCTTCTACATTTAGTAGTTGGAATTCTATTGTAAGGAAAAGTGCTCCCTTTTCTCCTGGACAAATGTATTTATATCAGTATGGATTCTTATTTTATACTACAGATAATGCCTCGCTCTCCCTGGCACTTCATCTGAGTTCCAAGAGACAATAGATCACGACTTCGCTTGTTTTTGCAATTCTGGAGTAGAGAATTCCTAATGGTCCTCCACCCCACCACTACTCATCTCAATGCACATTTTTTTTTTTTTTTGAGGAATGACTTCACAGAATCCACCTCTTTTGTTCCAATTTCTTTATTGGTTACAGTTTGTGTTGCAACTAACAGATTTGGGCTAGTTTGAGCAAAATCAAGGAATTTATAAGGAAACAAATATGTCACTGAGTTAGGTCAGGGAGTACAGCTATCCGTAAGAAACTGCAATCAAGGCTTTTTTGCACGCTTCCTCAACTTCCCTCTGCTTCATTCTCTCTGCAGACCAGCGTCCTCTGCTTACACACTTACACACACACACACACACGATGTATTGGATCCCCACAGGTACTAAATTACAAGGTTACAGTTCCAGCTCTGCAGAAAGATTCAGACTTCATTCTCTTAGTCCTTACCTGGAAATCCCACGAAAAGAATGTGGCTGGCCAGCTTGGGCTAAGTGAAAATTTACTAATCTAACTGCGTCTATTACAACAGGGGTGCCTGAAATATATCACTGTGAGTGAGTAGACAATTCCCCAATGAGAGGCTGGGCAGAGAAATGAGCCTAATGAAATAATAAAATCACATCTGTAAGCCAGTACGGCTGAAAAGATCAAAGAGAGAAAAGAGTCTGCAAACTGAATAGTTAACAGCTGACCATAAAGCTGGGAGAACTGTATACATCCAATACATACTTACTGAGAGCTTATTACATGCCAAAACTACTGTATTAGACTTTAGTAAATCAACAATGTATAAAACAGTGTTTTATAGTGTTTAAATGTAAAGTCTAGTGGGAGATATAAAATATTAAACTACAATTATAACATGAACTGTCATTATGACAGGGGCCATGCAAGATGCTATAAAGATTACCTAAGATGGGAACCTTCTCCAGATTTGGAAGATGGAGGAAAGCTTCTTGGAGATGTCATTTGTAACCAGGGCCTTTAAGATGAGTATTACTTAGCAAAGAAAGACGAAGAAAAGGTTCCAGATAGAAGTAATGAATATCTTAAAGGTTGAAGGGCAAGAAAAAATGACCCACTGTAGAAAGTGAAATTTGATATGCCTGTAACTTTTTGTGGGGTAGGAGAGAGCACAGAAAATGAACCTGCAAAAATGGGCAATCGTCAAACCGTGGAGGAACTTGTAAGGTATCTGGGCTTTAAGAGCAGTGGTGCAGGAATTGGGGATAGAGCCCCGGAATAATGAGCGCGTGTAGAGACAATATAGAAAACTATTAATTCTGGCTGCCGAGCAAAGACGAAATGAACAAACAATACAGGACGCAAGGCGCCTTCCAAATTACCATTCTCCAATGAAGGTTTTTGCCTCATTCATTCTTTTCGAACCTCTCGCTTACATATTTCCTATAATTAGAGTCAAGAAATGATATTTTAGAGTGTTCCTCCCCGGACTCAAATTAGTCGGAGATGACAGCGTGGACCTCGGGGGCGGGGAGGCGTCAGCACTACTGGCGGGGCGCGCCTCCGCCTCTGGTCATGGTTACCGTGCACAGCACCGCCGCCCGCCCCTGCGGGTCCCGCAGGCCCAGCGCCCCCACAACGACCCGCCCACCCGACCCTGCCCGTCCCGCTCACCAGGTCCCGGGCTCGGATGTGGTCTCAGGGCGGCGTTTTAAGGCGCCCTCCTCCACCCGCGGCTCGAAGTAGGCGTTCAGCGCCCTCTGAAAAACAGACACAGGAATGGGTTTCGTGCGCGCGCAGCCCCCGGAAAAGAGTGGAGGAGAAACGGCGAGCGTACTTCCATCTCCCAGTCGTTCTCGGCCAGGCAGCGCCGCGCTACAGAGGCGCCGCAGCTCGCGACCGACGAGAACTGCTCACACAGAAGATGCCGCTTCTTCCCTGCGGGGGCCGCCTCGTCGCACCCCGCCTCCTGCCTGGCCTCGGGCCTCCTCTTCGGCCCCATCGGCCCGGCTTCCGGGGCGCTCTCCCGCTCCATCGCCCGGCCGCCGCGGTGCGCAGGCGCCGGCCGCCCCCGGGGCGCGAGCGTGCGCGGGCGGAGCGTGGTGCCCCGCACCCACCTCTCCGCGGGCGAAGGTGCTCCGCCGGAGGGCGCCAGGCGGCGCTGTGGAGCGGGCGACTGGCCAGCCCCGAGGTCAAAACTGCGTGCGTGCGCGGTCACCACGGGAGCGAATCGTCAGTGCGCAAGCGCGGGCGTCTGCGGCTGCGCTGTGGCGCACGGCAGACCGCGGACAGCACTGTTCCGAACTCCTGGCGTTCCAGGTTCTTCAAAGGTTCCCTCTGGCGCAGGGCCCAGAACCCAGCGAACGGCCCATGATGAACCTGACTCGGAATCTGCGGGAGGTGTTCAGTTCCATCAGGGGTATCAGCGGTTTTGATAGAGTTGTGGAAAAGGTATTGGAGGCGAAGCTGCGGCTTGTGATGAAGGGAGAGGAGGCACGGTGCTTGGATAAGTATCTCACTAGTTTCTGTTCTGCTGTGGCCGTAGTTCACCTTAGTAATGATTGCTACTTTAATGGAGCGCCATAATGTGCCAGGTTAAGTGCATAGATGATCATTTAAACGTACTTAAGTATGGTTGTCACATATGGAAACAGAACTCGATTCTAGAGCTAGAAAGGATTTAGCCTGTGGTGCTGGAGAGACAGCGTTTGCAGCCTAGACAATTAGGAGATAAATAATTGCAGTAAAGTAGGAAAGTAAAGCGGTGGATGGAGGGGTGCTCTCCGGAGTTAGGCAAGGCCAACCCTGCCCCCTTTGCACAGGAACAAACTCCTAGTTTCAGTGTCTTTGCTAGAACATTATGTTACAAAGGAAGCATTTATAAATAAGCATGAATAACAAAAACCCTTGATTATGTCAGATTTGAGCCACATGTAACAGCCTGAGAACATTTAGGGCTTTTTTACCCTAATATTTCAGTGCATGCAAGCCTGTTTGTCTTTTAATTAGGATAGAGTACTGGGGATTTGGAAATAATTTGGAAGTGGAGTTTCAACAGACCAACTGCAGTCGTTTATAGGAAGAATGCAGGCTTTAAAGTCTCACTCCTGGAATGCAACATTTAGGCTGTATTTTCGACATGTCCTAATTATCGCTTAGAGGTTTTGTGAAAAATAAAGGAAATAATACTTAGACAAATGTATTCAATGTTTTCAAATAGCAAAAACAGTAAAATCCAAGGAGACACTACCATTTAACAGTAGCTTTTTGAAAGATGTATTATCCAAAAAGAAAGTTTTGGTTTATGGTTTTTCATTGTTAAGCTTTAAGCAACCTTATGTGTACGTGTCTTCTCATGATAATCTTACCATGAGTTGGATTTGCCTTTGAGTGTCTGGAACAGTCATAAGCCACTTGCATGACAGAACTGGCATTTGTGGTAACTTATCTTCTAAGAAGATACACCTTTGAACCAAGTATACAGAGTTTCTCAGAATTTGCAGTAAGGTGGAAGAGTGGTACATCCTGTATCTAGACCAGTGCCATCCAATAGACATATGCAAGCTACAAATGCTAGTGTATGTGTAATTATAAGTGTTATAATAGTCACATTTTAAAAAGCAAAAGTAGGTGAATTAATTTTAGTGATACGTTTTGTTAACTCATATCCAAAATAAACATGTAATCAATACCAAAACATTATTTTTGTACTTAATCTTTGAAATTCAGTGTGAATTATACACTTACGGCAGATCTTAGTTCAGGGTGGCTATGTCTCAAGTGCTCGATACAGACAGGTAGCTCATTGGCTACCTTATCTGCAGAGGTCAATATCACAGTAGGTGTTCTGTGTTTGTTAGTTTGATCTAAAATGTTTCATAGTTCGTTGTTTTGTGTGGGCAATGTTGGTAGGGGTAAAGTATGTATGTATAGTGATTTATAAATCTAGTTGAAGACATGGTTCCTAAATTTTAAGGTAACCTAGACCAGTGGTTCTCAGCTGAGGGTGATTTTGCTCCTCATGGGTCATTTGGCAATGTCTTGAGACATTTTTCATTGTCACAGTAGGAGTGGAGTGGGAGAGGCTCTACTAGCATCTAGGGTAGAGGCCGGGGACGCTGCTAAATATTGTACATGGTAAAAATTAAGAAGAATAATGCATTAATGATGAGAAATTAAGGAATGAAGCTCTTCTTAAAAATAGATGAAATAGCTCAAATTTGGCTTCTTTACTTAACCACAGGTCATATATTTGACTTAAAAAACACACACATACCACACAGTCCTGATTAAGAGTCACTAACTAAAAAACTAAAATTTTCTTTTGGACTGCTAACAACTCAACTTGGAGTGCCAATTTCCATGGCACACAGAAAATATTTTCATAAGCAGAACAAGAATACTGGGTCTCATTATATAAACATTACCTGAACTTACGTAATCAACACATTTACTTCAGAAAATTTTATCTGTGATTGAAAGCACTGTTATGGTTGTTTGGTGCCATTCTCATTCGAGTCACATCCCAAAATAACTCAGAATTAGAAAGTGGTCCAAGTGCTATCAACTGCCTATGGCTCTGGCTACAAAGCAGTTGGCAGTCTGATTTGAATAGCTTTAAAAAAAAAAAAAAAGGAAAGACAGGAATTACGGGGTTCTTGATTTCAAGAGAACTTCCCAGAAGGCAGTAGAGGGCCAAGAAATCCACCTGCCTGCTTGGTGGTAGCTCGCGAAGGGGCAAAGCCAAGACTCTTCTGGATGTTCTGTCGAATGGACATGGTACAGAGAACACACAGGAAGGTGAAGGAACAGTCTGTGGTGTCATTCCCCAGCAGATCCTGATGTACGAAAAGGGGGGTGAAACGGAGCTTCGCCACTACTCCACCATCAAATGGAGTTGAACATCCCCAGCAGAGCAGTAAAACAAAAGCTGACCACAAACATGGATTTCACTTGAACCATTGACAGATCTCTGCTGTTTTCTTCAGTTTCTCTTCCTTCCTCTCATTTTTTTTGTTGTCAACCAGGTGACTCTGTTATTGTTTTTCAATTTTTTACTCTTTCTACTTCCACCTTCAGGCTCTTGTACTTGTCTGTCCTGTAAACCAGGACCCAGGTTCTACCCTCAGCAAGTAGAGCCTTGCACGTGGAGCAGGGTGTCAGGGAACGTGGTGCTCATCTTGCACTTCTGTCTCTGCGCTCCCACCCGCCAGGGGGCGAAGCGCTCAAGAGCCAGGAAAAAGGCAGCGAAAAGGACTTTCCCAGATTTCAGGACCTAGAAATGATGCACGTTTACGTGTTGCTCTTGGAAAGTAATCTGGCGGATTTGTTAAAAATTTATATACCCTTTTACCCAGTTTTCTAATTTTGGCAATCCTGTACAAATGAAAGCACCATTGTTTGTAATGGTAAAAAAAATATGGAAAGAGCACATCTAGTGTATTCAGTACTAGGGAATCCAAACAGGTGTTAAAAGAGCTATCTGAATTGAGCTGGAGGAATGGCTGTGATATACTAGGAAGAGAATAATGAACTGTAAAATTATGCGTGTGATCCCATTTTTTAAATTTTATAAAAAGAATAAAAATATGTGTACCTGTCTGAATAAGCCTAGAGAATGGTAATGATATTCAGCACTGACAGAGAAGTAGGTAGGAAATTTCATCTCTATACTGTTTGACTTATTGATTTATATAAAATGACTGTTTTTGTAATTAAAGTCTAATAAAGAGAAATAACATGGCATTAGATGGCTCAAATACAGGAATTAAGGAACCAAGACATAAATAATGAAATAATGAACTCAAGTCAACCGTTACATCAGTATTGTAGGGGAAAGGGATTTGGCATCCGCTCAGAGCAACTGTGAGTGCTTTGGAAATATTCTGATTTTAGCAATGGTGAATGGATGACCAGTTTCAAAGGGAGTGATGATGAATTTATATTCTACCTTGAAGGTAGTCGAGGTATAGTTCTGTGTACACCCTCTGAAATGAAATGCTGTTGGAACGTTATAATACTTGTCTAAGTTTTTATTCAAGTCCTGAGGTTTGCAAAGACATCAGAAAGTTATCTGAGAGCTTTCATCGAAGTTAAGTGTATATATTATGACAACTAAGCCATTCCCCAGGCCTCAGCTCACCGTAGTCCTGCACATTAACCCTTCCTAGAAATGACTCTACATTCAGGTGCTAGATTCCAAAGTGTAGATCAGCTGCAAAAATTCTGTACAAGTTTTTCTATTCTGTGAATAGACATTGCCCTAGTCTCTGGTATAGGAGATAAGTGCCATCCCTGTGGCCCCTCTTTTCCAAGTGGAAGGCAGCAAGGAACTGTGTGTGAGAAATCCTGCCAACATTATTGTGAGAAGACTTCCTAGCATCCACCTTTGTAGATATTTTGGAATGAGTCGATAAAATCTGCCTGTACCAGCCTTTGAGGGAAAATACAGTGGTTGCTTATATTCCTCCCCTGCACATCTCTCCCCATCACCAACCATTCCAGTGAAGAAGACTGTTACTTCAGCTGGTTAAAGCCCCAGGGAATAAATTCCTCTCTGTTCTTCCCTAGGCCTTTGTTTTGCCTATCAAGGCTTTTTCCCAGTCCTCACCTGGCTGATTCCTGCCTGTCCTTCAAGTCTTGAATGTCATTCCTCATGAACCCTTTTCTAATGTCTCTTCCCTAAAAACATGCTTTTATAAGTTAGATATCTTTATTTCAAGCAAACCGTATTTCTATTTGCAGTAATTCATTCTGCTGCAGTCATTTGTGTACTTGTCTCTTCCCTTGGACTGTGAACCCTTTAAGAGCAGGGCTTTGATCTCATACATCTTCACATTGCCAGCGCTTGATATATTCATGTAAATGCCTGAATAAGGGGAATTCCACCTTGGTCCTGCTTGGTGTGTATTATTTATGAGGACATCTTATGGCTAGATCATTTATTGTTAAATAAATAGACTTGATCCGGTTGTAAAATTTTTTTTCCCACTAATTTATTTGTTAGGCAAAACATTGTTTGGGGCAGTCTGTATTATATGGTTCTCTTTATTTTACTTCAGGGCCTTTTAGGGGATAAACAATAACAAAGCCACTAAAGTGGTTTGTGAAACTCCAAAATGTCTGCCTGGTGGGAGCTGTAAAGGCTACTGTCTACCTAGACTCTTTATAGTGAGCAAATAGGGACAATTGAATGTGGACAGACCTAGATCTCAGTTCTGTTACATCCTGGGTGATCTTCCGAATAAACCACTCTGAATTTAAGCTACATACAAAATGGAAAGTATGGCTTCCTTATTACTTGGTACATGTAAACTTTTGGCACAGTGCCTGACATATAAAAATGCTCACTAGGGTGTCAGGCCCTGGGTACATGCCGGGTGCGTGTGGAAGAAGACAACCCGCCTTCAGAGATCTAGTTCTTAAGGGGAGACGGCAACATCCATAGGTCAAGGGTAGCAGTGGGAGGTGAGGGAGGAATTAAAGAAAGGGGGAAAATACTAAATGACAGTTATCTAGAATATAGCCATTTAACGCTGAGACATTCCCTCACCCCCAAATCAACAGACACACCAAATATCCATATCTTGCCTGAACTCCTCTAGTGTTGATGAAAATTACTGTTTCTGGATGTAGCACATTCCAGTCATAACACGGTTCCAACTTCTAAGTATTATGCTATGATGGTATTTCCTAGTAATTTAAGATGTAAGAAACAAATTTCTATTATTTTTGTTTCCTTTTTAAAGATATTTGATATGAAATTTAAAACTAGTCTATGGCCATGCCACCCTGAACACGCCTGATCCCGTCTGATCTTGGAAGCTAAGCAGGGTCGGGCCTGGTTAGTACTTGGATGGGAGACCACCTAGGAAGACCAGGTGCTGTAGACATAAAAAAGAAAAAAAGAAAAACCTGTTCCACATTTATCTTTCATGTATTATTTTTCATTGTGTTACTATAAATGGGGCAGGGTCTTAAAAGTAGTCATTTAACTTTGCTGGATTCTGCTTTAAAGCTTTTTATATTCAAATGAGTTTATGGCATAACCTTATAATAACTCATTGAATTACTGAAGTTCTTCATTTGTTAAAATTGTTTTAAACCATTCATTATGAAGTCATTTTAATATTACCCTGTGCAAAAACTAGGGAAAATCCAAATTAAACCTCTAATGGGCTAATAGATCAAAGGGACCAGCTGACTTTTTTGATGCAAAATTTCTAAGGAGACATTGAGAACCAGGTTGTTGTACACAAAGATGAAAAGCTCAAATGGAACATTTGATTTATGCCAGATTAACAAAGACTAACACAGTTTTTCCCTAAATGTTTTCTTTAAAAAGAGTTTACATAAAGGTTGATTTCTATCATAGAGATTGGTAACGTATTTGAATTTCTGAATCAACTTTTTTGGGGTGACTCAGTTTAACGCAATGATAGTTTTTGATGGACTCTGAGCTTTTCTAATACCACAAAATGTTCAAAATTCTTTTCTTTTACATTTAGGTGACTCCTGTCTCTGCTGCTTCTGGGAAAGTGATTTGTGAACTAAAAGTAGAAGAGGAGCATACCAATAGATTAGGCATCCTCCATGGGGGGTTGATAGCCACCTTAGTGGATGTTGTATCAACAGTGGCTCTGCTATACACAGAAAGGGGAGCACCTGGCGTCAGTGTTGATATGAACATCACGTATGTAGCCAAACTACCCCCCAGATAACTTTTCTTAATGTGGTAACTCTTTTCAAACGAGACTAAATACATTTATAATAAAAAGAATGAGGTGCTCTTAGCTGGTCATCCTTAAGTGTTACTCTAGATTTCTCCTAAAATATTCCATGGCCTTAGAATCTATGTAGAGGAACTAATTTGCAAGTACAGTATGTATCAGTAGTAAAGGAGGAATGGTCTAAACATTCGAAAAAGCAAACATTCAGCTCTAATATGTATGCTGGTGGGGGAAAAGTCACTGCAAACTCATGGCTTGTAACTTTCATACAGTCCTGAAGAATGACGCTTATACAGGTGTCTTATGCAGGCTGTATTAAGTACATATAGAGAAAAGGCTGAATAAAATTCAAAGAAAAGTTGGAGAAACCTTCATGTATACATCGTCATCTCCTTGTAGCTAGGTGACCAATGTCCAGTTTGCAATCCAGGTCTCTCCCTGAACTGCACAGACATGCTCTGTAGGTTTAAACTACATGATGCAGGGAGCAGTATCCCAGATGCCAGGCCACCAGCTTGCAGGGCTCAGACGTTTCCAAATGTAAAAAATTCCATTCCAACATTAACTGGTACTGTTGCCAGTCCTGTTCAGCAAAAGTGCAGTGCCCAGGGATGTAGTTGCAAGACAACTGCTGCTTCTACCTAACCAACAGAAAGATGAATTTTGTTTGGGGCGGGACAGGGGTTAGGATGGGAAAGCCAGTGTTATGTGACAAAGGGCAATGGAAATAACCTCAGGTATTAGGTTTTTAAAGCATCTTTTATTAGGCTAACCTAAGGAAGATTCAGTCCCTCTTTACTATAAAAATAACTGGATGCAATGAACGAATCCCTAGACAAGATGCAATGCTCTTTTGAAATTAAGATGTACAGAAAGAAAAGCTGCTGCTGCTCATGGTGCTGGTGCGCAGGTTCAGCAGTCCTCACCTTATTCTGAGACAGGCAGTAAGACCAGCTGATGACTCTGCCTTGCCATGAGTCTCTATGCAGAGCAGAGATCTTCAAACTGAGCACTGCATTTCACTCTTCTAAAATACTGCTTTCACAACCCTACAGTATTTTTAGTAAGTCAAACATAGTTTTGTCAAAGTATGTGTTGCCTAAAGTATTGGCCACCATCACAAGCTGTTTGAGCTTCAAAAAGTGATTCATTTGAACAGAAACTAGGACAGTCTCATATATATATTTCAAAAGTAAATGAATGACAACTTATGAATAAAGGTGTTTAAGAAGTGTATCTCTAAAAATATGTATACACAATTCACCAGGATTGTAAGGACCTCATATTAATTCCTTATAGTTCTTATTGTCATTTTAGAGTAAATTCTAAATACTGATAAGATATAGACACAGTTAAGCAGATTAAATGAAAGCTAGATGAAATCTTTCACCAACCCCTAAATATGAAGTGGAAAACTTATCCAAAAAAGGATTGTGGGGAGGGATGCAAAAGCCTCTTCCTATATTTCGGGGGAAAAAACCTTGTGTAAATCGGAATAGTAAGATGGAACTTGGTCAGGACCAGCCATTCAAATTTGATAGGATACAAAGTTTGCTGTTATTATTTTAGTCCTAAGAACAGATTAACATAGGATGTGGTTCCATAGTATAGTGGTTAACATGTCTGCTTTACATGCAGAAGGTCCTGGTTTCACACCCCATTGGAACCACAGTCCACAGTCTATAGCCATGTCACCCTGAACAAGCCTGATGTCTGATCTCGGAAGCTAAGCAGGGTTGAGCCTGGTTAGTACTTGGATGGGAGACCACCTAGGAAGACCAGGTGCTATAGGCATAAAAATAAAAAAAGAAAAATAGTTTAACATAAAGCTCTCTGTGATACACAACTTTCCCTTTTAAAAATTTGCTCTTAACTATACTCAAATTTGTTTCCTTTCAAGGTATATGTTACCTGCTAAATTAGGAGAAGAAATAGTGATTACAGCACATGTTTTGAAGCAAGGAAAAACACTTGGATTTACCTCTGTGGATCTGACCAACAAGGCCACGGGAAAATTAATAGCTCAAGGGAGACACACGAAACACCTGGGAAACTGAGAGGACAACAGTATGACTTAAAGAAACCCAACAAGAAATATCAACTGTAGACTTGACTTGAACAAATGTAATTTTTAAAATAAATTAGCACAACCAGAAGTAGCTAAGTAGTACTTTCTTTGGGGAAAAGAATGTGGAGTCCAAGTAAGATTATAGGATGGAGGTGTCTTTTTTTCATTTTAAACCTCTTCAGTTTTAGTTTTTAATCCTAGGTATGATTACTTGGATGAAAAAAAATCTTAGCTCAAATGTTTTTGAAAACTTAGGTAACAAAGAATCTACTCAAGCCATTTGGAGATAAAGGTTACCTTAAAACCGAATTGTAAATATTAAGCTGAAGAAAAATATATGATGGTTAATACTTTACGAATTTTAGGTCCTTTTCAGGTCTAAAATGCCATCTACATTTTTTAAAACCCAATTTCAAGACCGTGGAACTTCAAAAAAGGGCCGTAGTCTACACTGGTGAGCCACATGGTCTAAAACAGTCAAGAAAGTTGGAAGTATACTGATATAAGAAACACTCCAATTGGCATGGTACTTTTCTGATAATTTGTCACAGGACTAGCAAATTTTTATATTACGGGTGGGGGAAAGCATACATTAGCCCCTTTTCTAGTACTTAGACCACCATGCAGATCTTAAATCTCCCAGTGTACAGTATCAGAAATAATGAGTTCACAAATTTTTTAGTCCATTTCTGTTGGCTATGGCATTAACAGCGGATTTCTGCCTCAGGCTCTCAGTGATGATCATGACTAAAGAGCAAAAAGGAAGCAACTTTAAATCTGGAAACAGTCAAGTTAAAGATTGATTCTCCTTTACTTGTGTTAGAATACAGACTTGTCTACTGAAGTGGACCACATTAGTAGCATTGAGCACACAGGGGGCCCAGATCCTGACTTCCTTTCTCTCCCTAAAAGGAACGTGGGTTTCTTGGTGAAAGAGCTGACTCACCAAGGGGCTGGGGTTGGGATAGGTAAATTCCAAGATGAACATAACTGGTGCCTTAAAGGGAATGCAAGAAGACAATGGCATGCAAATTACGCAGCACAAACAAAAAGGATGAGTCCATACTGTTGACATAGATAATAGCAGACAGAAGAGCTTTTCCTTACAATAGAATGCTGATCAATGTGGAGGGAGTAGATATATATATGGAAAATCACCATTTTGCAACCAGCATAGTAAAGACTGGTTATGGCAAATAGCAAAAGGCAAAAAGCATCCAGGGTGCTCCTGTTAGAGGATATTTGCATGTTGTTTCCCAGAGATTGCTTCTTAGTTGCATGTGGAAAAATAGTAACTGTGAAGTACAGAAACAGGACATGACCTTGGAAAGCATCAAAATTAACATCAACAAAGAGGAAACTGCCTGTGCTTCTAGATATGAACTTGTGAAGGGCATATGGTCACACTGGGCTCTGGCCAGAATGCCTAATCCAGATTTCACCAGGAAGAAACTACTCAAATGCAAGATCAGAAAAATTATATTTAAAAAATTGGCTTGTGCTCTTCAAAAAAGCAGAGGTCATTAAAGGCTGAGGAACTATTCCAGATTAGAGACTACAGACATGACAAACTGCAGTGATCCTGTACTGCAGGGGGTTAAAAAAACTATCGAGGATATTATTAGGACAACAGCAAAACAGATTAAAGTACACTAATGCTGCATATCCTGAGTTCAATAACTTTACTGTGGTTAAGATTATCCTTGTATACTTGGGACATATGCCTAAGTACTAAAGGGTAAAGATGTATGCACAATGTGCCACCAAACTCATGATTCATATCAATACACAGACAAATGTGGCATAACATTATAGGCTAAATATGGATAAAGGATATACAAAAGCTTTTTGTATTACTTACTCCTTTCAAAATTTAGGTTATTCTAAAAACAAAAAAAACAAAACAAAACAAAATCAATGGCTGCTAAAATGTTCAACTTGTGGAATATTAACAAGTGTAATACAATGTAATAAAACAGTCAAGAACCAGACTGCTGGTTATTAATCCTCCCCTACTCACCGTGAGTTAGGCAAGCATCTATTTTTCCAAGGGGTTTCATAGATACATTAAGAGTTTGGAACAGTTCCTAGCCATGTAAACATTCAAAGTGTTTCAAATAGACTCATTTTAAATTGATTAGAAAACATGGTGTGAAAGCATTTTAGAACTAAGAATTTTTTTCCTCATAAAGCAAGGCAAAAGGCCAGGCTGGTTCTGATTCCTTTTCTCATTGAAACTACAAACCCAATTGCTGGTTTTTCCTTCTGAAGGTCATCAGTAACACCTACCCAGTGACTTAGGGAAAAAAAGTTACCACTTCAAGTTTTGTGTATTCACCTGAATAGTCAGGGAACTTTCACCTATTTTATTTAGGTTTTCATATTTTCAAATTCCAACCAGAAGCTAAATACAATTGGAAACCAGTAAGCACTAAGTTTTACTCCAAAGGAGTAGGATCATTCAGATTTACTCCAATAAAAGTATGCAACCCTTAAGCAAAGCTTTTCTTCATTTAAAAGAAAAAAACTATACAGTAGTCTTTCCTTATGTTCATTGCACAAAATGAGTTCTGCTTTTAGAACTTTGACTCGCAAAGGCTGTTTTACAATTTAAGATTCCAACTTTAATAATTTTTTTTACAAGTTTTCTTTAAGATGGTGTAGATACCAGTATTTCTGCACACTTCACTGGATTTTTAAATAAAAATCTCTTCTCTTTAAAACCAGAAAACAAAACAAAATCAAAAAGGAAAGTCCTCTACCTATCATGGGTTCTGCAGCTATGAATGTATTTCTCAGTTTTATAGCTGCTTTAGCTACTTCAGACTCCAGATCTGCTTTCATGTGTCTAACAACTGTATCCACACTCAGCAGAATACTCTTCTATAACAGCAACTTGGGGAAAGAGATCTGGAAATAAAATACATTTAGGAGTACCAGGAAACAAACATGGCCCAGTAAAATATGAGGCAAGAATGCATACAATGAGATGCTTTTTGCATTTAAGATTTCTTTCCCGTGGTTGTATTTTTAAAACCACTTCTGGTCATTAGAATGAATCTGACAGTACTCTGGAACAACAGTGATTATAGCAAAGCTATTAAGTTTTTTTTAAATGTTATTTATACCTGTTACATTCACGTCTCACCCTCTAAATACTGATGACAGATGTCAAAGGGGCAAAAACCAGCACAAATGGAAAGACCATCAAAAATGAGTATCACCTTGTGCTTTCAGATACATTTAAGCATTTCAGTGTACATAGTCCTTTCATTTCACATTTTTGTAAAATGCTGATGCAGTGCAGCAAAAATGCAAAGCATCTTCTTTCACACAGTCCGTGCAGAAGACATCTAATTTTTTAAAAGTTCTGAGATACAAATGATTAAAAAAAAATCCAGGATGAACAAAGTTTCAAAATGCATAGTGTTCTGTGCATGAGTCCATTTTCTTTAAACTCTGAAAGAATTAAGTGGTAAGAAAACAAGAAAAAAAAAATGCTGCTGCACTCTCTGATCGTCTCCATTTTGCTGGTCTGTACCCTATTCTGGCATATAAGGATGAAGGTGATCCTCTATGGTGCCAACTGCCCAGTGGGTAAGCTGTTCCTGTGGCAGGTAGAGGCAGATGCTGCATAACTTGAGGATTGTAGCTTTGTTTTTTGGAGTCTGGAAGGAGAAAAGTTTTAATATTCTTAAATAAGACTTAAGTAATCAGACTTAATGGACACAGCAACAAAGCACACAGAAGTAAGGGCATAAATGATTGGTCCCTACTCACAGGGACCTTAGGAAGACAGAACTTTGCCATACAAAATACAGGAAAACAGTAATCGTGATTATACATAAACCTTTAAAGAATTTATACAGAATAAAAGATAGAAACGTCAACCTTAGACTGCTAAAAGAAATTAGGGTTAAAGGCATTTCATGGAGACAGATTTGCATAGAAGTTTGAAGTCATGTTTATAAAAAAACAATAGATATAGGGAAAGTAGAAGTTAGGAAGATCAGAAATAAAGATTTGAGCACATCTTTAAGTAAAGGACTAGAAGAAAGCCAAACTATTACCAGATAAATAAAACTCTTTTAAATATTATTTTTAAAAATTTGTTACTATTTTAACATCTAACTTAAGGCAAACATTTTCACAAATAACCACTGCCAGTAAATGGAAAATTCATCTGAACCCAGATCTGCCTTCAAAGATCATCTTTACATTCTAGCACCTCCAAAAACAGCAGAAGACAACCTCTGCCAACGTCTGAAGCAGTCTACATGTGTAAATGAACTTACACATATGCACACGTATTTTTTCATTTTCACTGACATACCCTTATGAATATCATTTACTCAAAAGAACGTGCTCACAGAAGTTACTTAGCCAAGATCTCATAGCCTGTAAGTGGCTGCATCTGTATGAGAATCCAGACTCCAGGCATGTGCCTCTATGTTATCTGCCAATCCAAAATTATCTTTTGGTCTAGCCCTTATTATGTATCTTACGTTATAATAAACAGTTAAAAAAAACTGCTGGGTGATTTTGCTCAAAGTACTTAGTTTCTTGATTTTCTTAAGTCTATACAAGGTCTATACCTCACAACATTGTTGTGAGGATTAAAATGAGTTCACACATGTAAAGCTTAGTAGTATGGTACATGATATACTGTATGTGTTAGCTGCTATCGTATCAATTCCCTTGCGAACTAGTGAAGGTTGATTCCTCTACGTAATGCATATATGGCCAACATATCTTCAGCTTATGAAGATGAAGAAGAGAACATGAGTGGAAAGAGACTAAGAATACCAAAGACCATCTACTGCCACACCACCCTGCACGGGCCAGATCTCGTCTGATCTCGGAAGCTAAGTGGGGTCTGGCCTGGTCAATACTTGGATGGGAGACCACCTTGGAATACCAGGTGCTGTAGGCGTAAAAAAAAAAAAAGAAAAAAAAAAGAAAAAACACCGAAGACAAAATTCATCTGTAATTAGAATAACCAACCATCCCTGTCTGCCTAGGACTGAGGTGTTTCTAGGACTTGAGACTGAATCCCAGTACTAAAAAATCAGGACATTCCAGACAAAGTGGGACTGCTGGTCACCTACTTACAACCCACATTTAGCTTATTATCTTAAAATTTTCTTTACATGAAAAGATTAAAAGTTTTTTTCCTGCCTAAAGCACAGAAAACATCTGACCTTAATACATAACGGAGATTTACTACTTATTATTAGCAAAGTAACTCCTTCAAGTCACTAGTTATTATTAAATCTTCTATGACTAAAAACCTCTGTTGTGGACTACAAAGTCAGTATTCTGGCATATATTTTCTCAGTAACTTAAATGAAAGTACGCTACATGCAATTAAATAGAAAAATTAAGTCAACTTAAACATTTCTACCAGGAGAACTAAGGTAAAGACCCCTGATTCCAAAACAAAAACTAAAATACCACTTGTTACATTGTTTTCCCATTAGTTTTATCAAATGCCTCCAGTGAAATTATCTTTCTTCTGTAACTGCCACAGTTCTGTTATTTGCAGCTATACAATAATGAACTTTACAAGATGAAAAGTCAAGTCCATCAATCAGACCCTTGAAGGGAGCAGTATGACTCACCTTTGTATTTTTTAGTGCCTCGCATAGAGTTCTCTTAAATAAAAATAAACATATGTTCTATAATGCAATTAACATTTTTTTTTAAAAGTCTTGACTTAAATCACCTCAGTGAGTTCTTTTCTGGTTACAGCATCTATGAATTCACACCCAACAGTTTACATATTGCCCCTTCTTGTCTCTGAGTGCTAATCACTATCTCACTATATATTTTACTTTCTTACTGCTGGGTCTCCCACAGCAAGGGCAGGAATTTTTGTGTCTTGTCCACTGCTGTACAGTAGGCTATGCAATCACTTGTTGAATGAATTCAAATACTATTTTTAAAGGTTAATAACAAAATATCTGTTCTAAATTCTAAGTAATGATATTTGGTCAGGTCTAGATTGAAGAGAACAATGTTTTACAGAGTGAAAGTTAATTTGGAACATCTGGATTGCTGCTTAAATTGGATTTATTTAAAACACAGAGATCTCTTAAATATAGATGTGCCTCATCCCTTTAGCTTTTTATTTATTTAAATAGTGGTTCTCAAAATATGATGTTATTACAAGTCACCCAAGGATTTTGTTCAAAATGCAGATTCTGATTAAGCAGGACCTGACATTCTACATATTAAGTTCTCCTCAGGTGATGCTGACCCAATGACTGAAGTTTAGATAGAAAAGCTGTAGGGCAGCATTCCTCAAACTCTACTGTACGTTGGACTCATATGAGTTTTAAAAGCTCCCCAGCCAGTTCTAATATGCAGCATAAGTTGGGAACTACTGTAGTTCTGGGGTGAGGCTCAGGATTTTTTTTTAAATGACTTCAAAAACCATGCAATTTTGAAGGAGCAAAACAGAATCAGGTATCTTGTATAGAAGTTTGCTAACCAAATAAACTTTTAAAATGAGCTCTTACATGGACCTCACCCTCCTCCCAAAAATGCTTACCTGCAAGTGCTGTCTGTCAATGAAGAGAAACACTGACTGGTTAGAATTGTTGACAACAATTCCAGTCTTATCCTTGCGGCTCAGTACATGCAGAAACTGTTTTTCATAGTCACCGTGATGAAACTCAAATTTAGCCTAATTCAGAAACACATACATTTATATGTAACTACAAATGTGTTATACTACATGAAACATCTACTGCACACATATGCGTACAGTTATGCTGTCCAATATGGTAGCCAAATTAAAATGCAATTTAAAATTCAGTTCTTCAGTAACACTAGCCACATTTCAAATGCTCAATAATCACATGTAGCTAGTGGCCACCGTTCTTAAAGTCTCTTAAGACAGAACATTTTCTTCATCATAGAAAGTTCTATCACCAGGATAGTTAAGCATAATATTTCAAGAGTGTGTGTGACGCAGGGGAAGTGATCTTCCGAAGTTCACACATGCGTCCCACCTCCTATAAGACAAATGTCTACCTTAAAAGATTTCCTCTGGCCATAATTTCAAAGAAACACTGGGTAGCTGAGTACTACCTCATTCCCAAGAGATTCTATAATCCAAATGGTTTCTCATCTTGTATTACAATATTCAAAATGATGCAACTCATAAAACTTATCAGAAAATATTCCCCCAAGAATTTAAATTAGATCCTACTCCAGGATTTTTCACTTACTTGTGCTCACCACTTATTTTAGAAAAAAATACCTGAACAGGCCTAAAAGGCTCATCAGATTCCTTCCACCTAGAAAACAGGAGACAGACAATTTTTTCAATATCATTCCGAGGCCAAAGAATAAAATCCATCTCCTGAGTACAGCCAATTACATCCTATAAAATGACAAAAAAGAAAAAGTTACTTTTAAAGAAACAAAGCTGTTAACAAGGTTTAACTATAGAAACATTTCACAACTGCAAAAGGTCCACTATATCATTTATTGTGATATATAATAGCAACAGGACTATATATAATCTGAAGAGCTCATGACCTAATTCATTCCAATTTTTATCTTGTAGAGGAGCCTAGTCACTCAACAAGGTTCCTCATATAGACCTAAATTCATCAGTGCATGGTGAGAACTCCAACTAAAGCTGATTTTTTAGAAGTCTCTGTACCTTTATTTCCACTTTTCAAAATCAAAACTATTTAATCAAAGGTATCTTAGAACTTCTAATATGAATCTACTTTCTTATTACAACTAAAATGCAATTTTTATTATATACTGAAGTTCCTGTTATCATGGTCCAACATATTAAAGGCCAATAAACCTCTGCCAAATCAGGACATGGTCATCTCAAAGCTTCCCCCCGCAACCACTAATGCTGGGGATTGCTTGTTCAAGTATGCCAGATTAACTTCCAATGAGCTACAGAAGTTTATAAGGTTGGCAGCAATAGTATCTTTTATTTATTTGAGGCATGATATTAGCTGTCCTCCCAAAAAAGGATAATCCAATGAACAGTAGTATTAAATTATTTTCACATAAATAATGTACATCATTATCAACATAATACCAGAAAAGTTTTCTACATATTTTATTTGAAGTCAATTTTTAAAGAGCTTCATGACCATGGTAACTACCCATTCTTGGGCAAGGTGGGGTTGAAGGGGTGGGTAAGCAAGCTTAACTTACAACAGACCAAAATCAAGACTTCAAAACAGAACTTACCCTTCTCATTGACTGGTATCGAGGAGCATGGAGTTGTACCACATCCTTCTGTAAAAGTTCGATAGAACTTTCCAAGGAATAGCTGGAATCTCGCACACCTTTCAAGATATTTTCTTCATAATTATTTGTCATGACTGGTATAACCTCAGACACTTCAAAAAGTGCCGATTTTTTCTTCTAAAAGAAAAAAAATGGCATATTAATCCACTGGTAGGTAGCATGCTGTCTTTTAACACCCAGTTCATATTACAATGTCATGTATCTTTATTCTAACTCAGCAAAATCCATAACTGAATTTTTGTACTGAAAACAGAGATTTTCAAATAAGCAAATCCTTCCCCCACCCCATACTTCCTCAACCTCAACCATGTACTAACAATTATTATCAGAATGTTTAACTGGATAGTTTTATAGTATTATGGTATCCATAGCAAGTATTTATTTTAGACAAAGCTTCTTAAATGCTGTGAGAAACAAACAAGAGGTCCTAAGACTTTAAAAAAAAATCAGTGACTTACTCTTGATGTATAACTGGTTCTATGTACAGCTAAATTAAAATCTCACCTGCTTAAAAACAAAGCTATTCAGACAAATTGTTTTACTCCTTGAAGGTCAATTTCCATTACTCCTCCTGGACATTATATAACTACAAGTGTCAATATTTGCAAGGGGGAAAAAATGTCTACCAGAGTTTCAAATTTAGTTCAGATGAAGTGCTCACCATCAATTCTGGTTATAAAATTCATGAACTACTTAGGACATGTGCCTGGATACTGTCCACACATAGAAAATAAGTTTCACAGTTTGAGACACCTTCTAAATACAAAGATCTAGTCTCACCACATATCTTAGGTTTATTTCTAGTAAACATGCATTTTAATACCTTCAACTAATTTTTGATCTTATCAATTCTGCAGTCAAGTTGTTAACAAAAAAAAAAAAAACAGAAGTTAATCCTTGGGACTACCCAATCTTGGGACAATCAAGTCAAAACAAACCACTTCTAAAACTATTTTACAAAGCTATTACTCTAGCAGTTAAAGAGCATTGATATAATGAACTTTCAGTTATGAGATAAAAACCTGGGAAACTTCCAAATAGATATTTGATTTGAAATTAAGTCAAAATTTAAGCATAAAAACCCAAGCTGTATTTCCTTATATTCATAACCTAATCTCATTATCGAATGGAAATTATTTAACAAACCGGTCATTATTTTAAGTTAAAATACTGCTTTTATCACGTTCTCCTTGACAACTCACAACTCATTATTTGCTATTCAACTGTAGAAGTCTGATTAAAACCAAAAAATTTAACTTTCTCTCATTTTGAATTTCAATAAATTTTACTTCTAAACACAAATTAACCGTCTGAGTTGTTTAATTGCCCCTAAAAATTGAAGAGTACTCTATTTTATTAAATGTACTATGTAAAAAGGGACCTACATCCTGAACTTAAATGGACTGCTTTTAACACATTTTGATTCCAATTTACCACTTTCAATCATCCTATTTATACATTAGACAGCCTTTAAATTTAGTTATAAAGTTCTTTATGCAACTCCACATAAATGAAAATTATGGTATAACACAAATAAAAGTTTTAGTGTGGCCCACACATTAAAACTGGACCCTACTAAGCTTTAGAATTAAATAATTCCAAACCAGTGAATACTCAAGCCTCCCATTCAGTTACCCTGCAACTACTGGTTTCAGAGAATTCCCCATAAGGTTGAAAGTCAAAGCATACAATTTAGACTTCCCAACCACTGTTTAACCTAATATTCAGTTATTTTAACAACTTACAAAACCACTTGTGGTAATTCACATTAAGAACTTTAAATTACCTTCTCCTTGAATACAAAGGCAATATACATCTTGAAGTCAAACTGGTCAGCTAGAGATTCTTTTTTCTTTCTAAGCTGAGCACGTAGTCTGTTCAGAGCTTGTTTCTTCCGGGAGTTTGGGTCCCCCATTTTGAAATACAGGTGGTACTAAAGCCTTTGGAAATTGTCACTAAACTATGGGTACTTTTTCTTAAGACTCAAGTACAACAGAAACAAGTCATTTTTTCCCTGCTAATGTTTGAATAGCTAAAATCACAACTGTAACCCAAAAATTGCACCTCTGGCAATATTAGCAGACTGTCATGACAGGGTCAAGAAACAATAGCCACTGTCCAGTCATGTTTGGACACTAAAGTTTGGGATGGGATGGGAAAAGGAGAGAAAGAAAAAGAGAAAATACTTGAACTAACTTTTTGGAAAACACATTTGGCTAACCGCCAAAATAAAGGCTTTGGGGGAAGAAATGAAAAGCCTATTACCAGGATTTAGGTGTGCAATAAACACAGCTGACACCAGTCCAATCCTTAAAATCCATCCGGATCCCCCACCCCCACTTTTAGAAAAGGGATTATGAAAAGGAACAGGGAGGGGGAAGTGTGATCCTTGAAGAGAGGAAAAAAAAGAAAAACACCAAAAAACCTCCCCCAAACACCAAAACAGGGAAGGTGAATGAAACTGAAATACCCAATTGGATTTCACCCAGCCAGATCCATGGCTGTAGTACCTAATTAATTCTGTTATTTCAGGTTTCACTATTGCTATGGATAGTCAGGGCTCGTTATTGATTACACTTGGTCGTGAACAAACAGAAAAGTGCAAAATCAGTAGAGAAGGAAGGGGAGAGGTTCAGGGTTTCCCTGCCATCAACTACAGTGTATACCGGGTGTGGGCAGCAGTTGCCCAAAGGAGCCATGAGAAAAAACAGCGGAGTCACTACCAACTTCCCCATCACCCACATTTTCAACCTCAGGTGGCTGCTAATGCTGCTGCCAAGGAGAACCATGATGGCAGAGGGAAAAGGGAGCACTGAATACGATATAATTCTTCTGGCTCTGTGGTCAGACCTGATTAATACCCGGGATCCGAACACCCCTAGCCCTGCAAGAAGTTCTATATTCCCCCAGGAGAGCCTTTCCTATGAATTTGCCCCCGTTCAAGACCGTAGGGAGTGCGACTTATCTTCTGGGCATTGCGGAGGCAAAGGTGGTGGGTTCTTCTCCCAAATCCAGGCAGTGCCAGGGGACCACCTGCCTTCGGATCCCCCCCAGGTCCCACCCCCACCCTTTGCCTTCAGCGGCAACGACTCACTCGCACCACGGGAGACACAGGATCCCTCAGGTTTTCACTCATTTCATCGTGGAAACAATTCCCGCCCAGGTAGAGTAGGCGGGAGAGAGTAAATGGTAAGGGTCGGTGGGGGGGAAAAAAACACAGCAGTGTTAATATTACTTTTTAAAATCTGTCCACCCCGCCCCCCCCCAAAAAAAAATAGAAATGGAGTTCCCGGATTCCGATTAGCTCTCTCACGTTGAACAGACCATGTTTCCCGAATTTGGATGGTTTAGGGTGGGGTCGTTAGCGAGCTGCCCGAGGAGTGGGTGGGTGGCGGGGAGTCACCTCCCTGTCCCTGGAGGCCAGGATCGCAGACCAACTCGGGCAGGGCGGGCCCTCTAGCCGCAGCCCGCGGGCGGAGCGGTGGCGGCGGCGGAAGAGGCGGCGGCGGGGGCGCTGCTCGCGGATCGGGCAGGAGCCATGTCAAGAGAACACCACCAGCCAACTGAGCCCCCCCATCCCCACTGCGGTGCGCACTGGGACCGGGCCGCCCGCGCTGCTGCCGCCACGCAGTCCCCGCCTGGGACCCATAGTCTGGCTCGGCGCCCCGGGGCGGAGGGAGGACGGCGGCAGCGAAGAGAAAAAGAAAGAAGGAAACCGAGAAGGGGGAGGTTGGTCCCGGCGCCCGGGTAGGAGAGGGAAGCCCTGCGCTAAGGGGTCTGTCAGCCAAGTCAACCCAGAAATAGTTATTTCAGTTCAAGCATCTGCTGTCGAGTCCTCCTTTCCCACGTCGCTCCGGCTCTCCGGAAAGCGCGCTGCGGAGACGCGGACGGGGAAAGCCGAGCGGATGGCGAGCGTCCGCGGCGGCACAGCCTCGTTCCCCGCCACCGGTGGCTGCGGAAGCGACGGCGGCCTCAGCGCCTCCCGGTACGGGTAGAGTCGCGTTTGAGACGAGAAACCAGAACAAACAACTTAAAATGGCAGCGACGCCGCTGCGTCACCCGCCCCTCAGCGGCACCGCCCCGAGCCCACTGCGCCTGCGCACCCCGCAGACTCCACCATCTGCGCAGAAACGGAGGGGAGAAAGGACTGGGAACGGGCGGAGCGTCACGAGTATCCAACAGGGAGAAGGGCAGAGTGGGAGGAGAGGTTACGAAAAAGACTTCAAAAGGGGGAGTCTTCAAAGTTAAACTTCTTGTATGATGTGTCCGCCTCAAAGGGAAGTTTGAGACTAGAGACCCCCCCACTGTCCAGTATGGAGAGCACATGGGGCGTGGACGGGACAGCCCACACTCCCTCCGCCCTCTCCGTCAGGAAGTCTCCGTCTCCGGCGTTGGCTCCTCCCCCTGCTTGTCATAAAGCCATTCCCTAGTCCCTCCCGGAGAAAGCACCCGGATGGAACCGCTTTTCCGGGGGTTTGGTCTCCGAGGCCGGCTGGGCTCCGGGCGGGGCGGAGCTGAGGGAAGCAGAGGGGGCGGAGCGTAGGGACGGTGGGGGCGGCGTGAAGGAGGACAGAGAAGTGTGTCCGGAGATTGGGGAAGGGTTCTCATTTCACCTCCTAAAACGGTTTTATTCCTAACCCACTAATGGGTAGATCTCCGGGGGTCTTTCCCGTGGCGTCCTACAGCGACAACTTGAGAATTCATTTCTAGTACCTGGAATTTAAAACAGCTTGCAGCAGGAGGTGTCTCCTGCAGGTCTCACATTTCTCTGTCCCCGGCTCGCCACGTGCGCAGGCAAGCAGGCCAGGCGGTCCTCAAGCTCTGAACTAGGTCAAAGACGTCTTTGGAGCCTTGCTACTGAGATTTAGGATGAAAACAGCCCAACCTGTCTCTTGGATTGCCCACTGCTCTTAGACACAATTTCTGTTAAGATCGCCCAAGACCTCAGAGGGGACTGGCAAGAGGGAAATGTGAGGCAATTGCCATTGAGTCACTGGCCCTTGGTACCAACTAGTAGTGTTCAGTCCCTTTTTTCAGAGCTATAATGTGCTGATGAGAACGCAGTTATATAAGAAGGTCATCGGTAAGAGTCAATTTAATGTATACGGGACAAAAGCAAAGGCAATATGTTCCTTATGCGCTACTCTGTGATGAAATTTTATAAGTCTATTGGGACCTCAAATCACTGTTCTCGGTAAAATCAAAAGAGATTACCTGTAATAACATTTTTTTTCACCCTTGAGCCAAAAGAATAATTGGGACACACCGTTCAATATAAATTGTTGTCCAGAACTAAAAGATGAAAATTCTGAGGTTTCTATATTATTGCTAACTTTGAAAGATAAAGGTGGCATTTTGCTAGTGCTTCCCTGATTTTTCACAATCGCATAATGATTGTGTGGAAAACTCACTAGTAGGGAAATAGAAGATTTCAAGTAGTTTATGACACTGTTTTTGAAAAAAAAAAAAAAAAAGCAGCAGCCCTGGGTCATGTCTTCTTGATTTGGTCCTGAATTTAATCCATGATCATGGTCAGGGAAGTTTTTTTTTTACAATATCCCCTATATTAGAAATACAATACACTTACCTACTTAACGTATATAATGCAGTGGTTTTGAGTAGCATAGAGTTGTGCAACCATCACCACAATTTCATAACATTTTATTTACCCAAACAAGAAACGGTGTACTCTAGCAGTCACTCCTGTTTTCACTCTTCCCCAGCCTTGGCTACCCACTAATCTATGTTTCTGTCTCTGTAGATTTGCCTTTTCTAGACATTTCATATAAACAGAATCATACAATGTGTGGTCTTGTGTTTGGCTTTTTAGCAGTGTTTTCAAATTCATCCATGTTGTAGTGTGTGTCAGTACTTCATGCCTTTTTATAGCTGAATATCACATTGTATGGACGTTTTTATTTTATTCATCAGTTTATGGACATTTAAGTTGTTTCTGCGTTTTGGCTATTATGAGTATGAACATTTGTATAAAAGTTTTTCTGTAGGCATGTTTTCGATTCTCTTGTGGGAGAATTGAATTAAACCTAGCAAAATTACTGGGGCAAATGTTAACTCTGTCTTGAACCATTTGAGGAACTGCCACCAAACTTTTCCCATCAGGACTGTATGAGGGCTCCAGTTTCTCCACATCCTAGTTATTATGTCTCTTTGATTACAGTATAGCCATCCTAGTGGGTGTGAAGTGGTATCTCATGGTCATTTTGATTTGCCTTTCTCTATTGACTAACAGTGTTGAGCATCTTTTCATGTAGTTTTTTTGGCCATTCTTCTATCTGCTGTGGAGAAATATCTACTCAGGGTTTTTGCCCATATTTTAGTTGGGGTATTAGACTTTTTATTATTGAAAAGTTCTGTATTCTGGATACAAGTTTGTTAACAACATGATTTACAAATATTTTCTCCCATTTTTTGAGATGTCTTTTCACTTTTTTTGTGGTGTTCTTTACGTCACAAAAAGTTTTTAATTTTGATTAAGTCTATTTTATATGTTTTCTTTTGTTGCTTTTGATTTTGATGTCTTATCTAACAAATTAAAGTATAGAGGAGACAAGAGAACTAAAATGTTAAATCAAGCTATATTCAGAGACTGCAATATGCTAATCAGCCTTGCAGCCAGACCAGGAGGAAACTTGTAAAACCCACAAAACCATTAAGGGCAAACAGAAAAACAGTCATTGAATGGCACCCTATAAAATAAAATTCTTCATTCCCAATGGCTAAAACCATGGGGATTAAAGGCTGGGAATTACCAGCAGGTCTTTTACCCTACATATTCTTACCTTTTAATGCTATATACTATATCCTCCCTCACTGAAAGTCCATACTAAAGGAAAATGGGTAAACAAAGTCTTTAAACTATTATTCATAGGAACTAAAGAATGATATATAAACTGAATTCCCTGAATACTTGGGGTCCCTCTCAGTGTGTTTACTCTGTCTCTCTCACTGTCCTCATCTCTTCTCTATAGTCTCTGTTCCTCTGAGTCTCAGACTCTCTCACTCTCTGCCCGAGAGGAGACTATGCTCTGGCTATGGAGTGTTACCCTTTTTCTAATAAACTTTCCTTTGTACTCTAACTCTGGCGTGTGTTTGAATTCTTTCTTATGCTCAGCCAAGAACTCTCTTCTCTCTCAATGCAGGGCTTGAGTTATCCCCACACCCAACTTGGGGGAATTTGCCCTGTCCTGCATCAAAATCATTGAAAAAAAAATTTATCATATTATAATAATTATGAAAAATCTACCACAGTATAATAATCATGAAAAAAACAGGGTGGAGCCTGATGTAGAGATTTTTTTTAAATGAAGTTTTCGGTTGCAGCTACTCTGAAATAAAATTGGAGATACCTGGTCACAAGCTGAATAAAGCTTATGACACTGTGTGCTGTTGGTCGGTATCAGGTCTTAGTGAGATGAGCCAAGGAATAGTAGTAATGTGCCCTAGAGGGAAAAACAAACGAAAAAACACTTCTAGCTCAACTTTCTCTTCTGTAAAATGGGAAGGATAATCAAAAGAAATAAATTTTTATGAAACCATGACCATAACGTTCCTCAATAAAATTCAGATAAGTAAGCTAGAACTCACTTGACATTTAGGTTTGTTAACTACGGGAAAAGTCCACTTAATTATGTTAAAAAATAGTTTCTATGGAGTTAAGACTACTTCAAACACCATGAGATTTGATGAGCAATGATGGTAGACAAAACTTCTACCTTAAGAAGCAGAATCCAGAGGACTCCAAGGTTAACTGACCTCTAGGCAAACGACTCTTCTCCTTTCATTCTAAGTTAATAAATGACTACTCAAGAATATGCTTTTGATGCAGGACAAGGCTAATTTCCCCAAGTTGAGGGGAGATCAAGCCCTACACTGAGTGAAGAGAGTCCTTTGGCAGGGAGTGAAGAAAGAATTCAACACATGCACCACAGTTAGAGTTAAAAGGAAAGTTTATTAGAAAAGGGGTAACACTCCACACAGACAGAGCATGGTCTCTCAGAGGCAGAGAGTGAGAGAGAACAAAAGAAGCTTGCATAGTGAGTATACGGGCCCAGTGTTCAGAGAATTCAGTTTATATAACACTCTTTAGTTCCTGTGAGTTATTGTTTAAAAGACTTTGTTAACCCATTTCCTTTGATATGGACATACAGTGAGGAAGAGGAAGGGTATATAATGTGTGAAAAGGTAAGAATATGTATGAAAGGCCTACTGGCATTTCTCAGCCTTTAATCCATAGGTTCCCCACGGTTTTAGCCATGGGGAATGACTCTTTTGTTCCTGTTTCTCCCTCACAGATGAGAGTAGTAGTTCGCTACCCCAGTAGACACCTTCCTTTGTTCTGAAGGTGTCCCCCTGGCCTGGCTGCAGGGCTGATTAGCACATTGCAGTCTTTGAATGTGGCTTGATTAACATTTTAATTCTCTTGCCCCCTCCCTACATTACTACAATTGGAGGCAGGGAAATGGAAAGTGAGAGTCAGTTTGAGATGGGAAATACACTTAAATTGCAATTTATTGAAATATCCAAAAGTAAATAATAAGCAGTGGAGGACAAATGTAATGGCTGTAGGGAAGATGTGACCTTGGAGTGAAAGAATAAAGAGAGCATGGAAAGCCAAGGAGGAGGAAAGGGAATATCCACTACAGGGATGGTAAAAGAAATAGAGGGCAATAAAAAGAAAAGTGCTGGCCAATAGAATAGAAGCCAAGAATGAAAGCCTTGGGGATAGGAGATTTTTTTTTTTTAAACACAAATAGGTCAGAGAATGAGAATCTACAGAAAAGAATAATGAATTTAGCTAACAAGAGACCACTGTTGCCCTTTAAGGTAACTAGTTTCAGCTTAGCTGTGGGGAAGGAAATGAGATTGTCAAATATGCCGAATAAGAGTATGGCTAGAGAGATAATGGAATATGTCTCACAATCAAGAGGTCAGGTAGCCCCAGAAGAAACTGTAAGTGATGTGAGGAGTGACTGTCCGGAGACCTGGTGCATAACAGGGAAGGAACAATGAAGTGGGAAAAAGAGAGAGGTCTGTGCACAAGTAAAGTCCTTCAGGGGTGAATCAGATGGGGGGGGGGGAATTGGGGAGTTCTGTGGATGAATTTAGCTTTAGCAAGGAGGATGAGATTCTTAGGAGTGAGGAGGGAAGATGGCTGTGAAGATACATGGAAACAGGAATTAGAATAACTGTAGGAGCTTGACACTTAATAGGAAGTCAGTGAACGTGAGGGTAAGTGAGTGGAGACGGAGCTTGGGGAAAGAAGGTCTACTAGAGAGATTATGAATTTAATAGAAGTTGATAAGAAGTCAGTGAAAAGTACCAAACAATAGTAATATCCAATGACTAATAGAAGTGTAAGTGTTTATAAGAATAGAGAATTCAAGTCTGTCTGAAGCAGTTTACATGACCCATGTGTGTGACCTCAAGAAGCTCCCTCCTGAATCGTTTTCTATTATCAGACTGCCATTTCCAGTATTCTGGAATTCTATGCCATGAGCCATTTTTATAATCTAAAGCCAGGAAGATTCTCTGCTGGGAAGATTTTTAGTACAAAATCAACTATTCTCTGCTCCAAGTGAAATATCTAAATTTTCCGCAAAGACAAATGGTTAAAGCTTTGGAGAAGAACATTTTGTAAAACAAGATTAACCATGATCTCTTTGTGTTATAGGCCTGAAGAAAGAAATGAAAGATGGAAATAAGGATATGAGTCACTCTGCAACTTGCTAGCTGGCATTTATTCAGCAGCTCAACAATGTCTTCAGATCCCAGGCTCTTTTGCTCTGTCAGTCCTTAATCCTGTTGACTCATGAAGTCAAAATGGCTCCCACAGCTCCCAAAATCACAGGTACATTCAAGGGCAGAAAACAAGGGTATTTAAAGTAAAAGTCTTTATCCTCCTGGGGCTACTTTATCAGGGGAAAAATTATATTTCCCAGTAGCTTTTCAGTAGATGCTGTCAGTGACAAGCTGATCAAGAAGGGAAGATTTCGGTGGTGAGACACCCAGTTGAAAGAACAGACGAGGGGCTGACATGAGAATGAAATGGCAGGCACCAATGTTATTGCAGGGAGCACGTCTGCTCCATTAGGCGACCGTATGGGCTTTGCATATATGTCAGAATACAATAGAGGCATTCTGCCACTCATGCATGATACAATAAGCTGGATCATGCTTACATGAGCTGGGCGCAGACGCCCTACTACATTAATGTAACATTCTGAGTCTGGGGTCCTATTCCTAGCTGTAAGCCTGGGATCAGTCAGGCCCAGGGCCCACAATCCACTTGCCATTCCTGGAGTGGCTTAGCCCCATGGGGCATCACCACCAGAGTACTTTTTACCTGCCATCTCTCAGGGGCATTGTGACCCGGCAACTTGTGCTTGTGCCCAAGTCAATGATAGCCCCCATCACTTCACTACCTGTTCCATGGTACGGGCCCCTACATGCCCCAGCTTTTGGTGGAGCTCAAGGCTAATGTCCACCAGAACCAGCAGTACACAGGTGAAACGAAATTGTGCCATTGCATGGGCTGCATCACTGCCTGGGGCCTGTAACGGCTGATGGCCGGGGGCATGGTATATGGTGTCCCCCTACTGAAGACCCCACTTTCAGAGGTCTTCCCACAACCCTTGGCCCCATTGGGGGTGATGGCCTATCATCCACTCCTGGGCAGCCCACCAGAGCAGCTACAGTGTTAGACCTCAATACACAGCCCAACTGTCAGTGCAGACATGCACTGGGCCAGTCTCATTCATGAGGACCAACCACACAGAGTGATGCTGCTTCATACCAAAAGGTTTCTGTAGACAGCTGCAATGCCACAGCAGCCTATGTTGTGGGCTGCCTGTGGCATGATCCATCTGTGTACCAGGCATCCTCATGGATGGGAGCCCGACCCTCTACATAGGGACTTGGTACATCTCCCGTCTCAGCAGGCTCTGCCAGGAGCTCTGCTTGAACTGCACTGGTCCCAATAGGGAGTGCAGTTGACCTGGCAGGGAGCTCACAGAACTGCACTCATTGCTCCTGGTATGCCCCCAACTTGGTCAGTGTAGGGATCTGTGCAATTCCTGTATGGGGGGTTTTCACCCAAGACCTCAGCCATCCTTCCACGGGGTATGTGGACTGCACAGTTACGGGATTAGGGTCAGCGGTGGCCTCATTGGCTAGAAGAGCTGCATATATAGCAGCCAGTTGTTTCTCTATCAGAGATTATCGCACTGCCGTGCCTTTCCATAACTGGGACCAGAAGCCTATTGTCACCTTCTGGGAACCATGCTTCTGCCACAAGCCCCATCCAAACCCTGCATCCTCCACCTGCACCATAAGCAGGAATGGGAGGGCTGGATCTACTACGCATAGAGTTTGGGCTTGTGTTACAGCTCACTTTGTAGCCTTAAAGGCCTCTTCTATCTTGGGAGTCCAATCTCATTGGGAACTCCATCACAGTAGATGATGGGGGGTTGCATCAAGGAGGCCAAATGGGGAATGAACACTCTCCAAAACCCCAGCAGTCCCAAATAGGGTTGTTGTTGCTTCACTGTCCCAGGTTGGGGATATACCTATATCTTATCAATCACCACTTCCAGTGTGCTGGCTGGAAAATTGCTGTTTGGCTATCATCCATAGGAACATAGGCTATCACCCATGGGAACATAACATTCTAACAATAAGCTTTCTGCTTCTGTACCCCCGCTTACACAACTGACCTGTAGGTTGACAGTTAGTAAATAGAAGAAAAACAGACTTTTGTGTTCAGACAGAATGAAGAATGGGGTTTAGGGCTTAAAAACCCTGTACCTCTACATTTCGGGGCTGCTTAATTTGGGGTCTGTGTACCCCTGGCAGACCCAGCTGGCTGAATAAAGAGTGTGTTTCCTTTAACTCACTGATTTCTGGTGGTCCATGTATCTATCAGGGGCTGGCAGCTACAACACTGGCAATACTTTTGTCTTACCCCACTAGACAACTCCCAAGAATTTGACAGAGAACCTACTGCCCAACCCCAGTACACGGTGAGAGCTTCTCACAGGCTGGTCGCCACTGCTTCTAGTTCTGTAAGAGAATCGGAGGTTAGCATAATATCATCAATGTAGTGATACAAGTACACTGCAGGTGGTGGTTTCCACTGAATCTTGTGCCAGGAAACCATGGCACAGGGTAGGGCTGTGCAGATAGTCCTGGGGAAGGGTGAAGCCCTTTCTAGGTGAAGGCAAACTTTTATTGACTTTCCAGGGCTATGAAAATAGAGAAAAAGGCATTTACCAAGTCTACCACATAATGGTACCGTCCAAGTTCATGTGACAACAGGTCCATAACGTCCGTGTCATTCGGCTCAGCAGCATGCAGGGTGGCGTCATCTTATTCAGCTACTGGTGGTCGACAGTCCTGTGCCAGGAGCTGTCGGGCTTCTTCACTGGCCACCCCAGGGAGCTGCGTGGGCTATGAGCAGGACGAATGACACTGGCTTCTTCCAGCTCCTTTATGGTGCGTCCTGTTTTCTCGTTCTAAATCTGGGGTCCTATTCCTAGCAGCGAGCCTGGATCACAGCCAGACCTGGGACTAGCCAAGCGTGGGGCCCACAGATGTCCCCTCAAATTTCATTGACCACACCAGTGGATCATATGCCTAGCTACTCTCCGATATAAGGGAGGCTGACGAAAGGACCCAGCACATCAATGCTTGGCTTAGCCAAAGGGGGCCCATGCCATAGTCCCCCCACCCCAAGCAAAATCAGAGAACAAAGAAAGCAGGGTGATAAAGGCGGGGGATGGCTGGTGGGTAGGCATTACATTATCTTTACATTTTTAAATATACTTATTCTATTATAGTTGGTTTATCAGTTGTGAATGATCTATTTAATCTCCTGCTATTAAAAATGAGTGAAATGCCACAATTGAAATGACCTCCCTCTTTTTGTCACTTTTCCTCTCCCAACTATTGTTCATTATATACTTTCTGTATAGTCAGATGGGTATTAGGATAAATGGAGGCACTTGGGACTCCTAGAGCATACAAGAAAAATTTCCTTGCTTGAGAAATTGGTAATAAGTTGGCTTTTCACTTTGATTATGGAACTAGACGTATGGCCTAGTCATGAAGGAAGAACAAGCTTCTGCCCCACAGTTATCTCACTCAGATATAAAAGTAACAATATCTTGTAATCAGTAGTGCATAGAATTTAATATTAAGTAAAGTCTAGTACTAGAGATTATGTGGCTTTTTCTCAGCATTCATCACAGGCGTTAAATCTGTGAGAAGGTGGAGTTCCCCTTGGGTCCTTGGTTTTCTTCTGAATGTCATTAGTAATTTGGGGCCTAAGGCTGTCCAACCCCGAAGAGCAGTGTAAAATGGGGAGATCACCGTTGCTCTAAGTTAGAATGGGGATGTGGTTTCATCCTGTCGTTCATGTGGCTCCTGCAAACTCTGACCTTCTAGACTCTGCCTAGACCACTCAGCCCTCGTGCCTCCTATTCCTCAGCTGACTTCTTAAAATGGGACCTCCTTTATATCAGGGTCTCCAGGACCTGCCTTCTCTCTCCAGCCATATTAGCTATTCTGGTACTTACATCTTACTTACCTGACTGTTAGGTCTGCCAGACCCCTTCCAGTTAGCCACACATCTAGTCTTGCCCTCATCGATGTAATGATACAAGTATACTGCAGGAGGTTGTTTCCACTGAATCTTGAGCCTGTCCTAGCTCCACTTACATCTCAGAGAGACAGTTAGTTGGAATGCCAAATGAGAATAATGTAGGGAGGAGCTACATTCAGAGACTGCAATATGCTGATCAGCCTTGCAGCCTGGCCCGGAGGACACCTTCAGAACAAAGGAAGATTTCTGCTGGGATTGCTAAGGACCCCATTTCCCACACCTACCTGTGGAAGGGGAACAGGAAAAACAAGAGGCTTTAAGTGGCTACCCCACACAAGTAAAATTCCCTGTGGCTAAAACCAGCAGGCCTTTCACACTGCATATTCTTTTACCTTTAACACTATATACTCTTCCCCTGCCCCTTCCTCACTGTGTGCCCTTGTCAAAGGAAATGGTTAAAACAACGTCTTTAAACCGTAACTCACAGGAACTAAAGAATAATATATAAACTGAATTCCCTGAACACTCAGGACCCTTCTCACTCTGCTTTTGCGAGACCACTGTCTGTGGAGTGTTACTGTTACCGGAGAGTGCGGTCCTTTCCCAGCACGTTGTCCACGTTCTTGATGTCGCGAACAAAGAATTGAGCAAGACACAGAAATACAGTAGAAAAGAAAAGTTTTATTAGAAAGGAAAGTACACTTCCAGAAGTAGAAGTGGGCCTGAGCAAGAGAAGCATGGCTCAAAAGGCCTGGTAACAAAGCCTTTGGGGTTTTTATCCCTTTTTACTGTGGGTGTTTACTTTTCTTAGAGGAGTGGGCTTCCTTGATTGACAACTAAGATTGAGTGATTCATCATTTTGCTTTCTGCGCACGTTTGTTTCCAGAATTCAGTTTGTTATGATGATATTAATAAACTTCCGAGCATATGCATCATATTATAATGATGGTAAAACGGGACCCACGTGAGCTGAAGGTCATTGAGGTCTTCATTGAGCAGGTGCTGCAGGTGTGAGTTACTGGCTTAAACTAGTACTTAAATCTCTTTCTACTGGTTTTTTTTTTGTGTGTGTGTAAGTTAAAAAAAAAATGCCTTCTGGCTTGCTTAATTGTGGGCAGATCCCTTCTAAGATAGGATGACCTCAGTGTCTTTGCTGGCAGCCCGAAACCCCCTAACTAACTTTCCTGCCTAACTCTTTTTTTAAAGCCATGAACCCCCTTATTATTAGTATGGATGTTGAGGGTCGGGAGGTCTCCTCTTCTGTATGTGCTTCCTGCTGAGAATGGCCGTAGTCCCTGCCTACAGGGGTTTCGTGGAGCTCTTTCCCTCTCTGCCTCAGTTAGAATGGGGTCTTAGGTTTCCTGCTGAAGTGCTACCTCAGTCCCTAGACAAGGAAAAGAGGATACAAACTCGTTATTTAAATCATACATCTATTAATTTCTATTATTGATTTGCCTATTAAGTGAGTAAAGGGAAACAGGCTTGGTTAATATGTTTCTTAAAAGACTAAAAAACAAGACCTTTGGTTTAAAGTCCCTTCCCGCCTCAGAATCTAAGGACCCTGCCTGGCTTAACACCATTTCTGCTTACCAATGGGCTGATGACCCTTATATATAGCCAGAGGATTTGAGTCACCAGGGCAATTATCAAGATTTGAGGGAGAGGGCCTTTTTACAAAGAAAGGAGAGAAGAAAACTAGGGTTACTAAAAAGATTAACTCTGCAAGAGATGTCCCATTTCATTTCCCACTAAAAGATTAAGAATTTTGCAAGTGATGTCCTGTCTTATTACTCCTTTTCCAATAAACTTTCCCTTTGTCTCTAAGTGTGGCGTGTATGTTGAATTCTTTCTGCACTCTCTGACAAAAGACCTTCTTCTCTCGTGCAGGGCTTGGTCTCCCCTCGCTCAGGGGAATTTGTCCTGTCCTTCACTGAGAACATTGATGTGCAAACCTAAAGGAAGTGGTGTGGAGGCAGGGCGGGGCCTTCTGTAACAGGACCTACAGACTTTCTCTCTAAAGGGCCAGATAGTAAACACCTTAGATTTTGCGAACCACACAGTCTGTCACAACTACTCATCTCTGCCTTTGCAGCAGGGAAGCAGCCACGGTTTTATTGGTGTGTCCAATAAAATTTTATTTATGGATTCTGAAATTTGAATTTCATTTCATGTGTCACGAAATAGTCTCCATTTGGTCTTTTTTTCTTCGATTATTTAAAAATATAAAAACCATTCTTAATAGGTTGTTTAAAAAAAAAAAGACAATAGGCCGATTTGGCCGATGGGCATCGTTTGCCACTGCCTGGTCTATAAGGCTAAAAGTCAAAAATGGAGAGGAACTAGTGAGAATCATAACGGACACAAGTTCTTTAGTTTGCTAGTTTAATGAGAAAGCCTGTGATACCCTTAATGAGCTCTACAAAATTATTTATCGACAGAGCCCTATCTCATGGGTCATTAGATCCTAACCGCTCTAACTCCAGGAATATGGATCGGAATGGCAGAAAGTGGACCAAAAGGACTATATGGGCACCCAAACTCCTGAAGTTCTTTGTTTTTCTTCCCAAATTAACCAGGAACATATGAGAAACTGGCAGATAATAGCTTTCTTTTCTCTAAATGGCCCCATTCAACGTATTGTTAGCTCAAGAAAGACAGTATTTCTGGGTATTCTAGTACCCCAAATACTGAGGAACTGTTCTTAATCTGATCGGGCTTTATTGGTTACTTGTGAGTTTGGATTTGATAACCTGAGCTGAATTTTTAAACATTTAAACATGGATTTTACTAGGAAAATGCCGAAATTTCATTTACAAGCTTTTTTCATGTGTGGTTTTCATGCTCATAGTGATCATCTGGATAATGTTGAGCAGGTATTTATGCTCATTACTGCCTGTTAGGCTTTTTAAAAAAAATGTTTGTTTTAGAATAATTTTATATTTACAGAAAAGTCACAAAGATAATAGAGAGACTTTCTATGTGACCCTTGCCCAGTTTTCCCCAATGTTAACCTTTACATTACTGTGGTCCAGCTGCCAAAATAAGAAACCAACATTGGTACATTAATATTAACCAAACTCTTTTAGATTTCACCTCTGCTAGACTTTTGGTAATAAAGTCAGAGTAAGTTGTTGCAACTGATTATCATTGTATAATAAAGTAGGCATAAAAGATTAAGTTATATTAAAAATAGGTTCTAATCACAGGATATATCCTTCTAAGTATTCTTTCCTCTTTTCTTAATTATTTTAGTAAATTAATAAGAAAGAAGCCCCATCAAGATTACTTCATTATTAAAATATTCTGATTGGGATCCTTTAACTAGACATTTGAGACTAACACGGAATGGAAAATTACAAGGGCAGCTGTTTTATTTTTAAAAGCCACCGAAGACCAAAACCAATGCATCTGTGACTTCCTAATAACACCAGTTGTTTTACTTCTGTTAAATCTGTAGCTGCTACAGTTTTTCCATATTTGGAAAATAAGACTAAAAAGAAATTGATCTTGTTTTAAGCTAATTTCTCTTAAACTTTTCTTTTCCATTAATAAAAACATGTTGCTTATTAATGCTCATGTTACACTCCAATTTATTTTCTGCATTTTGTTGAATCAAATATCCAATTTGCTTACTCCATTAAACAAACAAAAAAACTTTCTAAAGGACTCAGCTTGCCTCCTTTTTTGCCTCTGATGTATCAATGTTATATATTGTTTTTTTTTTCTCTCTAGTTGCAAGGTCCACTTTACCTCAGTTTAGGCTTTATTCTTAGAATGGGTGAGTGTTGTTTCTTCAATAGCAAAGAACTCCTAAAGAGAACATTCACCACTTATCATTCAGGTAATACAGGGAGCTGAACAAGCTTTTCTTATTCCATTCAGTGATCACTGGGTTAGATGTAGTCCTTTCAAGCAAAACAGATTGATTTGCTCTGTGAAGCATTAAGGCCAGAAACCCATGTGCACTGTATGTATTTGACCTGATGATGCGTTTTATATTAGTCAACTTTAAATTATCTGTGTGGATGGGGGACACAGGACATTGTCATGGATACATGACATCCCACAACTTTCTAATTGAGAAAGTGATGCTGGCAATTTGGATATGCCAAAGAGAAGCCATACAGTGCTTTCTTTAAGTGAAGAGGTATATGCATGTATGGGGGAAAACAAAGTGTATATAGGGTTCTGTACTATCTGAGGTATAAGGCATCTACTAGGGCGGGGCGGTCTTGGAACATATCTCTTGTGGATAAAAAGGGCCATTGTACTTTCTATAGCCTGTGTCCCTCCAAAACTTATATATTGAGACCTAACTCCCAAAATGATGGTATTTAGAGATGGAGCCTTTGGGAGGTGATGAGGTCATGAGGGTGGAGCCCTTATAAATGGGATTAGTGCCCTTAAAAAAGAGACCCCAGGGAGCTCCCTCACTCTTCTACCATGGGAGGACACACATGAACCAGGGAGTAGCTTCTCATCAGACACGGAATCTGATAGCACCTTGATCTTGGGCTTCTCAGCTTCTCCATAACTGTGAGAAATACATTTCTATTTATAAGCCATCGAGTCTCTGGTATTTTGTTATAGCAGCCTGAAAGGTTTAAGATAAAACTTATGCAAAGGCCTTTAAGAAACTGAAGTTCAATAGGAAATATTATCTGTGATAAAAGATAAATAATGGCAGTGGTACCCAGAAAAAAATAAAAAATTAAAGGATCTTAAAGTACACACAAAGAACAGTAACAGTTAATATTTATAGTCTAAATGTTTTACATGTATTATCTCTAAATATTCAAAAGAATCCTATTAAGTGTCTATTACCTTGCCCTCATTTGTGAATGGAGGAATTAGGAGAAAAAAATAAAGAATTAAAAGATTTTAGGTAAAACTTCAAAAAACATTTGACATGATAGTAAAAGTGTGGAAAACAAGTATTTTCATAGTTTATTAGTGGGTGTAAATAGGTTAGTTTCCAGTCAGATGGCATGTTAAATAGGTAACTGAGGGAAGTTTCCTGAGAGATATACTTAGGGTTGAGGGAGTTTATCAGCTTGGTGAAACACCCAAAGATAAGCAGCTGCAGGAAGTGGTAGCCACCACCTGAGAGCTAAGGGGAAGGAGCCTTTGCTGTAGGGTGAAGGGAGAAGTAGCCTCTGGGGAGGAGCTGCCTGACTGAATTCTGGTAGAGGAAGCAGCCACTGCCCAACACAGGCCTGGGGCTTCTTCCTCCTACCCTGCCATTTGGTGCCTGTGTTTCTCATAAGGAATGCGATTGGAAGTGAGTAAACAAAGACACTGGCTGATACAGTTTTATAGAGGTCAGCCTTAGCACAGGGCAGAGTGAAGAAAGATAGTGGCCATCTAGAGAGGTACACAGACTATGCAGCACAGAGACAAGAGAGAGTGATCAGTTTTAAATAAACCCTCTGCCAAGAATTCACCCTGCAGAGAAACTCAAATGTACATAAAGTTGGAAAATAAAATTAGAAGTATTTTTGTATTTATTGAGAGCACCAATCAAGGCACTTTATACTTAATTTTCACAAGAACCCCATGAGTTTAGCACTATTACTATTGCCATCTTACGCTTAAGGAAATTAAGTTGGTAGAGCAAAGACAGAATCACAGAGTTCATAAGTGACAGCTCAGGACTTTAATTCAGTCAGTCAGACTCCAGATGTAAGGAAATTCATAGCAGCATTACTGGTAAAAACAAAAGACTGAATATAAACCTAAATGACCTTGATTTGGGGTCAGGGTAAATTAATTACAGTACACCTACACAATGAAATACAATACAATGCAGGTTAAAAAGAGAATGGAATAGGTTTCCGTATTCTGATATGGAAAGGTCTCTAAGGTACACAGTGGGAGAGAAAGGAAAGGCGCAGAATGTTGCGTTCTATCCATCCATCTGTACTGGAAAATAAAAGGTACATGAGAAACCGAACTGTGGTTATCTCTGGGTGGAAGGACTGGTAATCCAGGGAGAATGTTTCAGTATATTTCCTTTAGTCATGCTTTAATATTTTAATATATGTATTATTTTTAAATAAATACATGCAATTAAATAGTTGTACATATATATGCAATTAGTCACACATACACATGCAAACATGTAAAGTACACACAAAGAACAGTAACAGTTAATATTTATAGAGCACTAGTCTAAATGTTTTACATGTATTATCTCTAAATATTCAAAAGAATCCTATTAAGTGTCTATTATCCTTGCCCTCATTTTTAAATGGAGGAATTAGGACATAAAAAGATGGAGTAATTTATCCAAGGTCACCCAGTGTAGCAGAGCTAGTGTTTGAACAGTGCTCAGAACTTCCTCTCAATATATGATTATTGTTGTTCTGATAATTTGACCAAAAGCTATATTAGCTTTTTTCAAGTTACATTGTACAGTTGTAGACTTGATTCATCGTTTTCATGCATGATCAATCAAAATTTCTGAGTTTTTTATTTGTTTTGTTTTATTTTATGAGTCCATATCAACCTTGGTCTCCTCCTTCCTATATTTGTATAATTTTTTTTTAACCCAAGAACATCTTTTTGCATTTACTTTAGTTCAAATGTCAACCTGTTGGTTTGGGATTGAGATTTCAGCCTATGGAGATAATTGTGACTCTTTAGTTAAGTCATTGCCTTAACCATTCCTCCTAGTTTGGGGTAAACTTTAAACCTGATAAACACACTTTCTATGCCAACATGCCAATTACTGATGAAGTTGCCAAACAGGACAAGTCATAAGATGCCACCCAACAAGTTGACTCTGATGTATTAATTCATCAACACTGTTCGGGTGGTCAAAACTGCTGATTCATCTGTCATCATTTCTTTATCTTGTCCCCAAGGACAACGTGATAGGTTTTGCTCATCATTTTCCTGGAATTAATTGTTTTATTCCTGATTTACCACCATAACTGTGAGGCAGGTCAGGTGGTACAGGGACACCCCTTCTCCCTCCAGGATATGGCTCCAGAAATTTCCTTTCTTCCCCCCCTCCTGCAACACAAACACACCCATCTAAATCTTGGCAAGGGGGAGATAAGCCAGAACTGGTCTTTTCCAGCCTAGATGCCATCTATGGCTAAGGCAAGACTTTTGGGTAATTATATCATAATCTCATCTGCATTGCAAATACTGCAGCTCCTATCATGTACCTGACACCATGAAGATCTGAAAACACCAAAAGTGGAAGAAAAAGCAGGAAACAGCTCCCTGCTTACTGGAAGGAGACAACAAAGCTAAGTTAGCACCATATTTTCTTGGGCTTGACCTCCAGGGAGAACAAAAAGTTTATAAGCAGCCATCATGGACTGACTCTAACGCTCTCGCTCAAGTAAGCCTGCATTGCTCCCCTTGAGCGTGTACTTTCTCTTTAATAAACCTTGTAATTTCCTGCTTGCTGTTCCTCTTCCCCTTGAATTCTTTCTAACTGGAGCCTCTACTGCCAGAGCCCGCCGGCTAAGACCGAACAGTTCCTGAGAGGGGGAGTGAGGATTGAGAAAATAGAGAGAAAAGAGAGAGACAGAGAGAGAGAGAGACAAAGAGATAGAGTCGGGAGGGCTAACAGTAAATACTGCGCACCGAGTTTATTTAGCACAGCATATTTATACTCTTGGAAATGCATGGGAAGCAAAATCCACAGATACTCTAACAATTGCTGACATTTACATAAGTTCTCTTAAAACCTCTTTTATCCTATTTTCTGTCTCCAATTCCCTGGGGAAAGGGACGTTCAACTCTTTACATTAAGCCAAAACTCCCTCCTTCTGCATAGAGCCCACCTGCCCTGCAAACTTCTAGCTTGCAAGCAACTTTAATCTTGTCTCAAGACAGGCAGCAGAAATGGCTCCCAACACTCTACCTTTCTGGCAACACCTGCACCCCACACCCCTACCTCTTTTTTTACGAGAGACAGAATTGAAAGAACTTGGTACAGAAAACATAATAGGGTTTCTATTATCATCTCATTCTTACATACATAACCTTTGCAAACCATTTGTATTGTCTATGTAACCTCATGCACACTTCATTTCTTTAATTTAGCTTTTTTCCCTGATTCAAGCTAGTTTTGCCCAGTTAATGGCATTATGTCTCACTTGCTTTTTTCCACCCTTATCCTCTGTGTGCCTGCTCCTTTAATCATTACACCTTAGGACGTAAGATTAACTGAGCCTCCGGTCTACAATCATGAGGATGATAGGTTTCTGTTGGACGTTAGACTAAGGACAACATCTTGGCTTTAGATGTGTGTCAGCTTCATGCCCATTGAGGCAGAACAAAAACCCCACTGGTAACGGGACCAGGCCACAGGCCCAGATGGGATGGCACCATGGCCGATTCCAGAACCAGACACAATGATCAATGACCTCATCCCCATCCAATCCACCAGTCAGTAGCACCCATGACCCCAGCTCCCTTAGTCTCTACTGATTTTTCCCTATATTTTTCCGGGGGACCAGGCCTTTGAGTGATAGCTTTCCTGTGTCTCCCAGACTTGCAACTTTCTATTAAACCTTATTTTGTTTGCTGCAAAACCTGCATGTATCTCTTTGGCTTAGACCCACCAGGCACGTGGACCCCTTTTATGTCCCAATAACATATGGTGTTTGTTCACAGTTTTATCAACAATTTAAATTTTAAATTTACTAGTCTTTATTTTGAGAATTAAACTTTATCCTCTTTTTATCTTTTTGTCAAAATTTGTGATTTTTCCCCCTAGTTTTTTGGTTTCTCCTTCTGTGTCCTACAATTTCTCAAAGAGTAATTATAATCACTCAGAGCACACATACCAATTCCTACATTATCCCAAGGATGTATTTTGGCTACTTCTAGAGACTTACATTTATTTAAAACATTTGTGTTATTATCTGATGCACCTGCACACTCTTTTATTGGGCTTAATTTTTTTCTTTAGTAAAGCTTTGCAGATTACTAAACATTACTTTACAAAGAAGATGAAAAATAATTGTTTTTTCCCTTGCTCATTGTAGTAGTATTTATGCTATATTTCCCTTGCTCAATCTAGTAGTATTTATGCTATATTTCCCTTGCTCAATCTAGTAGTATTTATGCTCACTCCATTAAAGCAGCAGAAAATACTGCTTTTCCTTTTTCTTTTTCAATTCAAATGTACTTTTAAAAGCCCTTTCTCTCACAATAGGGTGAGAGAACTAGAGAAAGTTCTTTTCTTACCTCTGTCTTTGCTCTTCTAAAGGAAGCAGGCACCACTAATGTGACTGGATTTAAAATTTAGTGAGCTGGAGAGGTCACTGCAGTATGCTTCTCTCTTCCTCTTCTAGTTTAGTTGGTACCTCCTGTGCAGGTCAGCCGTTCACTCTTCTTCTTTAATCTATTTACATAAACCTCAGGCATCTTTGGTTCCTGCTTGGCAGAAAGACTTCTGTCCTGAGCCTAACTTGTGTCCTACAGCCAAGTTTATATATCAGCCTTGAGAACTTTACAGGACAGAGATGACTGGGCTGAGGTGGGGTTGAGGTAATCTGGAGTCCTCAGCCCAGGGCCCGCTTCATGAATGTGCACCTGAGCAGTCTCTCAGGAAGGCATGTGCTTGCTTTACTGTTCCGCTGTCACCATCTCAAAATTATTCATTAATTTTTTAAGAAGTAGACTCGCATTTCGTACTTGGTGCCACAAATCACACGGTTGATCCTAATAACTAACTGCACAGTTCTACTGCTACTTAAAACAAAACCTTCAGCTTTTAAGGGAGAGGATGGACTCTCTGCTGCAGGTTTCAGGTCTTCCCCTGACACTCCTGTCGCCTGAGGGCATCAGCCTTAGCTTTTTCAGAAGCCTGTTGGCTCTGCCTGGCTTGTCCACTAGAACTCCCTTTCCTTTTTTATTCCGGTAGGAAAAAAATGACTCTTTCACACATTCCTATCAAAATTATTTATCAAGTCTTCTGCAAGAAAATAGCCTTTCTTAGAATGGTTGAGAGTAACTTAGATTGATTCCTCTCAATTGCTCTTCAGTTTAAGAATATCACCTATCTGGAGTAAAAGTCAGAAAAAAATGGTCCTTAAGCTAAATTTGGTCCATAGGCAGTTTTTGTCCTGCCTGAGGACTAAGAATGGATTTTATACTGTGTTAAGGATTGTAAAAACAAAGAATATGTAATAGAGAAAGCCTACAATCTTAACTGTTTGGCCTGTACAGAAAAGTTTCCCAGTCCTTGGTTTAGAGAACAGTAACAATCTGCCTTTCCTCTCCACTGAAGTTATAAAAAAAATTACTCTAAGCTTTAGCAAAAAGAACTTGTAGTCTTCAATGTCCACCAGGTTCTTATCTTGTATTTCTTCTGGTTCTTTCTTACTCTTCACAATAGGAATTTCAAACCACTCCTCCTATGCTTAAGAGCATTCCCTCGAGCTCTGTGCTCTTGGTGAACCCACAGACCTGTCCGAGGAGGACAGTTCCAAGCACTACGCTTCCCAGTAAAATGTCTGTGATTTGTGCCATTTGCCAGAAGCCACCCCTGCTGCCCAGCCAGGGGGCCAGGTCACTAAGTAAAAAGAGAGAGTACAGGGGAGCTCTTCCCAGTTAGGTGCTCATCGGAGAGAGTGTCGACAGACCCACCCCACCAGATGCTCTCTGTTCCGAGTACAAATGCTCAGGTAAATTCAGAAAAGAGAAGCTCGCAAAACCTCCTGTGATTCATCCCACCCACTGAGGCCTGTTGTTAATCTGTTTCAGAAGGACCAGGACCCAGAGTGACTGGTCAGCTGCTGAGCTGGTCTCCTGTGTGGTTTCTGGGCCCTGCGGCTCCAGGCCACAGTCTCACATGTGTCTCTTGCAACCTGCTGTAGCTTCAGTACATGCACTCTTTGCGGCAGTTACCAAGCCCGACACCAGCTTCTCTTATCTCATTGACGGCCTTGCCCTTTGCCTCCCTCAAGCTCGCCCTTGCTAAACTTCTTTTGGCTTTCCTTGGATCACGAAGGGACAGGTCTCAAGGGCCTGTCAAGGGCAAGGGGAAGTACAGGCAGTGAGAGGTGTGTTGTCTGTAACTATTTAAAACAAAACCACTTAGTTGGTCTGCTTTTCACCATCCTTATATACGTCATGCAAAGAGAATTCGAAACAATGTCATATAAAATATTCCCTCTTGAAAACAATCATTGGTCTGTTCTAATGGCTGCAGTGGTTATTGTCGAGTGTTCATAATGTGTGAATATGCTTGAAATAAGCACATTTTGATTACTTCTCCTTTAATAAACATTGTATTCCACGTGGGAGGTAGTTCACAGAACTCCCAACTACATAGTTGGCATCCAACACACCCAGCTTTTGGGTTGGAGAGTCCTGTTCTAATGGAATCCCTGGAGGTCATTCTGGGTACCATTCTTGTCTCCATTTCCCAGGGTACTATATTTTTGCTTTTAAACACTAGATTCGAAAGGCAAGGAGATGGAAAAATTAACCTGATTTACTTTGATTTTGTTATCCTATATGTGACCACTTGAAATTTTATTTGTGTTTAAAATTTGAAACAGTGAAACAGTGTAAACTGTGATATTTTTGTTTGGTAAGTAGAAATGCTAGTTCATACTTTAAATATTTTATTGAATTTGAGTAAAATTCTAAAATTGACATTTCTTTTTTTTAAATTAATTGTTTAAAACTGTAGAATGACTCAGAAACATCTATATCTGTGGTACAATTTTGTATTTTTTCCTAAATTATATCTTTTGCATACAATTCAAAAGTATTATACACTTTTCCCCTTTTTTGTACTATACATTTTTTTAAATATAAAATTTCACTTGCATATGTACAAAGTTCAATAACAGAAAATTTTCACTTTCTGCATTTACTTTCTGGCCTTTTTATTTATTTTGTTTTGTGATTATTGAAAATAATATGTGTTACAAATTATCCACTCTAAATAAACTGTGCTACAGTCAGATGATGGAATATTATTCAGCACTGAATGAGTGATCAAGCCATGAAAAGACATGAAGTGAACATTAAATGCATATTACTAAGTGAAAGAAACCAATCCGAAAAGGCCACATACTGTATGATTCCAACTATATGGCATCTGGAAAAGGCAAAACTTTAGAGACAGTAAAAAGATCAGCAGTTAATAGGGGTTTGGGGAGGGAGGGATGAATAGTTGGAGCACAGAGGACTTTTAGGGCAGTGATAAATACTCTATATGACACTGTAATAATGTACATGTCATTAAACATTTGTCCAACGGAATGTGCAAAACACCAAGAATGAATTCTAATATGAACTGTGAACTTTGGGTGACAAAGATGTGTCAATGTAGGTGCATCAATTGTAACAAATGTACCACTCAGGTGGGGGATGTTGATAAGGGGAGAAGCTGTGCCTGGGGGGTGGGGGTGGGGGCGGAGGTACATGAGAAATCTCTGAGCCTTCAGCTCAATTTTGCTGTGAATCTAAAACTGCCCTAAAAACAATAAAGTCTTAAAAAAATAATAAGGTCCACTCTAGGTGTCTAATAAGCTCAGTACACCTCTTGTGTCCCTGATTTTAGCTCCCACTCTGCCATCTTCCCAGATGCCACACTTGTTCCACAGTCATCTGCCTCTCCCTCACTATCTGTGACCTTTCCCTGTCTCTGGCTCTGTCCCAGTAGCATTTAAACATCACTCAAACATTTTCCTATCTTGAACTTCCCTTCACTGCCAGATTTCTTAAAGAGCATTCTACACTTGCTGGCTCCACAGGTTCACCTGCTATTCTAAGCTCAATCCACTGCTATGTGACTTTGAAACCCACCATGTCACTGAAACTTCTCTTACCAAGCCCCTGGTAATTTGTTAATAAGTTAACAGTCACTTTTGAAAATAGCAAGTCATTAAAAAACGTGGTTTTGTTCAACATTCTTTTGTTATAACGTTGATGAGATGGGCAGGAGCTTAACTCATTTATATCAATTAGCCTCTGGTAAAATTGTTTTTGTTATACGTTCTTTTGCTTAAGATCACAGAACCTGTCAACATCATTAAGCGAGGACTTACTATATCTTTTAAATTACTTAACTTGGATAGTCGATTGGTGCTTAGTCCTTAAAATTCTCCTCCAAGATGCCACACTGTCCTGGTTTTTCCTGCCTTTTGGGTTGCTGTCTCCCAGCCCCTCTTGCAAGACCTTTTTCTCTGCCTGTCCCAGAGGTCCTCAAGGTTATGTCCTGAGCCCCCTTATCATCTTCTCCATGATCTTCCTGAATGATCTTACCTTTGAGTAAGGACATCTAGGCGTGAAGAAGTAAAGCGATCTGTTCAAGGTCACACTGTATGATAGCATCAGAGCGAGGGTCTGTTTAATCCAAGTCTATTGCGTACTAGACAGTGTGGTGGGCAGTGGGAATGCAGATCTGAATAAGATACTATCCATCCTTCTCCAAGTTTGGGAACCTACATACCCCTATAGCTCTCCCTTCTCTCCCATTTTATTTAGCTCCTGACTGTCCAGCTTCTACTTATTTATTATTCAGGTGTCAGTTTAGATGTCATTTCATCTGGGAAGCTTTTTCTGACTACTTTTAAGACTGGGCTCTTTCCCCCTCCTGTGAGCTTCATGTCTTATCTGCTCTCTTACACTTTTCACATTGCCTTGTAATTAATTGCTTTTCTCCACTGGGCCTCCATTTCTTTTAACATAAGATCTTTCCTCTGCTTCAGTTAAGATAAGAGCAGAGCAAGCAAGCTGTGCTACCAGGATCCATACCAACTCTTCCATTTTTCCAGCAAGGCCAGCTGCCAGGCCTGCAGACTCAAGTTCATTGAGGGCAGCAGGGCTGTGTCTGCAGCACCATCATGTCCCTAATACCCAGCATGCAATGCAAGGCACGTGGTATTTGCTCAGACATTGTTTTATTTCAGGGTATGAATGCACAAATGAATGAACGAGCCACTTGAATAAATGTTGGAATAGAACTTTGAGAAAAGTCTCAGGCAGAGAAAAGGTGATAGAGTAGGAGTTATTACGTTTGGAGGTAGCGAAAGGGACTAGCGGACCTCAGGAAGCCCTACCAATCAAGTGAATCTGAACTCCACTTAATATAGTCCCTATGTGGGGAAATAGGATCTTTTTACTTTTTTATTAAAATTCTGAAGAATATTACTTTGCATTAGACATTAATGAAAGTTTAGTTTGCTCAAAAGGTGAGGAAATCAATACAGTATATAGGTTGTTAGATGAACTAGTCTTTCAAATTCAAATTATGCATTTAATTAGATTAGATAGCATTGCCACCTAGTGGGCAGTAAAAAATTCTTTCTGGAACTACATGCTATAAATATTGTCTGGCAAATTATTGTAAATGAGGTTACTAACATTCTGAAACTGAATCCAAACAGGCTATTTCAGGAAGAATTCTGTCGGCTTGATATTTATTGCAACTTAGGAGATCTGACCGACTGTTTATCATGAAGTGAAGTGAGATTTTCAATAAGAAAAGTCCAAGATTTCTTTGAACTTCTTTGTCCTTAGAAAACATCTCACTAAGAGTATAATAAAAACAGAGTACTATGTTCAAAATGTACTTGAATTAGTTATTTTCTCTATGTGGTTAAATTATCAACTAGATACACAGTTAAGATTGCTTTAGGATTTGTGTTCCCCCATTTTCATTAAATTTTTTTCCAACATTTCATTATAAAAATGTCAAACGTAGAGCGAAGCTGAAAATCTTTTAGAATGAACACCTGTATACCTACTACCTAGATTCTATCATTAACGTTTTACTATAATTTTTTATTACATCCATCTAAACATCTCTATCTCCATCCATTTTTTGAAACATTTCAAAATAAACTGAAGATTAGTACATTTTCCTCTAAATACTTTAATATCTATATTATTCATAGTTTTTATTTAATTTTTTGCAACTATAAAACATTTACATAATTCAAAAGTAAAAAAGTATACTCTCAAAAATCTTACTCTTATCTTCCACGAGTAACCATTTTCATTTTCATTAATTTCTGATTTAGCCTTTCTGTATTTTTTTATAAAAAAAAGCAAACATACACACACATATATTCTTCTGTCTTTCTTTATTAAAGGTAGAATGACATACATACTCTCTCACTCCACTCTTTTCCCCATCTCCTATGGATGTGCAATTAGATTGTTTCCAATATTTAGGTATTATAAATAATGCCATAGTGAAAAGCCCTAAGCATATGTTATTTTAAATTTGTTGTGGTATATCTTCAGAGTAAATTCCCAGAAGTGGACTTGCTGGGTCCAAAGTCAATGTGCAGGCCGCAACTACATCGTGTAACCAAAACATACCTAAAGGCCCACATACAGCCCACGGACAACTATCTATGCCATCCTCAATCATTTAGATAATTCTGCCCCACAATCATCTCTGGAAAATAGCTGACTGGGTCATTTTTTATGTCATTTGAGTCAGAAATTCCAAAACCTCTATGGATGATGCGCTTCACTATCTCTCACATCTCTTAGCTGTTGGTACTACTGTTGGGAGCCATTTCTGCTGCCTGTCTTGAGACAAGATTAAAGTTGCTTGCAAGCTAGAAGTTTGCAGGGCAGGTGGGCTCTATGCAGAAGGAGGGAGTTTTGGCTTAATGTAAAGAGTTGAACGTCCCTTGCCCCAGGGAATTGGAGACAGAGAATAGGATAAAAGAGGTTGTGAGAGAACTTATGTATATGTCAGCAATTGTTAGAGTATCTGTGGATTTTTGCTTCCCATGCATTTCCAAGAGTATAAATATGCTGTGCTAATAAACTCGGTGCGCAGTATTTACTGTTAGCCCTCCCGACTCTGACTCTATCTCTTTGTCTCTCTCTCTCTGTCTCTCTCTTTTCTCTCTATTTTCTCAATCCTCACTCCCCCTCTCAGGAACTGTTCCGTTTTAGCCGGCGGCCTCCGGCATACTACATCAAACAAATGCTTGTCAAAAATAAATTGGTGCAAATATTTGTGGTTGCCAAGGTTTTTATGGACAAACATTTTTCAGTATTTCCACCTCCTCATCCCTCATTTAATTCTTTCTAGATTAATATTTTAAAAAAATTTTATTATTTAAAGTTTCAAATCTATATAGAAGTGGAAGGACTAGAATAATGAATCTTTATGTGTTAATATACGCTAACTTCAACAGTTAACTTCAACACAAGGCTAATCCTGTTTTATTTATACCAACGGCTCTCAGCTGGGGGTGATTTTGCCCTGCTAGGGTATGTTATCGTATGTAGACATCACAACTAGAGGCTGCTCCTGGTAGCTAGTGATGCTGAAGATGAAGAGGCCAGGGATGCTGCCAAATAGCACACAACACAAAGGATAGCATCCCCCCAGCTCCTAACAGAGTTATCCAGCCTAGAACATCAATAGTGCCCATGCTGAAAAAGCCTGATTTATTTATACCTTTACCCTTCCTTTCCACAATGATTATTTCAAAGCAAATATCAGATATATCATTTCATCTGTAAATACTATTTACAGATAAAAACCATTACAGTAAAAACCACAATACCATTATTTTATTTTATTTTTTAGGTGAGAAAGAATTTGGTTGACCTCACAGATTGCAAGGACCTTGTCAGCTTACAATACCTTATTTATTTATTTATTTATTTATATTTTTACACCCACAGCATATGGTCTTCCCAGGTGGTCTCCCATCCAAGTACTAACCAGGCCTGACCCTGCTTACATCAGCCGGGATTGGGCTTGTTCAGGGCAGTATGGCCATAGACTCACAATACCATTATTACACCTAATTTCTTAACATCATAAAATATCCAGATTTTCTTTATTTCTTTTATTTCTACAGTTGGTTAATTGAAATTTCAAACAAATTTATACAGAGCATTTATTATTTTGTTATTTGTTTCTTTTTGAACTCTTAAAAATCCTTCTTTCTGCTTTTGTTTTTATCTTGCCACTTATTTGTTGAAGAAGCCAGGTTATTTGTCCTGTAGAATTTCCTATACTTTGAATTTTGCTGATGGCATCTTCCTGGTGTTTACTATATTCTTCTGTCCTCAGTATTTCCTTAAACTGGCAAAAAAAATTCAATTCAGTTTCACTTTTTGGGCAAGAATAAGTGGTACATTTATCTTTAAAGAGATATCCAGGAAAAAGCCAGTAAATCTTTGTTTCAAAATATAATTTTGATGATCTGGAAAATAAATTCTGAATTCTTTCGCCCCTTAAACATTTTAATTCAATTTTTAATTGAGGTACGATTGATATATAACATTATATTAGTTCGAGAGTACAACATATGATTGAATATTTACATATATTGAATATTTGTATATTTTGTGAAGCGATCACCAAGTGTAGTTACAGAATTTTTTCCTGTGATAACTTTTAATATTTACTCTCTTAGCAAATTTCAAATATGCACTTGAGTATTATTAACTGTAGTCATCATGCTTTTCATTACATTTCTATGACTTATTCATTTCATAACTGGAAGTTTGTACCTTTTGACTCCCTTCACTTATTTAGCCCACT